>VDFB02252616.1:4822354-4939044 GCA_007258455.2 Sequoia sempervirens | reverse complement strand
CAAACATAGAGCTCCTCAATACCTTTCCAACGCTTCAAACGAGGCAAAAAAAGAAGATTGTGGCAAAAATTTATGAGCTCGGAAGTCCAAAAATAACATCTGACTTCAAACAGCAATAAATGCAGGAAAATAGTAAAATAATGAAAATAAATACACAAATGAAAAGAGCCGGAATCCGAAGTCACGGAGTCTCGTCTGGATTGATACCAACAGATGCCCAAGTTATGGCCAAAAGAAAAAAATTGCTCTTTAGGAAAACTAGGTTGGGGAGGGGCATAAGAGGGCCGGCCGCACGCCGACGCCGCTAGCCTTCAAGGAGCTTAAAATTGACGACCGCCCGGCCAGTCGCGGGAAAAATCACTCCCCCCGTCGGAAAAATTTTCGCTCAACGGTGATATGCGATTTGGTCGAATATTCTGCCTGACCAATAGCCGCAGGGTTAAACAGTTGGCACCTGGCTGCTGATATAATCACGGCCGGTGCGTATGACTGCCAGGGGTTAGATGTGACGCCTCAAATTCCTCCATGTGACCGGGGAAAGCCGCACGAGCCCGGCTAATCGACGTGAGGCCGATGGTGGTGCGCGGCGGCTACGGGCCACAGATGGTGGGTCGCTTTAGTGGCGTAAACTCATTATTACCGAGGGCGCCTGCAAGCAAGTCCAAAAAAGGCCCTTTGACCTTTTTTTCAATTCTTCTGTGCATCGATCTATTTGCCGGGAGGCCGTACGCCCCTCACGTATCCTTTGCCTCCTGATCAATCCCACTAAAATGGACGCATTTGATAAGGCTTAGGGTTTTGGGACGCTGCGAACGATGGCGACGTCCGTTTGAGCCCATTGTGTCCCAAAAAATGGCTACCCCTAGATCTTGCAGAAAAGATGCCTGTGGAAACCCTGCACCCTTGAAACTCACAAAGAGGCCATATCTTCAGATCATGAACAAGCAGCTGCAGGTCTGGAGCTCTGATACCATGTTAGAATCCAAGATCACCTGCATGCAAGATGGATACCTGTCACATGCAAAAGATATGAAGAACCAAAAAGATGTTCTCTGTAAAACCTCTCAGTAAAAATGCATTAAGAGAATCTATTATTACAAAGTGATCAATCCTTATGAAGGAGATCAAGAAACCCTAAAAGGGAAACCCTAAATGAAACCCTAGTGTGCACACTTAATAATTAATAATTAATTAATAAATGTGCCTAAGTTTAGCTTAAGTAATAAAGAGGAATAAGTGACTTAATTAATTAATCAATATGATGTAATTAATTAAGCATAATAACTTATTACTCTAACAGTAATGACCAATCCTAGGCTCGATCATTACCAAGCCATAACGCGAGTGTGTTTTCCTATAATGCGCTCATGTTTTTCCTATTTCAGGATGAAAAAGTAAATTGGCCACAAATTGGCTACCCATCTTCATGCACCTACCTTTCTATTGTTATTGTTGTCATGGATGCAAGTTATTGGTTGTATATGTCAAGGATATTGAGAAAATTGTAATGAAGAAAGGTTGTAGGTATTTAGTGGTTGCTCTAGGTTTTACTCCAGAATTCACTCCTATGATTGGGTGGTTTAGATATGTTGATCATGGTTGTTGGAAGCTGCTATTTCTAGATTTTGGAGTTTTGGATCATTGTATAGTGCGAGTTATGTTCACCAGTTGTGAACTATGTTTTTTAGTGTATTTGGCTGAGGTCTGGGAGAAATGTCATTGGTCCAAATTTCTTCTTGTTCAAGTTTTATGACTTGCACTTCTAGAGATAAATTGATATGTTCGTATTGAAGATAATTTTTTTATCTAGAAATATTGGATCATGCTAAGGTTGCGTGTGCTTAATTGTTCTATGTGTTTTACACTGGTTTGGTTGACCTTGTGTTAAACACTACTTGCAAAGTTCATGAAGCGTGTTGGGACTTATCTAGGTCATTATTAAGCGTGTGTTTGGGTCAACCTCATTCTAATTCCACCTTAGAATGTTTTGGTGCTGACCTAATTTAAATTTGTAAAATCAAATGGTGTGTGTGTGGCCAACTTTGGATATGTTTCAAAGTTGAAGATGGTATAAATACAGGATGAGATATTGGTGAAAGATATACAAAGAATAGATGCAAGGTAGATATGAAATAAAGTGTGTGGTTGAGAAGATCAGTGTGGAATCTAATTACTAGTTTCCTGAAGTAGTGAACTAAAGGTGTACTCTATCATTCAAGCATGTTTGCAAGTGTGTGATCAAATTGTGGTGGAAATATCTGTTGCATTGATATTGTCTTGTCTCTATAATGAATCTCTTCTATCTTCTTTGTATCTATGTGGCAGTGAGCCCGCCGGGTGGTTAACCCTTGTTGGATAGTGGGTCTTGTTTTAGCAGTGAACCTTTGTATTCACTTTTGATATTCTCCATATTGTGAGCTAATCCTCATTGTGGTTTTTCCCTTATTGGGTTTTCCATGTAAATCTGGTGTTGCTATGTGTATGGTTTTTTGCTTCTTTCAGTTTCTAAATTTACACTTAATGATTAATCATATCAGTAGAGTAAATGATTTGTGAATGGTAATTAAATTAATCTCTAGTGAATGTTGTAAAAGAAAAATTGGCTACAACTGATTCATCCCCCCTCTCAGTTTTCTTGTTCAACAATTGGTATCAGAGCTTGGTTCCTTGGAGAAGAGCTTAACTACTTAAGGAAGGTTCAAGATGGCAAGCAAGATCACTATTAAGTGTCCTAGGGTTGATGGGACTAACTATGGAATTTGGAAAATAAAGATGGAAGGATATTTGGAATAATGTGGATATGATGTTGAGAAAGCTTATAATACTAGATATACTGATCCTACTAATGGTCCAAGTACAACTAATGAAATCAAGGTGCATGAAGCAAAGAATAAGGAAAAGTACATTTTGAAGAACAATCTTTCATAGTCTGAGTTGATTAAAGTTGCAAATCTAAAGACTGCTAAAGAGATCTGGGACAAATTGGAAACAACTTGAATGCAAAAAATGAAAAGGTCAAAGAAGAAATGTTATAGAACTTAGGAGCTCAATTTAAAATCCTACATATGTCCGAAGATGAGAAAATTAAATCATAAGTACAAAGAGTGGATGAGCTGGTAAGTGAAATGTGAGGATTTGGTGCAACAATGGATGAAATCAGAATAGTGAAGAAGATTATTAAAACCTTTCTTGATACATATAGTGAAAAAGTATCTGCTATTGAAGAACATGTGCATTACAAGACTTATACTAAAGATTAGTTGTTGGGTACTCTAATATCATATGAAATGAGAAAACCAAATTTGAGAAATGGATCTAAATCAAAAACTTCTTTTAATCCTACATGTATGTTGAACTCCCAGAATAATGAGAGGAGGGTGAATCAATATTTCACCAAACCATTTAATTGCTAAACATTCAATAATCAAAACATATCTATAGGCAACTGTAAACAAGAACATGAAAAGAAACATAACACCACATAACAAATGAACACCAAGATTTTTACATGGAAAACCTAAAATGGGAAAAACCATGGTGAGGATTAGCTCATAATATATTATAGTTGGTTATAAGATATTATAGGGCACACTACTAGGACTCACTATCCTTGAAAGGATCACAACCTAAAGTAAATACAAAAGAGGAGAGTGGCTCATTGCCAAAATGATGAATTGATGAAATACAACTTTTGTGTGCTAAGTTCAGTTCTAATTAGGCTTTGGAATACAAAATCCTACACTAGTTTATAGGTACACAACAAATACATCAAGTGTATACAAATTCTCACAATAGTCACACATTACTACTTGTTATCTTTTCACATGTCACACACTACAAACACATACATATTTTTTTAATACAAAAGGATGTTTCATATATATAGACTATTACAACTTCATACATCAATTAGGTCAGCATAATTAGATGTAGACATACTTAATTTAAAATGCAGCTTGTTGGATCAACTGAAACACCTTTTATCAAGACAAAAACATGCAAAGCATAAATTAGGTCAATTGAGACGTAACAAGGAACTCTTTAAGTCACCAATGGAGTGCACACCTCTTATCTGTGTCGACTAGAAGAAAACTCATACCATTTGTATGATTACTGAGCAAAATACTATAAATCAAACTTTGTCATTCATATCTTCCAACCCTTTCAACAAAAACCACTAAAAACTTATGTAGATATGCAACTAATAGTCCTGATCATCATATTAAAACATCATCGAGTGATCACCTATTGAGAGAAGTTTTAGACCAAATCATTGGATCAAAATAACAAAAACATACTTTTTTGGATTGACAAAAAATTTACCAACCAATGTTGGCATCAATGACAACACACTGGAGGGATTCTTCTTCATTCTCCCAACAATCTCCCCCTTTTTTCATTGATGGAAACATGTGCCAAAAATGACATGTGAAAAAAAAAACTTCACTCTCCCTTTCAAATGTACAAACTAAGCAAAACTTTTCCATGAAAAAATCCAAAATTATATACTTTCCACACATATTCTCCCCTTTGACATCAAGGACAAAGGGTGTCCCGATGATGACCTTAAAAATAAACAAAAATAAATGTAGAAAACATTTAACTAGAGCTGGGGGCACCATCCAATTCTTTGAGAATAACTTCCCAAGCCGGTTTCCCTTCATCCTATATCCCTTTCACTTTGACTAGTGTTTTGCGTAGTGATTCTAGATCAACCAAAAATTCTTCTCCTTCTTCCAAAGTGGATGGATTAAGTTTTATCTTATCAAGTTTTTCTGCATCCACTAGAGCCTATGATACATGAATATGTCTAGACATAACTAGATCTCTGAGTTGACCAAACCGTCTTATTGCATCCTCTTTCTACTTTTTTAGAGTTAAGAACTTGTTATGTAGGTCTATAATAGAAGTTCAAGTAGTATAACATTTGTCATCTAAAATTTTGTAGGCTTTGAAGGCATGTTCTAGTTGAGACTCTATTGAGTCCATTAAATCTTTGATGCCTCTAATGAAATCAGACCACCACATGTAGTATACAAAAAATATTTGGGATTCCTCTTCATAGTCCTCTCTCTTTTAGACTTTGCAACACTTTGCTATGTGCAATTACACATCTATCCTTTAGCTCAAATAGCCTTTTCTCCAAATTTTTTTATTTTTCTTCTTTCTCAGTTTGTAGCTTGAGGCTGAAGGAGTATTCTTTTATTGAATCAACTAGAAGCTTTAGATTCTCAATAGGGTCCAAGGAGGTATTGATAGTACCATTGGGTACTAACTCCTGTAAAGCCTTAATAGCATCATTTACTAATTTAGTCCCTTTTTGATAAGTTTCAATCTTTTCTTTTGTACCTGACTTAAGAAAAGTACCAAATTTTTTTACTCTATCAACTAGTGAGATCTTTCTCAGATCCACATACCCTGGATGTGAAGGAAGTTGAATTAGCTAGGGTGGCAACACAAGATGGATCTATGATTTCCTTGTCAACAAGCCTTTAAGAATATTTCTGGATGATTCTTCAAAAAGTTTTGATGGCTTAACAAATTTTGATTGCTCTTCTTCACTTCTTCCAACCTCTGTCTATTCCTTTCTTTCTTCTTTCTTTTCCTCTTCTTCTTTTCTGGAGGATTTCCCTAAAGCCCTATCTTTGTTTTCTTCTTCTTATTATCTTCATCATCTCTACCATCATATTTATTTTCACCTTTTTTTCCTTCATTTTCATTCTTCTCTTCTTCTCTATTTCCAATATCCTCCTTATGTTCTCTTGGATTATTACCGGTGTCACGTTTTTGATGACATTCAATATGTTTACTGGTTATTTAATCTGTATCATTTAAAGGAACATGTCTCTGAAACAACATGTGTTTCACCAATATTTTCCATAACAGGATGGTCTTCTGTTTCTGTAATATTGACAGGCTCTTGTGCTTAAGTTATATGAGATGAAGAACTAGTTTTCATCCCATAATTCTTTGCCATTTTTCTAACTATTTCAAGAGTTTCTTGCCTCAATTTCTTTGTACTTTCCTTCTCTTTATTCATTAAGGTAGTGACTCTCTCTTTGACCCTAAACAATTGAGAACATTCTTTTAGTAGGGAAGCAACATCTTCCTCAGAAAAGGAGGATTCATATGTGTGCAAGGCATCAGATTTGAATTTGTCTTCAATGGTTACAACTTCATGCCTTCTATGAACTAATGCTTTCCACACATTTTCAGTCACCTTCTTCCTTATTGATTCCATAGACTCGTTAAATATAACCATGTAATGAACAAAAACATTTATAATTGTTTCCTTATTCTTTTTATCAACTTCATCAAATAATCTAGCAATAGCTAGTAAATCCTTAGAATCTACCATATTATTCACTAAATATTTCATCATTAGAGGTGGATGATCACTTACTGGAGGAGAGCTAGGCTTATCCTCCATAGGTCTTGATGTGCCTTAATCCTACTTTTCATGCACATGGATTTTGAACGCTTCCAATTCATCTTCTATCTCTGATTTCAATATCTTCATTGCTTGTGGAGGTGCTTCTTCTTCTATTCCTTTTTAGTTGTTTCTCTTCTTGCAAACTAAGATCAATTTCTTCTTGTATAGAATCACTTATGTTCCTTTTTTTGCTTTCCTTTTGCTTCACTCTCTTTTTAGGGGTGGTATGTGGTATAATAGGGGGTACATCCCTTTTCTTAGAGGCCCTAGTGTTGGGTCTAGAGGAGGAAGTTATGTCAACTGTTGTAGGGGAATTGTGCACTACATGCTTTCCTTTTACTATAACAATTGCATTGGGAGTTGTTGGTAATGTAGAGGAAGTGGTGGAAGATGCTCTTCCTAATCTCCTAGGACCGGAGGGGACTTCAATTGATCTAGCCCTTTTCTCATCTACAAGTTTCGTCAACTTATTGACATCATCCTTAGACAATGTATGCAAATTGAAATATGCCTCAACATTTTTGTTCACCCTTTTAGCCCTTTGTGGTGCTGAAATCTCCAAATGCACTTCAAAAAACTTCTCTTCATAAGTACCATGTCAAGGCTGAGTAGGATCTTTAGGACGATTCAACAATATTTCAATTAGTCCTTCAACTACTTGTTCCTCAATTTCATATCTGAGATGAGCTATCCATAGAGTCCTTGGTTCTACTGCCTCAATAATACATTCATTAGAAGAGACAAGAAAGGTTATATCCTTTGCATATTTCTTCACCAAGCTTCTTGGAACTCTATCTCTCTCATACATATTGTTTTGAAAAACTACAAAGAATGTAGTGAGAGCATTAATATGTACCTTGTAGTCTCCAAGACTATGTAAATGTTCAAAATTTTTATGTGCTACCAGTTTGTTGTGATCCCATATAATGTTGTTTACATGTAGCTCTCTTAAGAAGTAAAATAACAAACAAACCACCAATGAGCCAAACTTGAACAAATATTTCTTTGTTTTAGTCTATTTTAGGTTATCCATAAGTTGTTGTTGGAGAAAATCACACAAATCATAATCCCTTAATCCATTAACCACCATTTCATGTGCAACATGAATTTCCTCAGTTGGTAAAATATATTTTTTGACCAATCATAACAACAACATACCTCATAGTCAAATTTGTAATGGGAATTGTTGTCAATGCTCTTCCATCATATGTGGCACCGATTAACTTCATGACCACATTGTTCTTGATAGCTTTTAGCACTGGTATAGGTCCATTGTCATAGAGACTAGTTACGGCCCTAATCACTTCCTTAGTAATCACTCCACCAACGCTTGTCCATACAAAATTTTCATGCACTCTTCAAAGTGCCATCCTCACAAATTTTTTGAACATATCACCACAAAAGTCTAGAAACAAATTCCATACATCTAGTTTCTTATGTACTAGGTTTTCATATTTTGGCTTCACGAAGTTATCATCTCTTGAAAATTCCTTTTCCCATTGATTCATGAGTTCTTGATGGTCAAATTCTTCTAGTTTTGTGTGAATGTAGGTCCTAGTATCTTTAGTAGGAAAGAAATTACTTGGGATTTGTGAAAATGCACCCATGGGGTCCATTTTGTACACTTTTGATGAAAATATTTTGAACTTAGGTTGGGGTTTCTTAGAGGTGTCAAAAATAGTTGGTTTGGCCATCCTTCCTTAATTCTTTTGAAAATGCTTATGAGAAATGCTTCTAATTCAAACCAACAAATAATTCATAACTGTAAATACCTCTTTCAAGCTTCGATGGAACTAGGGTTTGATGCCAAGTACACTGAATCACCTTCACTTTGCTTCAGCTCACTCTACTTTCTTTCGAGTGTGTAAAAGTTATTTAATTCAACTTGAGCTTTCACTTTATGTTTTACCAAATTTTCCTTGATTCGCATTAAATGCATTTCACCTTGAAAAAGCTAATAGACACTTGTGAAATACACTGTAAACCCTAAAAAGCTTTGTAAACCTTCAAATTTGCACTTTTTCTACTATAATATTTTTCAATTTCTTCAGAATGTTGATCTACATCACATATCTTAGTGTCACTGCTTGAAACCTCTTATATTAGGGGTTTGTTAGATATCTCTATAACTGCTCCCCATGAAACCACTACTGGGTTCAATTTTTAGAATTATCTGCACCAATTGTAGGTACAAATGCATTTGATTCATCTTTATTCTCAAGTTCTTCCTTTTTCTTCTAAATATTCTCCATTCCCTTTCCCACTTCAGTAGGATCCACTTTATTCATAGGTTTATTCTTTTGTTTTAGGTTAGGTTTCTTCCCATTTTTACTTCTATAGAATTTCGAGATATGCGTTGGATTGTTGCAAGTGTAGCACACAAAATTTTCTGACCAAATTGATTTGAACTTATGCTTGATCTACATTGGTTAGCTTTATGTCCAAAAGCATAACATGTATAGCAATAGCCTTGAAAATATTAAGTCATTCTACTAGTATTGAATCTATTCATCATTATCTAACTTCTAGACTCAACAGCTCTATGTCCAAATCTTTTGCAAGAAAAATATTTTCTAACAAAGAATCCAACATTTTGATTCATTGATTCATTGGTTCTTGCTTCTTTGGTTCTTGAACTCTTTATTATTGCCTCGAGTCTTCCTTTGATTATCAACTTTGTTGGGAATCTGATTTTTCTTTGAACTTTGTCCTTCTTCAAGTCCTAAACCACCTTTATCCTTAGCTGGTTTCTAAAATGCGATCAACTCATCAAGCATTGTAGTACTTTTTTTGAAGTTTTCTTCATAGGCTCTTTCTTTCTCCAATTCAGATCTTAGAGTTACCACTTCTTGTTCAAGCTTTGTACATTCATCAATTTTGTTCTGAATTTCAGTTTTCTCACATTCTTCAATTCTTTTCATTTCTTCCACTTTCACTTTTAGTCTGGTGATGTCTTCATTAGCTTTCTTCAATTGATCACTGACTTCTCTATTCCTTTCTTTAAACTTCTTTATTTGCTCTCTTATCTTTTTGATGCATTCATTTGCTTCTTTCAATATTTCCTTCATAGTTTCTTTCTCATTTTAACTTTTATCTAGGTCTTCAAAAGCAACATGGAGTTACTTAATTGCAAAAATTTCTTCCAGAGAAACAAGGTACTTTTTGTTAGCCATGTGTTCAAACTTCAAGATCTTCCTTAAGCTGTTAAAATTTTCAAAAGAAACCAAGCTTTGATACCAATTGTTGAACACCCAGATTACTGGGGGGGTGAATCAATATTTTATTGAACCATTTGATTGCTAACCATAATAAAAAAATATCTAGCTACAACTATAAACAAGAACATGAAAGGAAGCATAACACCACATAACAAATGAACACCCATATTTTTATGTGGAAAACTCAAAATGGGAAAAACCATGGTGAGGATTATCTCACAATATGTTATAACTAGTTATAAGATATTACATGACACACTATCAGGACTCGTTGTCCTTGAAAGGCTCACAACCTGAAGTAAATACAAAAAGGGAGTGTCCCACATACATCTTTTCACATGTCCCACACTACACACACATACATATTTTTTTAATACAAAAGGATGTTTCATATATATATACACTATTACAACTTCATACATCAATTAGGTCATCTTGATTAGATGTAGACATACTTAATTTAAAATGTAGCTTGTCAGCTCAACCGAAACACCTTTTTATCAAGACAAAAATGTACAAAGCATAAATTAGGTCAGCTTGGACCTAATAAGGAATTCTTTAAGTCAACAACAAAGAGCACACCTCTTATCTGTGTCGGCCAGAAGAACATTCATACCATTTACACAATTACTGAGTAGAATATTGTAATCCAAACTCTGTCATTCATATCTTCCAACCCTTTCAATAAAAAACACTAAAAAATTATTTAGAGATGCAACTAATAGTCTTGATCATCATATTAAAATATCATTGAGTGATCACCTACTGAGAGTATTTTCAGACCAAATTACTAGATCAAAATAATAGAAACATAGTTTTTACAGATTGACAAAACTGTTACCAATCAATGTTGGCATCAATGACAACACACCAGAGGGATTCTTCTTCATTCTTCCAACAATGTAGTTAAGATCCAAATAAAGAGAACCTCGATGAAGTGGAAGCTAACTTTGTCAGAAGGATGAAAAAGGGCTTCGGTAAGTATGAAGGTAAGTTACCTTTTAAATACTTTAGTTGTGGAGGAATTGGTCATTATGCTTTGAGATGTCCAGAAAGAGCTAAGAAGAATAAAAAAAATAGATTAAGCAAAGAAAACAAAGGTAAGGAGATCAACAGAGCATATTATGTGAATGAAGATGCTAGTATTTTTTATGAAGAATATAATTATGGAGATTTTGATGACAATGAATACGTTTTCTTGGCTATAAAAGATTAATCTACTTTTGCTAATATTGAAAGACAGGTGAAGGAAAATTCTCTAGAAAAGAGTGAGGTATGGTGATTTCTGCTCTTCATGCTAAATAAGAAAAGAACTATTGGGATCTTGACAACGGTTTCTCACATCACATGACTAGTGATAAGACTAAGTTTGTTAAACTTGAAAATTATGATGGTTGCTTAGTTAAATTAGGAGATGATAATGGTGCTAAGATTTGTGGAATAGGTTCAGTAAGTTTTGATGGCAAGCATAATATTGATGATGTCTACTATGTTAAGGGTTTAAGGCATAATATTTTAAGTGTTGTATAGATGTGTAGTAAAGGATATAATCTTGTGTTTGAGGATGAAAGATGTGAAATCAAGAAAGGATATAGAATAATGATTATTTCTTGTAAGAAGTCAGAAGGAAACATTTATCAACTTAAGAGTGTTGATGTACATTGCTTTATGACTCAGATTAATGACACTTGGTTATGGAAATAGAGAATGTGTCATATAAATTTTGATAACTTGGAAAGAATTAATGATGTGCATGCTGTAAGAGATCTAACAAGGATTACAAAGCCTGCTAATGCTATTTATAAGAATTATTATTTTGGAAAGAAAGCTTGAAACAATTTCAGGTCAAAGGAACAATCTACTACTAGACTACTGGATTTGATTCACACAGATCTTTGTGGTCCTATAAGAGTGAGAAGTCTACAAGGTGAAAGGTATTTTATTCTTTTGATTGATGATTACTCTAGATACACATGGGTTACTTTTCTTAGAGAGAAATCTAATGCATTAGAAAGATTCAAGGCATTTAAGGCTATGGTTGAAAATGAAGCGAATTTGAGAATAAAATGTTTAAGGTCTAACAAAGGTGGTGAATTTACCTTGAATGAGTTTAACATGTTTTGTAAAGTTCATGGAATAAAAAGACAACTATTTTATCCTAGAAATCCTTAGCAAAATGGAGTTGTTGAAAGGAAAAACAAAACCATTCAAGAAGCTGCTAGATCAATGATTACTAAGGTAGGTCTACTAGAATTTTATTGGAGAGAAGCTATTCATACTCCTGCTTATGTGTTCAATCGAGTTCAAGGAAAGGATAATAGTACAAAGACCCCCTATGAGCTATGGTGTGGAAGAATTCCCATGGTCAAGTATTTCAAGGTATTTAGAAGCAAATGTTATATCAAAAGGAATGAAGGAAATATAGGGAAGTTTGATTTTAGATGTGATGATGGCATATTTCTTGGATACTCTTCTAAAAGAAAATATTACAGATGTTTCAATGAAAGGTGGAGAAAGATTGTTGAAAGCACAAATATCAAGGTGGATGAAGCATTGAAGAATTCAATTGAAGTTGATGGATATGTATCAAATGAACCTGATTGCATAGAAGTTGAAAAAGTTGTTGAAGAACAAGAAAAAAAAATGAAGAGGGAGCTCTGGTGGTGTCCCCAAAGGAACCTAAGTATGTGCAAAAGAATCACTCATAATATTGGATCATTGGAGACAAGAGGAAAGGAGTTTTGACAAGAAGCAAAGCTGTTGTTGCTAGTGAGATAAACTTATGTCTACTTTCTAAAGTAGAACTGACGACAGTAAGTGAAGAATGTAATGATGAACATTGGATGGAAGCTATGGAAGAAGAACTTATGCAAATTGAGAAGAATCAAACTTGGGAATTGTTATCTAGATCGGAAAACCAAAAATATAATTGGATCAAAATGGGTATTTAGAAACAAGTTGAATGAGAATGGAGAAGTGCTCAAAAATAAAGTAAGGCTTGTGTGTAAGGGCTTCTCACAAGTGGAAGGTATATATTTTCACAAAAAAATTGATTCGGTGGCTAGGATGGAAGCTATCAAAATGTTTTATCATTTTTTTCTCATAAAGATTTTAAATTTTACTAAATGGATGTTAAGTTTGCATTTTTGAATGGTGAATTGGAAGAAGTGTACATGGAACAAATGGAAGGATTTCAGTTGTTAGATTAATTGGATATGGTCTACAAATTGAATAAAACTTATATGGATTAAAGCAAGCTCTCAGAGCTTGTTATGCAAGGCTGGATAGATATTTGATTCAACAAGGCTTCAACAAAGGTATGGTAGATAGTAATCTGTACTTTAAAATTGAAAATGAAAAAATCTTGATAGTAGTTGTATATGTTGATGAAATTATCTTTGGAGAAAATGAAACAATATGCAAGATGTTTATTGAAGAGATGCAAATAAAAGTTGAGATTTCTATGTTTGGTGGGATGAATTTCTTTCTTGGACTGCAAATTAATCAAACATAAAAAGGAATTTTTATTTCAAAGTCAAAATATGTAAGAAAAATGTTGAAGAAGTTTGGGATGGATGGTTCCAATCTAGTATGCACTCCTATGGTGACTAGCTGCAAATTGAGAAAAGATTATGATTCACCTAAGGATGATAAGAGAAAATACAGATCTATGATTGGAAGATTGTTGTATTTAACTGGTACTAGACTACATATCATGCATACAGTTTGTCTTGTGGTATCCTAGGGATACTGACTTTACAATTAGTGCTTATACAGATGAAGATTGGGTAGGTTGTGTTGATGATAGAAAAAGTGCAAGTTGTGGTGCATTCTTTCTTGGTTGTAGAATGGTGTCATGGTTGAGTAAAAAGAAAGATTCAATTTCTTTATCTACTACTAAAGCTGAGTCTATTGTTGTTGCATCTTTTTGTACACAAGTTTTATGGATGAAATAGACATTGAAAGATATCAGAATATGAATGATGATCCCATTTCTATCTTTTGTGATAATACAAGTGCAATTAATATTTCAAAGAATCTAGTGATGCACTCAAGGATAAAGCATACATCTATTAGGTATCACTTTTTGAGAGAAAAGGTTATGGAGAATGAAGTAAATATTGAGTATGTGCTGACGAAAGATTAGATTACTGATATATTCATGAAGGCTCTTCCTAAAGATAATTTTGAGTGTCTATAGGAGAAGTTAGGGGTTATTTCCCCTCCTTTCTTGAACTAGATGCATATGGAGATGCATCAGTCTAGTGGGTCTATGGATCTATCCTTCTTCTGGACTTATGTTTGGAGGCTACCTCTCAAGGGGAGTAGGTAGTATCTTTTGTGTTTTAGAGTATTTAGTACTAGTAGTATTCTTAATGTCAAAGGGGAAATTAGTGAAAATATCATTTTCCTTTTCCATTGTTGTCAAAGGTGTAGAAGAGTATGATGTGAAAAAGCTTATCTACTGGGGGGAAGAAAGTAAAATCATGAGAAAGTGTGTTCAGAGCTGTTGTGTTGTCTTTGATGGTTTTTCACATCATGTGTTTCCATCAATGAAAAAGGGGGAGATTGTTGCAAGAATGAAGATGTTTTCATTGATGTCAACTGATTAACTGGTTATCAACTGGTTGTTGTTGTCATTAATGTCATGGATGTAGGTTATTGGTTGTATATGTTAAGGATATTGAGAAAATTATAATGACGAAAGGTTGTAGGTATTTAGTGGTTGCTTTGAGTTTTTCTTTGGAATTTTCTCCTATCATTGGGTGGTTCAAATATGTTGATCATGGTTGTTGGAAGTTGCTATATCCAAATTTTGGGGTTTTGGATAGTTATATAGTGTGAGTTATGTTCACTAGTTGTGAACTATGTTTTTCAATGTATTTGGCTAAGGTCCAAGAGAAATGTCATGGGTCCAAATTTCTTCTTTTTCAAGTTTTATGACTTGTGGTTTTGGAGATAAATTGATATGCTCGTGTTGAAGATAATTTTGTTATCTGGAAAGATTGGATGATGCTAAGGTTGTGTGTGCTTAATTGTTGTATGTGTTTTACATTAGTTTGGCCAACCTTGTGTTAAACACTACTTACGAAGTTCATGAAGCACTTATTTAGGTCCTTTTTAAGAATGTGTTTAGGTTTCCCTCATTCTAATTCCACCTTAGAATGTTTTTGCATCAACCTAATTTGAATTTGTAAAATCAAATGGTGTGTGTGTGGCCGACTTTGGATTTGTTCCAAAGTTGAAGATTGTATAAATACATGATGAGATATTGGTGAAAGATATACAAAGAATAGATGCGAGATAGATGCAAAATAAAGTGTGTGATTAAGTAGATTAGTCCAAAATCTAATTGTGAGTTTCTAGAAGCAGTGAGCTAAAGGTGTACTCTATCATTCAAGTATGTCTGCAAGTGTGTGAGAAAATTATGGTGGAAAGATCTGTTGCATTTAGATTATTTTTTCTCTATAGCAAATATCTTCTATCTTCTTTGTATCTATGTGGCAGTGAACCCTCCAGGTGGTTAACCCTTGTTGGATAGTGAGTCATGATTTGAACAATGAGTCCTATTTTGGAAGTGAGCTTCTCTGGAAGTGATCCTTTGTACTCAATTTTGATATTCTCTATATTGTGAGCTAATCCTCACCATGGTTTTTCCCTTATTAGGTTTTCCATGTAAATCTAGTGTTGTTGTGTGTATAGTTTTTTGCTTATTTCAGTTTCTACATTTGTACTTAATGATGAATCATATTAGCAAAGTAAAGGATTTATGAATGGAAATAGAATTAATCTCTAGTGAATGCTATAAAAGAAAAATTGGCTACAATTGATTCAACTCCCCCTCTTAGTTGTCTTGTTCAACATGAACAAGAGGAACAAAAAAGAGAAATACGGAGTTACAACAGTGTAAAAAGGAGCATATGAGGGAGAGGAAGGAAGAACATGAAGCAAACTAGATAGAAAAAAGAAGAAATTAGGCTGGAGAAGCAAGCTAGAAAATAACAAGATGAGGAGAAGTTGATTAGAAAATGAGAGAAGATGACTAGTTAAGAGTAGGACAAGTTTGATCGAGAATCAAAGGCAGCTGAAAAGAAAGAAAAGCAAGCTGAGAGAAAAAAATGAAAGAGTACAATGGAGAATCCTCTACCCCCCAACACCTAATTCTACTTGATATTATGAACATCTTGTCCTTGGCCTTTGTAGCTATCAATAATATGTAACTTGGGACCACCCCTAGCTACTCAAACCAATTGCAATTGAATTCAAGAGCAAGCTAGGTATTGCTTTCTCATATAGCAAGTTTCCTACAAACCTCTCCTAACCAACTAACACTTCCTACAAGTGGAAAAAAGTGTGTTGCCTCTAAATATGTGACACCACCTCCTTTTCCTATCCATATGGATAATTGATTAAGTTTGTAATGAATTTGGTTTTTTAATTGATGTAGCAACATATTTTGGGGATCATCTTTGCAAAAAAGATTAGATATTTCTAATTCTTACATATCAATTTTTTTGGAATATATGGTTGCAATTTGAGTTAAGATATAAATTTGATATGATTATAAAATATTATAACTTTGTTGTTATATTTGGAACCTCACATTTGTAACAAGTGACAAGAAAGTGAATATAGGGTTTCAATAATATGTTGATATGTTTGTAGTATGTTTCAGACATGTATTTCTATGGTACCACCTAATTTATGGTTGCAATTTGAGTTAAGATATAAGTTTGATATGATTAAAAAATGTCATAATGCTACTATTGTTATATTTGGAACCTCACATTTGTAACAAGTGACAAGAAAGTGAATACAAGGTTTCAATAATATGTTGATATGTTTGTAGTATGTTTCAACCATGTATTTTTTATGGTGTCACCTAATTCCATGATGTTTTAGTGTTTTTCAATAAAAATAAAAAATATCTAATTACAAAATTAAAAAATAACTAATTCTAAGTGTTTATTCATGTATATATTGGAAATATATATAATCTTATATAGATATATCTATATCAGATTATATATGTATATATGTACTTACATATGTATATACATATATATGTACAATATATGTATGTACATATATATGTACATAGATATATACATAGATATATACATACATACATACATACATACATACATACATACATACATACATACATACATACATACATACACACACACACACACACACACACACATACACACACATACACACACACATATATATATATATAAAATTAATCTGATACTAATTAATCCATAGTATTACTTAATTTGTCTACATTTCAGCCATATATATAACAACACATATTGTCTACTAGGTCATTGCCAAAGTAAAGTCACAAAGACTACCTATGGTTAATGTTTGATGTTTCTATCTAATGCCAAGAAGTCCTCACATTCCTCCCAAAATAGTTTGATATAGTTGAGAGTCCAAAATACATACATCTAATCATCCAAAAAAATATGCATTCGTAAGAACAATAAATATTCAAACACAATATACGACAAATTATATAAAAATCACAATACATCCAGAGAAAAATGTCCCAATATAGTTTAGTGTGTTAACAAACACAATTTTGTTGATATGTTGATCATCCACATACTTGTTTCAGCTCTCAATTTCCATGCCTGCAAAAAAATGTAATAATCAAGGGTAGAAACGTTCCCACATGAAATCATCCTCACAATATTATATGCAAAACAATAATTTTGTATACAAGAAGAAGAATGAACAACAATAAGAGTTTTTATTGGAACATTATATTGCACAATAGTCTGTCTTCAACATTTCACATCATGATATGATCCTGTTGTGCAATTTTTCACACACACGCCCCGCTGGAAGCAGGGACCCTCTTTCACTTCAGTTTTTGGTTTTCTGGCCCTTTCTTTTGAGGTTTTTTCTTACTTGGGCATGGTGCTTGAATGTTTATTTTTATTGCCTAAGTGTTTTCCCCAGGTTATTCGTTGAAAATCTTGAGTTCTGATTGAATTTTGGGCTTTTGCCCTGATTCGAGATTTTCCGCCCTGGTCAAATTTTCCTGGATCCTGCTTGAACTACCGGTTGGATCTTGTTGTTCGGGAATTTTGGTTCTTCATGGATTTCCACGTGGTCCAGACTTTCCCAGATTCCGCCCTATCATCGGCTTCCCAGGCTTAATGACTGTCTCGTTGAGTGCATTAATGGCTTCGTGCGCGCTTTGAAGGCTAGATCCTACTTGATTTCTGAGATATTTTGTGCCTTTATGTTCACTATTTTCCATCATTTGAGCTAATATGTGCTTTCCTGTGATTGATTGGCTTCATTTTGAACCGTTTAGGCTTGCTTCGTTTGATTTAGTGGTGGTTTTTGGTGCGTCCTCACTTGTGTTCGTTGTGGACACCCTTGAGCTTCGCGTTTGTTGCTTCTATGACCAATTCCTGCTTCATAATGGTATGTGCCTGAGTGCTTTGATTTGATTTGATTTAGGAATGGCACGATTGGGCCTGGTTGGCTTCGGTTTCCTGTGTGTTTCATGCTTGGGTTATTCAGTGTTGCATCCTTGTTGTCTCCCGGGCGAGTTTTGAATTCACATGTTCATCTGCATTCTGATGAGTCTTTCCTAAGAGTAATCCGTAAACCCTAGCAGTGACTTAACTGTTGAAATAACTAATTTCTAGCCTATGTGCTAATGGCGAGTGAATAGGTTTAAACCTAGGGAAATGCCGTGTTTGAATATTTCATCTTAAGATTGACCAAGAATACTAGGGAATTCATAAGGAGCCCACCCCTAGCTTGCCCCAAACTAATCTCATTGAAATCCATAGTTAATTTAGTGTCTAGGTGAAATCATGTCTTGGTGTCACAGTCCGGGACTCTCCACGAGATTCTAAGCTCTCTTCGCTGTGACCTTTCATCTTCGGCGAGACCATATGCCGATCGCCTAGGGGTTTGCTAAAATAGTATTCATTTTTTCTGTCTTGTTGCTGTGACACTATCATTTTATACTGATGAGATCTTGTAACCTTAGTTGGCGGGACCTTTACCTTCGCCAGGACCTCACCCCATGAGCAAATCTTTTACCGACGTGTTTGTTCACCTTCACGTTTGGCAGGACTGCCCTTGGTCGCTAAGAGGTCTCAACGGGATCTTTGAGCTCTACCGATATCCACCTTTGGCTAGGACATCCGTCCTTCGACGAGACCTCCCGCTGAGTGTGTTTGCTTTCACCACACTGTATTCTTCCCAAGTAGTAGTAACCCCATCGTTCGCTGAGACCTCATGCCGATCACCCTACGGTTTGTCAAAGTTTTCCTGTTGGTAAGATAAACTAAGTCGCTGAGATGTCATAGCGACTCCCAAAGGCCTTGTTGATTCCCATTCTGTCGCTGTAACTTTCACCTTCGGCGAGACCTTTTACCGAGTACCACAACCTTCACTGAAATTTGTCCGTCGGGGAGACATCCATCGTTTGCCGAGACCTCTCCGCAAGATTCTAAGCTCCTACTGATGCCTTCCCTTCGCTATGACTATAGTGGTTCGCCAGGACGTTATGGCAAAACCATTTGTTCCTAGCAAGCCTAGACCTTTTCTTTGGGACCTCTGCCAAATCCAAACTGAGCCTTAGTTGGCATAGCACCATCACCTCACTGAGACCTTACCCTGACTACCCTTGGCTCATTCTGATTTGAATACTATGTCCCTTTCTCGCCAGGACATCTCACTGAAACCGCCATGTCTTGGCGAAATCCTTCCGATAACGCCTTTCAGCATAACCTCGCCTCTATGCCGAGACTTCTCTACGAGATCCCAACTTATGCCGAAGTCCTCACTCCAGATTCTCCTTGGTTCAGAACTTTGCCCTGCCTGCGGATGTCTGTCAAGGCCGGATTTCTCCGAAATCCGGTGTTCCCCTATTTTCCCAAAAATCCTTCTGGCTTGTTCTTCGCGGAAATCCGCCCCTCATAGATTTTCCCGAAACTTGATGAAATGCAAAGGAATGTTGAATAATGTGACATGTTGGTGATTTTCGGTGCATTTGTTGGTTTATTCATGCTATATTTGGATCTCTCACATGGTCTATTGGTAAAATGATCAAATCTAAGGATTAAGTAGGTGTTTCTTGGTTACTCCATTGGAACCCGAGTAGACTTGAATTTTCTAAAATTCCTCTCTGGCCCACATTCTTCGGGTGGCCTTGAAACCCAAAATTTGTTGTAGAAATTTTATAGGAATTTTAATAACACCTTGTTTGTTTGGGATGCATTCTAATGGTGTTTTGACGGATTGACCTTGCTTTCCTAGGATTCTTATTGTGTTTTCATGTTGAATGCAGGTCAAATCAAGCAAGGCTGTAGCTGGTTCCTCGCTATCTGATGCAGAAAGAATCAAGTTGGATATTAAGAGTAGGGTCCCTAAGAGTAAGATCACTTTTGTCTGGTCAGAAGTTACTAACACCAACGTTGGGCTGTGGAACTATGAATAATTCAAAGCAAGGATGTCAGTTGAAGATCCTCCTCTGGTGACTAGAAGAATGAAAGAGTCAGGTTTGGCCCATGTGGCCAGTTTCCCTTCAACAGTGCAATGCTATGAGCTGGTCCTTGAGTGCGCCAGGCACTATGATCAGGACACACAGAGGATAATTGGTCCTCAAGGGAGAATTATTGCAAATCTCAACCCAGTCTCCATCGCTCAAACCTTCAACATGCCCGACAGGTCTCATGTGGTAGGATTCACCATTGAGGCAACCCAGGAGTACAATGATGACCAAACCGTGAGGTCTCAGCAGCTAATCAATTCTTGGTTGGAGAAACCCAAGTCCCACTATTCCAAGTTGCCCAAGCAGCTGTACAGAGTAAAATTTAAGGAGTATTATGATGCCATCACCTTTCTGAGCAGGGTGGTCAGATTGAAGAGTGCTGGTACATTTGAAAATTGGATGTGCCATGCCATTGTGAGGATGGAAAAAGAGAAGGTTAACTACCATTGGGCGAGGGTCATTAGCCAAGTAATTCACAAGCAGTTGTCCGAGGTGTTATAGACGGAGACATTCACCATGACTTCATATTTGGTCTATGCACTTGCTAGGTTTCACCCCTACAGAGGATTGGATGTAAGAGGCACCTTTGGGTAGGATATTATCTATGAAGTTTTCCCTCAGTTGCATTAGGGAGGTTCAAAATATAGGAGGGAAAATGATGCATTCACCATGCATATCACTAGAATGCTTCAAGAAGCAGAGCATGTCAGAATTTCAGATATGGCCAAGGAGCTCATCAAGAAATATGGAGCTTGGTTTATTCAATTTCCAACCTTCTCTTACATCTAGATTGGTGGCTGTCAAAAGGCCCCATGCAGACTTCCAAGGTACCCCACTGATCACATTATATTGTTGGAAGTAACAAGGCAGATTTGTGATTTTGATACAATTGTCAAGAAGGATAAGCATAAGACTGGATTTGGTGGAGAGTTCCCATTGAGGATTGGCACTGGGGAGGTATGTCCTTCCATTGGTTCTGCCCAAGCCTCAAAGGAAGAATTGAACACTCTTGGCCTGTCTCTCCACTCCCAAAGATCTAGATTTGATATCACAGGGGAGGCTCAAAAGAGAGCCAGCAGGGAATATTGCCATAAGGTGTGCTTAGAAGACTATTGGGCCAACTGCAGTGATGAGTATGATGTTCGAAAGAAGAAATTATCTCAACTTCCAGTTGATGCAGTCCGATTGTACAATGCGAGGGCAGTCCCTGATTAGTTGGAGGATGATGGGAACTTGATCCAAGATCATGCCTATGAAGCAGTGACGGATAGGCCAATCAGTGATGTGGATTGGCTAGAAAAGGAACAAATAGATTTGAAACAACTAATGGATCCAGTTCTCAGGTTTACCAAGATGTCGCTCAAGCACACTTTGTGGGAGTTGGAGAATAAAGGTGTGCAATGCACGTACAACCTGATGGGAGATTTGGATCCCCATTCTACTTCTGTAGAATCTACCGAACAAGACCCTAAGGCCAAAGGCAAGTTGGACTCTTCTCTTAAAGTTAAATCTAAAGGTGTTCAAGAAGAAGAAGCCTAAGAAATAGAAAAATAGATGAGGCCGAAGGCTAAGAAAAGGACTAGGACTAAGAAGCCTGAGCAGAAAGTGACTAAAAAATAGGGTCCCGAGGTTGATGCTCCTGTGCTAAAGAGAAGAAGAATTGTAAAATTGTCAGAGAAGGCTGGGTCCAAGATTGTAGAGGAGGTAGTTACCCCACCAGTAATAGATGTTGAGAGCTCAGAGGAGAAGGCCAAAGTGTATGCAAGGAAGTCTAGGACTCCTCCTAAGAACGGTGTGCCTAGGGTAGGTTCCCCTCCGGTTGTCTCCCATGAGATGCACCTTGGAGATGTGCCCCCCGCTCATGAAATTCAAAGTGAACTGGGTGAAGAAGAAAATATTGAGGATCATCCGGATACTGAAGGTGAAGAATTCCTTGCAGGAGATCTCCATGGTGCAGAGGCTGAGATTGAAAAGATAATGCAATCCCCTATGATTGCACCTACAGACTCTCTGATCAGAACTGAGGCAGTTGAATCTCCTCCAAGGGAGGTAGAGACATAAATGATCCCACCACTTGGGTAGGAGGAAGAACATGTTGAAGAAGAAGAAAGTAAGGCCGATGAGACTCTAGATAAACAAAATTTGAAGTAGGAGGTACCTAAGGGTCAACAAGATGAACAAAAATAGGTTGAGGAGCAATTAGATCCTGCTATCCCTGAATGGCTTGACAAGGAAATGAAGAGAAAGTAGGTGATAGTAGAGGATAGCCCACTGAATTGGGATACACTGCTATCCAAAATTAGAAAAGATAAAGGTAAGAAGAAAGCTAGGGTAATCTCAAGAGTTGAAAGGGATGAGGCACACAACAAGGTTGTTCATTTTGCTATCCCTGTCCCAAATAAAAATAGAGACGATGTGGCTGGAAGCGATTACAATATACAAACTTTCAATCTTGGGCCTACATTGGTTGAGCAGAACATCGAGGATTATGAGGGCTCTAGCGTAGTCATGGTGGACAGATTGAGAAGGGAGGTAAAAACCAAGCAGGAGCTTAAGAGAGAGAATGATAATCTCAAGAAATGCTTGGAGGAATTAATGAGGCCATTGCAGTCAATCAATCCCTCTCCCTCTGCCACTAATCCTCTGCCTCAAGAGACTATATCTGAGCTTGAAAAGATGAAAGCTTCCACCCTTGCCACTGTGAATTGGTTGAAAGGAGTACAAATTAAGGGTGATGAAGCTATCAAAGAGATTTTATCGGTCGGTGAGGATGTTGTCATGACCACTGAATGGTTGAAACAGGTAATGGCGTAGGATAAGGAGGACACCGACCTCATGCTACATCAAACTAGGGCCCTAATGGAATACACCTGGGACAAGTTGGTCAACGACGGGATTCTTCCTTCTTCCAGAGCTGCCGAGCCATGGGAATGGTTTGAAATGTTGCAAATCCAACGGAAAGTGTTGAGGAAGGTTTACAAATAGAGAAAACACATTGATGACACCCTAGCTGGCGTCTATGATGGCTCCATTGCTTTGTTCAAAATTATGACAGGATGAAGGAAAATCGTGCCCAGGTATTTGAATTTTGAGCAGTTGAAAGAGTGGTGGCATGATGTCTATGCACCACTTGATGATGGGTCTGTCTCCGAGCACCAACTAGATGATGCGGCCACATACCTCACAGTTATTGATAAGCATGTGGCACAGAAGCAGACTAGGATAGGTCGGTCAAACACTCAAGGGAGGAGATTGCGTCCATAGAGAGGCAACTTAGGGTTCTTCCAGTACCACCTATGGCTGACTTGGGTGCGGCATTCTTGAGGCTACACTAAGAGTTAGATCGGCGCTAGGACGACGGGGAAAGGGGCTGATGATGGGCGACAATGTGATTTGTGCTTCTCCATTATCTTCCTACGCTACGACCAGGCTACATCATGGATCTAGGGGTGACCTTGACAGGACACGCATTTATTGCCTATTTGACCCATTTTGTCGACCTTCTTGGCCGGGTGGTTGCACAGAGTTATTGCTGCAAAACCCTTGCTTGGCCGGCGGGTTTTCTGGAGTTTCTATATATTGGGCAATTGGCCTCTTTGTAAAGGGTTAGATAATTTTTAGTTAGAAGCTAGAGGGAAAATAGTTAGAAATTATCCAGTTAGAGGTAGAGTAAATTAGCGAATAGTTGCTCTAAAGCAAATATTGTAACAGAAAACCAGAGTTGGTTCTACAATGGACAATCTGAATATAAGTAATGTCATTGTGATTTGGTGCCATTCTGGTATTCTCTTGTCTTGCATGGTTCTTGTTTTCCATCTTTAAAATTGCTTTGAGTTGGTAAATATCTAAATGGATTTGATTTGATAATGTTTGTGATCCAATACTTAAATGTTGCAGCAGTCCTTCAGTCCATACTTTTCGCAACCAACTGACTGTTAGTTGTTTTGCAAAGTTAGCCTGGACTTGACATTCCTTGTGCTTAGTTCAATCATGAATGTTGTTCATTTCAACTGCAATAGGGTTATTTGAATGCATGTTTATGGTTTGAAAATCTTAAGAGCCTTAGAAGATTGCACTATTTTCTGTAAGGTAGCAGATTTATCTGGGTCAAGCAGAAATTAGTTTTGAAGGACTGGTCCGTTTTGGGTATTGGTTGCTCTCATTGTTAATCTTAGGAGTAATTTAGATTTAGAAATTTCTTTGAAACCCTCATTCTTTTGCCATTTCTTTGATTATTTGATTAAATCTAGGATTGAAGTGTTTCCAGTTTGTTAAATCTGACAAAATCGATTCAATAGTTTGCTTGTAGTAAGGTCCTATTGTGATTACCAACAATTTCACATTTATCACTGAGTTGTTTATGCACTGTCAAGACCTAACATGAATACCTTTGGGTTATCTCTTGAGGCTTGCTAATAGAGATTTACCTTTTAAGAGAGACAGGATATTGCATCTTGTCTATGTTGTTGTTGTTGAGTAGGAACAACGATCAACAGTGTTGGCACTAGAAGGAGGGCCTGAATAAGCAAGCTGGATCAATTTTTGAATGCCATCTCTCTTGAGAGATTCAGAAGAAGAAAAAGATCCGCTCTAGGAGAGGAAGAATTTCAAGAGTTACCAGACCCTACTAGGTTGAGAAGGACCAACGGAAGAAGAGAATCATCATCATACCCCCCTCATTTCCATCTTCCCCATCTTCATCAAGTTCATCTGAGTCTGAGGCCATTCCCAGTCCCCAACCTCATCCAGTCATAAATCAGCCATTTCCACCTCCACCTCCACCAATGGCTTTCCTAGCAACCAACCCGTCTTCACTGAGCTTTGCGGTCTACAATGGCATGCCTAAAAACCCTGAACACTTCTGTTCAAAGTTCCATATCAATGACCCAAACAGAACTGTTGAAGAGCACATTAGAATTTTTTAGACTGGCCCCAAAAATAGAGGAATAAACCATGAGGACGTAGCATGTAGGTTATTTCCCTATTCACTAGGGGAAGATTCATTTTATTGGTACAACCATTTACTTGCCAGGTCTATCCGACATTGGACTGAGCTAGAAGTTGCTTTTTTGCAAAAAAATTGAATACCCATTAGTTCCAATGAGCTCTACCGCTAGTTTACTAACGTGAAAAGAGAGATTAATGAGCCTATAGGATCCTTCAACAATAGGTTTCATCGTGCTTATACCAGACTACAGACCCCTTATGTTGTTGATGAACCCACTACTTTAGAAGTCTATTATGAAGGACTTGATAGTTTGACAACTACTTTCATGAAATGGAGTAATAACCCCCTAGGAGTCTACTAGATGCATATGCAAAAGCTGTTAAGGTTAGCACAAATCTAAGACAACATCTATCTAAGAATTTACCCTCATTAGGACCCATTGCTCATCTTGGACAAGTTCCAGCTATCAACCAAGCCCTGGCACCCCATACTCCTATCATGAACCATGTACCTTAGTTGCCTTTGGTCCCTCACCTAGGACCCCCCATGGGACAAATGTTATCCACGATGAGTTATCCCCAGCAAAATGTGAATCAACCCCTGCACACCCAACCTTAGACTAGTTATCCTTCCTACCTGCAAAACTCTGAAGTCTTGAACCAGTCACCCAATGCCAATGCTGTAGTGGGCTGTTCCCAGAATAATGTAAATCAACCTTCATACAGTAATCCTAACAAGGAAAGACTGGATGAATTGTTGGAACAAATAAAGAAACTGAATATGGAGGTAACCTACTTAAGAAACTAGAACAGTCAGTTGTAAGCTACCCAGAGAAACATGCAATCCAATCAGAATTTGGATAGAGGGCAACGTCAGGATCGAGGATACTACAATGACAGAGGTTACAATAATGATAGGGGATGTAATAACGAAAGAAGGAAAAATTATGATAAGGGACAGTCATCAGGTCAGAAATTTGACAAAGGTCAAGGTGGTGGACAAGGTTTTGAGAGAAGACAACATTAAGGACAGAACAAAACCTAGAACACAGGTCCAAATAATGGAGGAGTCCCCACCCCACTGGATCAACCAACCAATCAACCTATCAATTGGCCTGTCAATCAGCCAGTAAATCAAGAGAAGCCTCCTAGCAGTGTATACCTGGCTGAGGCTGCGTTGTCAGGATGGTGTAGGCTCCACAAGACTAGTCAGCATTTTGAGCTGGACTGTCAAGAATTCCAAACAACAGCTTCAATCTTTCAGTATGAAGTGGAAAACAATGCAAGCTACTAGGAAATAGTGCCTTCTATTCCTTATGATTCACCTGTGCTGGTGTTAAACCATGCTTCTTTTCTGCAAAGTAAGGATAATGTGCCTTAAGAAGAATCTGACCAGCTGAAGGATGAGGCAGACCAGGTATGCAATGGAGATGAAATGACATAATTGTTTGATGAGAGTCGGGTGAATGAAAATGGTCCTAGGGACGAAGAAGAAGCTTGCATTGAAGAAGTGCAGACCTTCCAGAGACCTGTCATGAGGTATGACTTGAGAGAGTTGCCACATAGGCGCCCACTGGCTGGAGGCCCCTTTACTACTTCCATCCCACCAAATAATTTCAACACACCTCTAGACCCAAATGCTAGCAACAATCCATCATTGCCACAGGTGTCTAACCAGTATTTATCTCAAGGTCTGGTACAGGCTGATGTCCCAAAAGGAAGAAATGCTGATGCAGGGAAAGAAAAGATGGTGGAATACCCGAGGGAGACCCCCACTGATTTGAATGAAGAGTAGTTGGCTTTGTATGTTGCGGAAGAACTTTGAAAATTAAAAGTAAATCTATCTGCATTTGAGCTATTAAGAGTCCCATCCATTAGGAATGCAGTCCTAAGTTCTTATGATGCAAATTCCATGTCTCAAGATAAATCAATTAGCAAGAATATCCATAAAGTGTCTAGTTCTCAGCCAATAGGAGGGCTAAACCAATCTCATGATCGAGCCCATATACCCCCTGGAGACATTAGAAAGGAAAAGGACAAATCTCAGGTCATTCAAGTAGATACTCCGTTGACTCTGTTTCAAGGGAAAATGAATACCCCTCCATTCCTAATTTCTTTCCGGGTATTTGGCAAAAATATGCATAATTGTCTGTTGGATTTGGGTGCATCCTCCAATGTTATGCCCCTTGGTGTTTGTAGGGCGATGGGAATTATCCCTGCTGAGTCATAGAAGAAAGTCACACAGTTGGATAGGACTGAAGTCCATGTGGTAGGAGAACTAAACATGATCCAGATGCAGATTGCTTTTGATCCTAGGATTCAACAAGTAATCAATATACAGGTAGCTGACATACCTGATGCTTACGACCTAATCTTGGGAAGGGACTTCACCAAGGCCTTGAATGGATATGTTTCCACTGATCATTCTCATTTGTGGCTTCCTTGGAAGGGAGTGCCAAATCAGATCAGGATTGAAAGAGAACCTAGGATGAAATATATGATCACATAATACCAAAAGACCTCAACGGAAATCTTGGTGTCAGAAGTAAGTATGGGAAACTATATGCTTAGTGCTCCTCTTGAGGAGCCAAATGTGGAGGAGGTTCTTATGTTCTACACGACATCTATTGACCTTACAACAGAGCCTAGTGATATTGAAACCCTAGTGGAACTAGTTAAAGACAGTGGTGAACCAACTGAAAGTAATGATGATCCAGAGAATAATCAGCTGGCTTTGTTAGACAATTTTCAAGAGTTCCTTCAAAAGTGTATTGAAGGCCAGATTCAGTTAGGAAAAAGAATGAGCTTTGGAGAGTTACTCTTGCCCAATTGGTGTAGGGTACATAATGCTTCACATTCAGAATTAGATTGCTGCTTATGCCAGGCTGCAGTGGAACAAATACAAAAACACCTCAACCCCTTTCTTGCACCCAAAACTGATGCAATCAATATCCAACAAGATCCTAAAGGGAATGGAATGATGCCTTCTGAAAGGCCACCCACCAGTAACAGTGCAAGTAATGCAACAAGAGGCCCCACAGTCACTGGATGCTGGACTCTAAGATTTGATGGGTCCAAATCAAAACAAGGAGCTGGAGCTGGCTTTGAACTAATCAGCCCAAAAGGTAAGAAATTTTTTGCTACTCATAGACTTCAGTTCCACTGTACTAATAACGTAGTAGAGTATGAAGCCTTAGTTCATGGATTGTTGATGGCCTTGAGGAAGAAGGTTAAGATTTTACAAGTATATGGAGATTCTGAATTAGTGGTCAAGCAAGTTAGGAGGTAGTACTCTTGTCATGACAGAAGAATGACTAACTACAGACATAGAGTATGGGACCTGATTGAAGGATTTCATGCTTTCAACATTTAGCTGATTCCACGAAGTAAAAATCAGACAGCTGATTCCTTAGCCCAGGAAGCCAGTACTCTGCAGCCTCTATCTCTATCAAGATTAAAGAAGTTTACAGTGGAACTGACCCCGGTACCCTCAGTACCGGATAATGTCACCAGCTTCCAGGTGTTTGAGGATGACAAGCACATTTTAGACTTTATCAAAAACATAGATATTTTTGCTTCCTAGATCATTGATGAAATCGAGCCCTAGGAGGCGAAAATAGACTTAGAAGGGGTAATCAATTTTAAGACCAACACTATTCCTAGAGGGATAGTGCAATTAGAAAGGATTTTTGATCTGGATAAAATCAGAGACCAGGATCAAAACGCTAGGAAAAAGTCCATTAGTGGACAGTGTGACAGGTACAATGTAGGATCCCCTGAGGATGTGAAAAATATTCTTATTGGCAAAGTGTGCACCCCAGAAGAAAGACAGGGAATCATTGATGCATTGCACAAATATCCAGATGTGATAGCCTAGAGTTATGAGGACTTGAAAACTTATGACACATCAGTCATAACTCATACTATCCCTCTCAATCCGGGGGTAAAACCTTTTAGATAGAGGCAGAGGCTTATTAATGCTCTGCTGGAACCTGTAATACAAAGAGAAGTGCAGAAGCTGTTGTCTGCGAGAATCATATTTCCAGTCAGACACTCCACTTGGGTTGCTAACCTGGTTCCTGTACGAAAGAAAAATGGCGAAATCAGACTGTGTGTGGATTTCAGGAACCTAAACAGGGCATCAAAAAAGGATAATTATCCAATACCCTCACTGGATGAAGTACTCCAGATTGTCAACGGATCTCAAATGATGTCTTTCTTGGATGGATATTCAGGGTACAACCAGGTTATGGTACAATACGAGGATAGACACAAGACTGCTTTCACCACTAAGTGGGGCACTTTTGCTTATAGAAGAATGCCTTCCGGCCTGATTAATGCTGGAGCCACGTTCCAAAGAGCAATGGACATAGCCTTCAAGGACATAATTGGGAAGTGCATAATCATTTACATGGATGACCTTATTGTCTTCTCCAAGAAGAGGGGTGACCATATCTCAAACCTGTGCAAAGTCTTCCATAAATGCAGGGAGTTTGGCATATCCCTCAACCCAAAGAAATGCATCTTTTGAGTTACAGAAGGTAAGTTACTAGGGAATATCATCTTTGAAAAGGGGATTACAATTGATCCAGAATGTATAGAAGCTATTCTCAAGATCCCACCACCTGCTAGTAAAAAGGAAATGAAGTCATTCTTTGGCAAAATCAACTTTGTCAAGAAGTTCATCACTGGATTTACAGAGATAGTCAAGCCCCTGAATGCGATACTGAAACAGGAGGCCAAGGTGGAATGGAATGTAGAAGCAAAAGAAGCATTTGCTGAAATAAAGAAAGCTATTGCTGAGGCTCCAGTTTTAGTAAGCCCTGATTATGCCAAACCATTCTACATATATTCATTTGCTTCTAACCAATCTTGTGCTACTATATTAACTCAGAAATATGACCAAGGCAACGAGCACCCTATAGCATTCATGAGCACGCCGTTGAAAGATGTAGAATTGAAGTACACAATTGTGGAAAAATAGGCTTATGCCTTGGTCAGGGCAGTCAAGAAATTTAGACATTATATCCTCAGAAACAAGATCTTTGCTATAGTTCCTAATCCTGCAGTTAAGTTGCTCTTGATACAGAATAAACTAGGAGAATGAAGAGCCAAGTGGGTAACTATGCTACAAGAATATGATATGGAAATTCAGCCCATGAAGCTGGTAAGAGGATAGGGGCTCACGAAGACAATGGCAGAGACAGGCCCTGATCTTACAGCCTAGTTTTATACTTTGGAGGATGTTTCTCTAGAAGAATGGTATGATGGTGTTGTTCATTATCTCCTGACTCAGAGATGCCCAGACCATCTTAATCCAATACAAAGAAGGGAATTGCGCTTAAAGAGTGACAGTTTCATGCTGAAAGGAGCTATTTTATACAAGAAAAATCATGAGGGAGTGTACCTGAGATGCCTAGGAAAGGAAAAATCTATAAGAGTGATGCTAGAATTCCATGACAGATATGACACAGGACATGGATCAACACCATCCACAGTGAACTAGTTTCTCAGAGCTAGTTACTACTGGCCCACATTATTCAAAGACACCCACAGTCATGTCAAGACCTGTCATGTGTGCCAAACTGCCGCTACCAGAGAAAAGTATGCCGCACTCCCACCTCAGCCAGTTTTTGAGGTAAAACCTTTCGAACAATGGGGAATGGACTTCATCAGCCCCATTAATCCACCCTCCTCTACCAGGCACAGGTATATTCTCACCATCACTGATTATTTTACATGATGGATAGAAGCTCTTGCATGCAAACTATGCACTTCTGAGGTAGTAATTAATTTCCTTGAGTCTGGTATTCTTAATTGTTTTGGATGCCTCATGTCTTTGGTATGTGATAATGGTTCTGCATTTTCGTCATTGAAATTTTCTAATTGGGCTTTTGATCATGGGATCATTATAAAATTTGCATCTAATTACTACCTACAGGGTAACAGGTTAGCTGAGTCATCCAACAAAAATCCGTTGACTGTTATTCACAAACTGTTAGAACAAAATCTGAAGGATTGGCATACCCAACTCAAATTTTCTCTTTGGGAAGATCGTACAAGACATAAAGCTTCCATAGGGATGTCACCCTACCATCTGGTTTATGGCCTAGAACCTGTGTTTCCCATACAATTGAGAATTCCTACCCTTCTTTTCATCAATGAATACTATGAAGAGGAGGACAGACGCAAGGCTAGACTTGCTGAACTACTGCATCTTGAAGAAAAAAGAGACAAACCCTAGACAACTTTGCCAAACATCAAGGGGTTGTCAAGAGATGGTTTGATAAGAGAGCCAAGGTTAAAGCGTTTAGAATCTCTGACTTGGTTCTTTCCTGGGATAAAGCCCATGACCGTAAGGGAGAGCATGGAAAATTTGATAAACTTTGGCTTGGACCTTACTAGATCTTAGAAATCCTGGGAGATAATGCCTTCCATTTGAAAGCTCTCACTGGAGAGGATATCCCACTGCCTGCCAATGGGCAGTATTTGAAGCATTATTTCTAGTCTTGAGCTATTTTCAGTTCACGTCTTGTATATAGTTAGATTAGGGTTTCCGTTTCTGCTTTGCTTTTGTTTGTTTTGGTTAGGTTAGGTTTCCTTCTTTTTGTTTGCTTTTGGTTTGTTTTCTTTTGCTCTACTTTTGTTTTGGGGGTTCTATCTATTTTCACTCGGGTGTGTTGCACCTGCGTGACAGATTTGTCTTTTTTGGAGTTGTTCTATGTATTTCGTTGGTGAGCTTTAATCTTGCATCTTGAAAGGGCGGTTGAAGTCTTTGCTATTGCTAACAGTCTTAATGTCAGATTTATAGAATATTGAGTCACTGGTGTGGACTTAAACTTGAAGTACTCTAAAAATATTATATCTTTCATATATCTAAAGAATCTCGATGTCACCATATGAACCCTTGTGAAGTCTTGTCAAGTGAAAAATCCTATTTCTACTTCAGTGCCACTGTGGTTCTCATCCCTGAGTGTGAACTTCATGGTTCACAGGTTGAAATGAAAGAGACATATAAAGAATATCAAAGAAAAGAAAAAGAAAATATTGAATATCAAAAGAATAAATTCAACTTATCAGGGGTACCTGAATATCTCTACTGGGGCTATGGACGCCTGGCTGGCAGTAGAGCTATGTTCAGGAGAATCACAGTGATAACCTCGTCAGGGCTATGGATGCATGACTGGAAGCGAGGCTCTATTCAGGTTGCTTTTGAAGTTAGAATCCCTACGTAGCTTGACTTGAATGAACTCGGTTTCTGTAGTAACTTAAGGAGGGAAATGAACTCATGTGCACACACTTGGATTTTTATTTTATGAAAGTTTTGGTCTATCCTTTGATTCTAATTCTTTAGGTCTTGCATTTTGATTTGTTTGTTTGATAGTGAGATTGAAACTAGAGATTCTGGGTTCTTGATTCCTGTTCATCATCAAATACTTTGGAGCATTTTCCCAGTAGAAGTCACCATTTGTTGTGCATTTTTTCATACACATGCCCCACTAGAAGCAGGGACCCTCTTTCGCTTTGGTTTTTGGTTTTCTGGCCCTTTCTTTTGAGGTTTTGTCTTACTTGGGCATGGTCCTTGAATGTTTTTTTATTTCCTAAGTGTTTTCCCCATGTTATTCGTTGAAAATCTTGAGTTCTGATTGAATTTTAGGCTTTTTCCTTGATCTGGGATTTTTCACCCTGGTCAGATTTTCTCGGATCCTGCTTGAACTACCGGCTGGATCTTGCTGTTCGGGAATTTTGGTTTTTTCTGGATTTCCACATGGTCCAGACTTTCCTGGATTCCGCCCTGTCGTCAGCTTCCTGGGCTTCATGACTGTCTCATCGAGTGCATTAATGGCTTCATGCACGCTTTGAAGGCTAGATCCTACTTGATTTTTGAGATCTTTTGCGCCTTTATGTTCACTATTTTCCATCATTTGAGCTAATATGTGCTTTCCTGAGATTGATTGGCTTCATTTTGAACCGTTTGGGCTTGCTTCGTTTGATTTAGTGGTGGTTTCTGGTGCGTCCTCGCCTGTGTTCATTGTGGACATCCTTGAGCTTCGCGTTTGTTGTTTCTGTGCCCAATTCCCGCTTCATAATGGTATGTGCCTGAGTGCTTTGATTTGATTTGATTTAGGAATGGCATGATTGGGACTGGTTGGCTTTGGTTTCCTGTGTGTTTTGTGCTTGGGTTATTCAGTGTTGTGTCCTTGTTGTCTCCCGGGCAAGTTTTGAATTCACATGTTCATCTGTATTTTGATGAGTCTTGCCTAAGAGTAATTCATAAACCCTAGCAGTGACTTAACTGTTGAAACAACTAATTTCTAGCCTGTGTGCTAATGGCGGGTGAATAGGTTTAAACCTAGGGCAATGCCATGTTTGAAGATTTCATCTTAAGATTGACCAAGAATACTAGTGAATTCATAAGGAGCCCACCCCTAGCTTTCCCTGAACTAATCTCGTCAAAATTTGTAGTTAATTCAGTGTCTAGGTGAAATCATGTCTTGGTGTCACAGTTTGGGACTCTCCACGAGATTCTAAACTCTCTTTGCTGTGACCTTTCATCTTCGGTGAGACCATATGCCGATCGCCTTGGGGTTTGCTGAAGCAGTATTCATTTGTTCTGTCTTGTCGTCGTGACACTATCATTTTATATTGATGAGATATTGTAACCTTATTCGGCGGGACCTTTACCTTTGCTAGGACCTCACCCCACGAGAAAATATTTTACTGACATGTTTGTTCACCTTCACTTTTGGCAAGACTACCCCTAGTCGCCAAGAGGTCTCAATGGGATCTTTGAGCTCTACCGATATCCACCTTTCGCTAGGACATTCGTCCTTCGGTGAGACCTCTCGCCAAGCATGTTTGCTTTTTCCATGTTGTATTCCTCCCAAGTCATCGTAACCCCATCGTTCGTCGAGACCTCATGCCGATTGCCCTACGGTTTGTCGAAGTCTTCCTGTCGGCAAGATAAACTAAGTTGCTGAGATGTCATAGCGACTCCCAAAGGCCTTGCCGATTCCCATTATGTCGCTATAAATTTTGCCTTCGGTGAGACCTTTTATCGAGTACCACAACCTTCACCAAAGTCTGTCCATCAGGGAGACATCCATCATTTTCTGAGACCTCTCCATGAGATTCTGAGCTCCTGCCGATGCCTTCCCTTCGCTGTGACTATCACGGTTCGCCAAGACGTTATGGCGAAACCCTCTGTTCCTAGCAAGCCTAGACCTTTTCGTTGGGACCTCTACCAAATCCAAACTGAGCCTTAGTCGGCATAGCACCATCACCTCACTGAGACCTTACCCCGACTACCCCTGGCTCATTCCGATTTGAATACTATGTCCCACTATTCCAAGTTGCCCAAGCAGCTATACAAAGTGAAATTTAAGGAGTATTATGATGCCATCACCTTTCTGAGCAGGGTGGTCAGATTGAAGAGTGTTGGTAAATTTGAAAATTGGATGTGCCATGCCATTGTGAGGATGGAACAAGAGAAGGTTAACTACTATTGGGCGGGGGTCATTAGCCAAGTAATTCACAAGCAGTTGTCTGAGGTGTTAGAGACGAAGACCTTCACCATGACTTCATATTTGGTATATGCACTTGCTAGGTTTCACCCCTACAGAGGATTGGATGCAAGAGGCACCTTTGGGTAGGATATTATCTATGAAGTTTTCCCTTAGTTGCATTGGGGAGGTTCAAATTATAGGAGGGAAAATGATGCATTCACCATGCATATCACTAGAATGCTTCAAGAAGCAGAGCATGTCAGAATTTCAGATCTGGCCAAGGAGCTCATCAAGAAATATGGAGCTTGGTTTATTCAATTTCCAACCTTCTCTTACATCCAAATTGGTGGCTGTCAAAAGGCCCCATGCAGACTTCCAAGGTACCCCACTGATCACATTATATTATTGGAAGTAACAAGGCAGATTTGTGATTTTGATACAATTGTCAAGAAGGATAAGCATAAGACTGGATTTGGTGGAGAGTTCCCATTGAGGATTGGCACTGGGGAGGTATGTCCTTCCATTGGTTTTGCCCAAGCCTCAAAGGAAGAATTGAACACTCTTGGCCTGTCTCTCCACTCCCAAAGATCTAGATTTGATATCACAGGGGAGGCTCAAAAGAGAGCCAGCAGGGAATATTGCCATAAGGTGAACTTAGAAGACTATTGGGCCAACTGCAGTGATGAGTATGATGTCCAAAAGAAGAAATTATCTCAACTTTCAATTGATGCAGTCTGATTGTACAATGGGAGGGCAGTCCCTGATTAGTTGGAGGATGATGGGAACTTGATCGAAGATCATGCCTATGAAGCAGTAAGGGATAGGCTGATCAGTGATGTGGATTGGCTAGAAGAGGAACAAACAGATTTGAAACAACTGATGGATCCAGTTCTCAGGTTTACCAAGATGTGGCTCAAGCACACTTTGTGGGAGTTGGAGAATAGAGGTGTGCAATGCACGTACAACCTGATGGGAGATTTGGATCCCCATTCTACTTCTGAAGAATCTACCGAACAAGACCCTAAGGCCAAAGGCAAGTTGGACTCTTCTCTTAAAGTTAAATCTAAAGGTGCTCAAGAAGAAGAAGCCCAGGAAATAGAAAAATAGATGAGGCCGAAGGCTAAGAAAAGGACTAGGACTAAGAAGCCTGAGCAGAAAGTGACTAAAAAATAGGGTCCCGAGGTTGTTGCTCCCATGCTAAAGAGAAGAAGAATCGTAAAATTGTCAGAGAAGGCTGGCTCCAAGATTGCAGAGGAGGTAGTTAGCCCACTAGTAATAGATGTTGAGAGCTCAAAGGAGAAGGCCAAAGTGTATGCAAGGAAGTCTAGGACTCCTTATCCTAAGAACGGTGTGCCTAGGGCAGGTTCCCCTTCGGTTGTCTCCCATGAGATGCACCTTGGAGATGTGCCCCCCGCTCATGAAATTCAAAGTGAACTGGGTGAAGAAGAAAATATTGAGGATCATCTGGATACTAAAGGTGAAGAATTCCATGTAGGAGATCTCCACGGTGCAGAGGCCAAGATTTAAAAGATAATGCAATCCCCTATGATTGCACCTACAAACTCTCTGATTAGAGCTGAGGCAGTTTAATCTCCTCGAAGGGAGGTAGAGGCAGATATGATCCCACCACCTGGGCAGGAGGAAGAACATGTTGAAGAAGAAGAAAGTAAGGCCAGTGAAACTCCAGATAAACAAAATTTGAATTAGGAGGTACCTAAGGGTCAACAAGATGAACATAAACAGGTTTAGGAGCAATTACATCCTGCTATCCCTAAATGGCTTGACAAGGAAATGAAGAGAAAGTAGGTGATAGTAGAGGATAGCCCACTGAATTGGGATGCACTGCTATCCAAAATTAGAAAAGATAAAGGTAAGAAGAAAGCTAGGGTAATCTCAAGAGTTGAAAGGGATGAGGCACACAACAAGGTTGTTCATGTTGCTACCGCTGTCCCAGATAAAAATAGAGACAATGTGGCTAGAAGTGATTACAATATATAGATTTTCAATCTTGGGCCTACATCAGTTGAGTTGGACATCGAGGATTATGAGGGCTTCAGTGCAGTCATGGTGGATAGATTGAGAAGGGAGGTAAAAACCAAGTAGGAGCTTAAGAGAGAGAATGAGAATCTCAAGAAATGCTTGGAGGAATTAATGAGGCCATTGCAGTCAATCAATCCCTCTTCCTCTACCACTAATCCTCTACCTCAAGAGACTATATCTGAGCTTGAAAAGATGAAAGCTTCCACCCTTGCCACTATGAATTGGTTGAAAGGAGTACAAATTAAGGGTGATGAAGCTACCAAAGAGATTTTATCGATCGGTAAGGATGCTGTCATGACCACTGAATGGTTGAAACAGGTAATGGCGCAAGATAAGGAGGACACTGACCTTATGCTACAAAAAACTAGGGCCCTAATGGAATACGCCTAGGAAAAGTTGGTCAGCGATGGGATTCTTCCTTCTTCTAGAGCTTCCGAGCCATGGGAATGGTTTGAAACATTGCAAATCCAGCAAAAAGTGTTGAGGAAGGTTTACAAACAGAGAAAACACATTGATGACACCCTAGCTAGCATCTTTGATGGCTCCATTTCTTTTTTCAAAATTATGACAGGATGAAGGAAAATCACACCTAGGTATTTGAATTTTGAGCAGTTGAAAGAGTGGTGGCATGATGTCTATGGACCACTTGATGATGGGTCTTTCTCTGAGCACCAACTAGATGATGCAGCCACCTACCTCGCAGTTATTGATAAGCATGTGGCACACAAAACATACTGGGATAGGTCGGTCAAACACTCAAGGGAGGAGATTGCATCCATAGAGAGGCGACTTAGGGTTCTACCAGTACCACCTATGGCCGACTTGGATGAGGTGTTCTTGAGGCTACACAAAGGGTCAGATCGGTGCTAGGACAACAGGGAAAGGGGCTGATGATGGGCGGCAGCACGATTTGTGCTTCCCCATTATCTTCCTGCACAACGACCGGGCTACATCACAGATCTAGGGGTGACCTTGACAAGACATGCATTTATTGCCTATTTGACGCATTTTGTCGACCTTCTTGGCCAGGTGGTTGCGCAGAGTTATTGCTGCAAAACCCTTGCTTGGCCGACGGGTTTTCTACAGTTTCTATATATTGGGCATTTGGCCTCTTTGTAAAGGGTTAGATAATTTTTATTCAGAAGCTAGAGGGAAAATAGTTAGAAATTAGCCAGTTAGAGGTAGAGTAAGTTAGTGAATAGTTTCTCTAAAGAAAATATTGTAACAGAAAACCAAAGTTGTTGCTATAGTGGACAATCTGAATATAAGTAATGTCATTGTGATTTGGTGCCATTCTGGTATTCTCTTGTCTTGCATGGTTCTTGTTTTCCATCTTTAAAATTGCTTTGAGTTGGTAAATATCTAAATGGATTCGATTTGATAATGTTTGTGATCCAATACTTAAATGTTGCAGCAGTACTTTAGTCCAAACTTTTCACAACCAAGTGACTGTTTGTTGCTTTGCAAAGTTAGCCTGGACTTGATATTCCTTGTGCTTAGTTCAATCATGAATGTTGTTCATTTCAACTGCAATAGGGTTATTTGAATGCATGTTTATGGTTTGAAAATCTTAAGAGCCTTAGAAGATTGCACTGTTTTCTATAAGGTAGCAGATTTATCTGGGTCAAGCATAAATCAGTTTTGAAGGACTGGTCCATTTTGGGTATTGGTTGCTCTCATTGTTAATCTTAGGAGTAATTTAGATTTAGAACTTTCTTTGAAACCCTCATTCTTTTGCCATTTCTTTGATTATTGGATTAAATCTAGGATTGAAGTGTCACCAGTTTGTTAAATCTGATAAAATTGATTCAATAGTTTGCTTGTAGTAAGGTCCTATTGTGATTACCAGCAATTTCACATTTATCACTGAGTTGTTTATGCACTGTCAAGACCTGACATGAATACCTTGGGCTTATCTCTTGAGGCTTTCTAATAGAGATTTACCTTTTAAGAGAGATGGGATATTGCATCTTGTCTGTGTTGTTGTTGTTGTGTGGGAACAACAATCAACAGATCCTTACATACATTGATACATACATATTCATATGCATAATTGCATATATATACATATCCATATACATACACACATATAAAGTTTACCAACATATATATATATATATATAAGTATTTTAATTTTTGAAAACATGAAATTAGTTATTTAGGGTGTACCAACATGAATAAATGCCCTTCAATTAGGGATATGCAAAGGTTGCCTTCTTAAGCTTTGAATTTTATAACCGTTTATTGAAGGAGTACATGAATGATGCTATTAACAAGAAAATGCTGCTATTTATAAACTTTCAATATTGTATTATATACATATATACATGTATATATACATGTACATATGTGTGCATATATACATACATATACATGTATGTATGTATATATGTGTGTATATATACATGTAAATATACATATATATGTATGTAGTTGGAAAGCTTAACATGAATGATAAGATGCAGGTGATAAAGATGTAACTACATGATATGATTAAAAAATGGATAATGATGTTGTTTCTAAATTTGAAACCTTTGATTTTTAATAGTTGACTGAAAATAGTATAATTTGTATGCCTCAAAATATTTTAGACACTGAGTACATATATAAAACAATATTTTGATTTATGAAAACATGTATTTAGTTATTCAAGGTGTACCAAACAAAAGAAGTGCCCTTCAATTAGGATCATATCACAGTTGCCTTCGTAAGATTTGAATTTGATAGAGGATATTGAGTCAAAATAGAGGAGAATTCGTAATGAAAATGTCATTAGAAATTCCCTCTCATAAAATCATTGGAATGTGAAAAATGAATGCATTAATTTTTATTAAGATCTTTATGTAATCTGATATATGTAGACATAGATCTTATAAATAATATGTATACATCTACATATATGTGGGAAAAATTAGTCATTTCATATTGTAGTTACCATTTATGTCTGATTTTATATTGTAGTTAATCTTTGTTTTTTTTATTATTAGGTAGCCTTATGCAATTTACTATTTGTGTAGGTAGAAACAGTAGATGGAGTTCTTTGGGAATCCATACAAACCACCTTGTTGAAGCAGCTATGACCTATCATAGCATCAAGATGGCTAGGGATTTGAGGATCTCTAAACTTTGGATCGAAGGTGATTTGTTGAATATTATCAATTTCCTTAAGCAAGGAGCTCCCCCTTCTTGGTCCATTAATAATTTTAGTGTGGATGCTATTTCTTTTTGTGGGGAATTTGAATAAATTTATATTTCCCATGCCTATAGGGAATTGAATGTCGTGGTTGATTGGTTGGCGAATTATGGTGTCTTCAGCTAAAATGTGGGGGGAGGATGAAGTCCTTTCCATTGATTTAAGCATGCTTATTATTAAGGATCGACATTAATTTTTCCTCATTTCACACCTCCTTGTTCTTGGGTTTGCGTGGGAATCATGAATTCAGCTGTATGATGGGACTTATCACACAAATTATGATCATTGGAATTTGTGGCTTCTTTTAGCATAATTTTTTTAGAGTCCTTCACATTATCTCCTTCTGGACTATTTTGGATTACTTCACATGCTTTCTGGTTAGCTCTATGGTTATTGTCTTTGCCTTGAATTGGGGGTGTTCTGCAAGTTTCTCGATGATGGGCGGGGATAGGTGTTGAATATAGCCACTCTCTTGTGATGATACAAGGGATAACCATGTAAATTTTGCAGAGAGGGGGAGTTACTCCTTACCATTGATATTACCATTGATGATGACGTTATCGCGGAGGTGATTGGCTTGTCAATGGAAGGTAGGAAATTTTACCAGGACAAGAATATTTCACAATCTGCTAGGAAGACTTTTCTCTGTGATAGGGAAAGGGCTAAAATGGTTGCTTAGACTGTGGAGGCTATGATCGAACTAAGATCAAACCAATATGGTGGGAGGTTACTATGGTGTTAATGTGCTACTTTACTCTGGATGGAAGATTTATGGCACTCTATGGTCATCACTTTGTTCTACTCAACCATTTTCACCATGGTAAGCTAGTATCTTTTCCCTTCTATCTATTGCTGTCTATGGAAGAAAGCATCTTGAATCACAAAAAAAACCTTAGGAATTCATTTCTTCATGAAGGATTAATACTTCTAATTCTTGAGTTTATCAAGGCTAACTGTATTGTTAGAACTCCTTGGTCCCCTATTTCTAAGAAATTGGGGAAAGAAAGTGGGAAATGCAAAATTGATGAAATTCAAGAGTTTGTTGGTATGAAGGTTCAGGATGAGTCAGAGGGATGGTCTGATGGCTTTGATTCTAATCTGGATTATACTTCATCTATGGGTGATGTTATCCCATCTTCCTCGAAAGATGCTCCTCGTGTGAAATGTAAGATGAAATTCTTGAGGGTGTTGTTGACGGATTTGCTGGTAAGAAGTGTAAGGTTCATGCCAAGGAAGTGAATGTTAATATTGAGGAGGTGGTAGGAAATATTCAGGGTGAGGTTTTGGGTGGTGGTGGGTCCCCTGTGGTTGGTAAAAATAATTCAGTGTAAACCTTGAAGATTCTACTCTGGGCTTTGGATCTAAGGATAGGGGGAAGGCCAAGCTTGGCTCTAAGGATGTTCATGTGGAGGAACCACTGGGTGCTTCTCATTAGGGAAGGGTTTTGTTCTAGGGTGCTATGGATTTTTCTCAGGTGTCGGGTCTTGTTAAGGAAGGGGAAAATATTTCTTTCAATATGCTTATGTGGCTTGTTCAAGAGATTCAAGATCTCCATAACAATTATGATACCATTGCCAGGGGCAACATCTCTACTTTGCGAAGTCTGAAAGAGCAGGATTCTATTTTTTCTATTTTCTTGGTCTTTGAATTCAAGTGTTGATTGTATGGTGGATGAACTTGCTACTCTGAAGAATGATTATGGGATGAGAGTGGTGGTGTTGGAGAGATAGAACAAGAAACTTCAAAGGGATATGGATACACTCATAAACATAAGTAGGGAGAAGCTAGAGGAGTCGGCTGAGGGGATGATTTTCCTTAATTAGAAGGCCATGGAGTTGACTGGGAAGGGATTTTTTGGTGACCAGGTGATCTCGGATCATGGGGAGGAAGATGGAATGGATGTGCATTCAACTGATTTGGTTGTTGGCCCAAGTGTTCATACTCAAAGTAAAACTAAGAAAGGTAAGAAGGATGTTGCTCGTGATGTGGAAGAAATTATGGAAATGCATGATAGGTTGGTGGCCAAGGATTTGGGGGCTGCAAAAATTCTTAAAGAATTTCTTTAAGGGTCATTTGGCTTGTCTTTCTATTTATTGTTTTTTGGCTAATGTTACTTTAGATGGTTAGTTGATGGTCTGTTAATCAGTTGGTGTTTTTTATGGTTTTTTTTTGGGTGGGAAGTCAATTTTCTTATCTTTATTGCCACTTCCTTTTTTGTTTAGGGTTTTTGGTCCCTTCAAAACATTTTTTGTTAATAAAAAATAGTAGATGGAGTTGATGCATAAATAGTATAAAAATAATTACATTTCATTAAAGCATAAACATGTTTGTTAATAACATAATCATAAAAATGCATGGTCTGGAAGGCTTAGGACTACAATATAGCATATAACATGTATGTATATATATATACATACATGCATGCATACATATATATCAAAATGTCGCTCGATACATGACCCCTATTGTGGCATTACCCGTTTGAGAGACAAATAATAAAAAATAAAAAAATCCAATTACAAAATAAAAAAACACCTAATTCTAAGTGTTTATTCATGTGGGCCCACTCACATTATAAGATTTAATGTTATGAGGGGAGGAAATTTAATAATATGACCACCATTTTCTATCCACCCTCGGCCATGTATACCTCTTCCTTGGTATGTGTTACCAGGAATATATATATAATCTTATATAGATATATATCTATATCACAATAAATATATATATCATATTATATATATAGAACTATAACAGTTATATATTTTGGAAATATATATAATTTGATATAGATATATATCTAAATCATATTATATATATGTATATATCTATACATATATATAATTAATCATGATATGTAATCCTAAAATTGGACAAAAAACCAAGACAATAACCCTATACATGTTTTTCATTGTGACAATTTACTGTTTGTGCAGGTAGCAATAGTAGATGGAGTTGATGCATAACTAGTATAACCAACATTACATGTCATTGAAGCATAAACATGTTTGTAAATAAGAAAAACATAAACATGCATGGTCTCGAAGGCTTAGGACTTCAACTGGCCAAAAAATTGGGACAATAACCCATACCCATTAAATTTCATGATTATAAACTAGGGATTTCAAAATAAAACTAGACATTGTTCTATTTATTTCGTATTTTATGTAATGATTTCATAGTATAAAGTAAAAAAATAATTACAATGAAACCCTAGATTCCATACATGTAATTATTTCATAGTATAATGAAACCCTACATGACATCCATACAATGATGTAAAATTGTCAAGATAAGTGGAGGAAAATAGATTAACCCATATCATTGTTTGCAAAATTTAGGGGAAAATGATGGGTAGAAGATTCTTGAAACCAAGAGACAATGCATGATGTGTAATGCTGAAACCATTCAAAAAATTATGACATTAAACCTAAACCAAAATAGAATTGTAGTTCTCATTTGTTGCAATTATTTCACAGTATAATGAAACCCTACACGATATCCATACAATGATGCAAAATTGAAAAAAAAATAAGTGGAGAAAAATAGATTAAATCATGTCATTGTCTACAAAAATGTAAGTGGAAATTATGGGTTGAAGATATGTCATGTGGACAACATGCATGATGTGTAATCTTGAAACTGGTCAAAAAATTGGGACAATAACCCTATACCCATTAAATTTCATGATTGTAAACCAGGGATTCAAAATAAATCCAGACAATGTTCTATTTATTTCACATTCTATGTAATGATTTCATAACTTATAAGGTGAAATAAATTATTTCAATGAAACCCTCAATGCCATACATATAAATGATGAAAAAAAACAACAAACTACACGTAGGAAGTAGCAAAACTTAATTATTATACCTACAAAATATGAGGAAAGATGTAATGTGTGTTACTTGTGAGAAGAGGAGACCACACGCTGAAGAGGATCCTTCATAGAGTGTTGTGGGCTGAAGAGGAAGGTGGGAAGAAGTATGTGGGGAAACTAATGTGTAAAATACGATGGGAGATAATTATTTTAGGGCTAAAAAATTCCTGGTAATGCGTGTTGAGGAAGTGGTATTTGTGGCCGAGTGTGGACATAATAGAATGGTTGTATTATTAAATTGGCCCACCTCCTAACATTAAAGTATATAATGTGAGCTGGCCCATATGGATAAACACTTAGAATTAGGTGTTTTTATCTTGCAATAGGATATTTTTTTAAAAATTACTAGTCTCATGAATGGGTACCGATGCAATAAGGGTGATGTATTGGGAAACACTTTGAAATGACCACTTTTTGACCCTTCTGTGCTTAACAGATTCCACAACATGTGTCATTACTACCCAAAATCTAGAACAATAGGTATAAGAAGTTAATTTTCATACACAGACAACAACAAAAATTCATCAAAATCTGATGCATCGTTTAGGATCTATGGGTGCACAAAGTTAGCTACAATGGCTACTAGTCCACTTCACCTACCTATAATTGAATGAAATATATTCCTTAGATCTAAAAATCAACAAATCATGTGATGTGATGTCAACACACCAATAAAAGATGATTTAGTACACACCTATTGGTCTCAATTTTTTTGGTCCTTTTTGGACACCTCGATAAAATAAATGTTGATGTGGCATCATATTTGATGATGTGGTCCTAAAACATTAGTTATAAGTAGATGCCTTGCCAAGTAAGCTACTATTAAAAAAAGTGAGTGATTTGAAATTTTCACGTAAGATTTTGAGAAGCACGAAGCTAGGGTTCTCAAGTATTGGGTCCTCTCCTCTATGCCCCATATTTAGATAGGAGTGAGTGCTACTCATTGGATTGGACCACAAAAGAAATTTCTTTCCTCCAACTCTCCTAGTTGTCAATTTTTGGCACTAATCCTCATAATTTTACATTCATTTACACATAAAATCATGAATTATTTTCTAACATCCTTGTCCATTTTTTCAATGGCGAAAATAATACTATCTTTTGCATCCCCTATCATTCGACAAATATTTTTATCACCTTTTTAAAATAATATATATTTACCAACAAAAATATAACTTAGTGCAATATTTTTCACTCCAATTTGCTTGCATTCTTGTTTTTGTGAACATCAACTATGTTTAATGTCCAACATGATTGAGTAAATTCCTTCCACATTGTAATGATCCTTTCCTATATAATGAGTAGGTTCAATAATCAAAGAAAGACATTTGTTGCATCTCGTAATAATAAATTAAGAAGAGTCAATTTACCAGATTCATTAATATTTGGCCTGTCAACTATTGCTACTCTAACAAAACTATGTCATTAATACCTAATAGTTTAACATGTTGGTAGGTTTCTATTGTCACCTAGAAATTACACCCTATGCGAAGTTATAAGAACTAAGCTTTCTGGTGAAACATGGGATCATTTCAAGGCCGTGGGTCACCTGAAGTTGAAATGAACCTCCGAAGAAGGCCGACTTCCTTTGGGTATCACCTAGACTAATGATCTTCGTGAGGTAAAGGGAGAAGAAGTTCATACAAAATGAAACTATACTAAACTATTTCTATGGTGATACACCGAGTTAATAAGAAACCAGGAAATGAAAACAAGATGCAAACACACTCAGAAAACTAGACCGCAACTATTTTACTTACTCAACATAACCCCATTAGTCTTATGCATCACTCTTGACATGTTTGATCTACATACATATCTGAAGGAGGAAACAAACTTCAATGCTTTATGGTATGAATACAGATTTAGAAAAACATTGTTTAAAGAAAACTTACATAAGTTAACATACAAAAATGACAGTGGTAAGGGCATTAGTACTTGTTCTCAATGTGAACTCTGTTTTGCATTCTAGATTTCAGTTGGGTTACAAAGTATACATCAGCTAAGAAAGGATTGATGAAAAAATCACTAACCCCCTTGAATGCATAGTTCAAACTATTTACAAAAAGGAAAAAAGTGCCTTATATACACCAGTGTGTCGGCCCCTTAGGGCTTACAAAAATATCGGGCTCAGAAAGATCTATCCTTAGATCTTTTGGATGAATTAAATGCAGAAACCCCACGTGTCCCTGCTATGTGTGTCGGTGAAGAGTTACTGACTGGAGAAACCCCTTAGATCTTTTGAAGCTACTAGATGCATTTACTTCTGGTCCCTGTGTCCACCTACTGAATCCCCTTGTCGATCACCTTGAATGCTCTTAAGTTCACAACAGATACGTGTTGCATCCATCCTGAGTTGAAATTCTTCATTTTGGTCAGACTGCCACAACTCGCCTTAGCTCCTCCTGGTTGGTTGGACGGTATTCCACATAGACTCCATGGGTGGTCAAAAATATTTTGAAAAGAATCGTATCTCAGCGAGACACTGAAAGTTTCTTGCCGATGCGATTATTTCATTCTACAGCTTATCGGCATGACTCATATTGTCGGCAAGAGTCATAGCGGCTTCATTAGTTACACCGATGAGCTATCCATGACCATCGCTAAGACCACCTTCATTCAGGAAGACATCTTACCGAAAGTAAGATCTCCTTTTTGAGTCTCCCCAAATGCAACATTCCTTTCTACGTGACTGGTGTTTGTCGCCAAGACCCACGCCGAACTCCCGCATTCTATCTAAGCTCTTCACTATTCACTGAGTCACCCGCTGGTCGGGAAGACATCATACCGAAGGTGTTTTTCTTTGGTGAGGGTCTTTCATTCGGCATGACTTTCCTTTGTCGCCCAAACCTTACATCGAGGTCCTCACTTTATGCTGAACTGTTCACTTTACTGTCTGCGAGACATCACCAAGTCAGGGAGATCTCCTACCAAATTCACAAGATTATGCTGAAACCTCATATTTTGGCGAAACTTTGGACAGTCGCCAGGACCCCGTGGCGAAAGCCCCAACTCCTAGCGAGACTGGATGTTTCCTTGGTGGGACCCCTACTCATTTGCTTCAGTCATTAAGACCCCCTGGTCGGTGAGACATCCATTGGTCGGCAAGAGGTTGTGCCGAAGGCACCCTAACTTGGCGAGGCTCCATTTTGTTCATTTCGGCAAGAGACAAAGGTTTTTCTAAGACATCATGGTGAAACCACTTCCTTTGGCCGAGATCCCTTCATTTGTTGAGACCTTACAACGATTCCTTTGGATGAATAAAATGCAGAAACCCCATGTGTCCCTGTTGCGTGCGTCGGTGAATAGTTACTGACTAGAGAAACCCCTTAGATATTTTGAAGCTACCAAATGCATTTACTTCTAGTCCCTGTGTCCACCTATTGAATCCCCCTGTCAAGCACCTTGAATGCTCCCGAGTTTGCAACAGATACGTGCTGCATCCATCCTGAGTTGACATTCTTCATTCTGGTCAGACTGCCATGGCTCGCCTCAGCTCCTCCTAGTTGGTTGGGCGTATTTCACATAGACTCCATGGGTGGTCAAAACTCTTTTGAAAAGAATCGCATCTCAGCGAGACACTGAAAGTGTCTTGCCAATGCGATTATTTCATTCTACAGCTTATCGGCATGACTCATATTGTCAGCAAGAGTCATAGCGGCTTCATTAGTTACATCGATGAGCTATCCATGTCCATCGCTGAGACCACCTTCATTCGGGAAGACAACTTATCGAAAGTAAGATCTCCTTTCTGAGTCTCCCTGAATGCAACATTCCTTTCTACGTGACTAGTGTTTGTTGTCGAGACCCACGCCAAACTCCCACATTCTATTTGAGCTCTTGACTATTCACTGAGTCACCCGCCGGTCGGGAAGACATCATACTGAAGGCGTTTTGCTTTGGTGAGGGTCTTTTAGTCGGAATGACTTTCCTTTGTCACCTAGACCTTACACTGAGGTCCTCACTTTCTGCCGAACTGTTCACTTTACTATTGGCAAGACATCACTAAGTCAGGGAGATCTCCTACCGAATTCACAAGATTATGCCAAAACCACATACTTCGGCAAAAATTTGGACAGTCACCAGGACCCCATGGCGAAAGCCCCAACTCCTAGAGAGATTGGATGTTTCCTTGGTGGGACCCCTTATCATTTACTTTAGTCATTAAGACCCCTTGGTTGGTGAGACATCCATTGGTTGGCAAGAGGTTGTGCCGAAGGCACCCTAATTTGGCGAGGCTCCATTTTGTTCACTTCGGCAAGAGACAAAGGTTTCGCCAAGACATCATGGTGAAACCACTTCATTTGGCTGAGATCCCTTCATTCGCTGAGACCTTACGGTGATTCCTTTATCCCTCTTTGAATCCATCACCTCCTGCAGATGTCACCTCATCTTTTGAAAAGAGTCTATTAGTGTCTCCTCGAACACACTTCACTTTACTGGGCTTGACGCTCCTTTCACCAAGACATCGTCAAGTCGAGAAGACTCTATAGTGAGGTTCAAATGTCATACCGATATTTTCCTCTATCGTCGAGACCACATGATGTTGGTGAGAAATTTTTGTGATGGCTGGAGGTTACGCCGATGTCAAACAGGTTGGGGAGACCTTCTCTAGTCACCAAGATCTCTTGACGAACCCATCTTTTTTTGTCTAGGCCCCTGTTCCCCTTCGAGCTCAAATCAGCCCCTTTTGATGAGACTTTATGCAATCGGAGAGACATCTCGATGAAGTCCCTTATTCCTACCAAGGGGTTCTTTTGTGTCGGGGAGACACCACACCTGTCACCAGGACTTTACAACGAAGTCCGCCTATTTACCTGAGCCCACCTTGTTTCGTTGGGACATTGTCGAGTCGTTGGGACTACATCCTGAAAGAAAAACCCTATGCCGATGATGCTTCATGAATTATTTTCGGCAAGACCTTAGCCCATCGGCTAGACCTCTCACCGGGATTCCTTTCCTCTTGGTGATGAGTTAACTTCTCCTCTTAGTCGAGGAGACAATATTATCTCGGCAAGACCCTATGCCGATACCTACTCCCTCGGTGGACTCTTTGTTGTCGGTGAAACATTGGAGTCGGGGAGCCCTTTCTTCGACTTGAATGCTACGTCGAAGGCTCCATGTTGTTGGCAAGACACCACCGATTCACTGAGACCATATGCTGAAATACATCTCATTCTGAAACCTTATTGTTGTCAGGGAGACTTCACTAGTCGCCAAGAATCTCTCTGAATGATTCGTTACATCGAAGGCTCTTTAAGTTAGGGAGACCTTTGTTGTTCATTGAGACCCTTCACCGAGCATCATAAGTCACCCCAAAGCCTGTTGTCGCCATGAGTTTTCCCGACTGATGATTGAATGGCCTATCGGCCAAAGATCCCAATGTGATAAGAGGTCATACCGAACCCTCAATGCTATAGTGATAGGCTCTGTAGCTTCATTCGGTAGGACAGCAACTAGGTCACAACGACCTGTTCAAGACGGAATGTATCAAGTAGCCAGTTGGCCAGAAAGTGAAGATGTCATTCCAACTTGTCTCTAATGGAGACTGAGCATAGAATATTGAGGCATGTTTTCAACAGAGCAAGCCTCCCAACTGAATTCCCTATGAAATGTCATCATATGCATGGAGTAACCCTCAATGGAGACATCCCATCTGGCCCTTATGAACATTTTCAATGGAGATGTCTTGCTTGATTGAGCCCGAGGGTAAAAATTAGGTAACATTTCTGGTGACCTTTACTAGATGTTTGCTTGCTAAACATGAAGATCAGTAGTCTAAGCTTATCCATTGGGCATGGAGTCATTAGAAGGCTCATAAAACAAACAAAGATATCAGTTTTGCACATGGCCACCACTCGCTTGATATCCACAGAACACCATAGGTTGCCAAGAACAAAACAAGGGAAAATGAAAGAGAAAAACTGTGCCATCACAACACCTAGGAAATAGAGAATAACTAACCTGAAGCATGGAAGCACTTATTGAAAACATAAACCTAAACTAATGTGTACAATAGAGAAAATCCATCAGACTTGAAAATAGGGTTTAAGGTGTATCCCGTTAACTGGGATAGGGAGAACTTCCCCTTATGTTGTAGCTAGCTGATAAGTATTGTGCTCCTTACAGTCTCTGATAAGGAATGGGCCTATCCACATGTTGTCAAACTTGGTGTGATGGCCTAGCTTGCTTTTCAGAACATCCCACTTGAGCACAAGGTCTCCCACCTTAAAAGATTTCACTGTAGCCCTTCTGTCAAATGTCTTCTTTGTTTGGAGCTGTTGATGCTCTTAAACCTTCATAACTTTGTCCCTTGATTCTTCAAGCTCCATGAGCTTTGCATATCTGATGGACATGGAGTCTTGTCCCTCAAACATTTCTAACTAGTGAACGATATCCAGAGCTGGAAGCTCTATAGATAGAGGCAATCTTGCCTCTCTGCTGTAAACCAACATATATGGTGAATTACCAATAGACCTCTTAGGGGTCACTTTCTCTGCCCAAACTACATTCTTTAAACTTGTGCCAGGTCCTTTGATTATCCTCTATGGTTCTTTTAATAATCCTGATGAGGTTCTTATTTGTGCTTTCAGCTACGCCATTACCCTGAGGGTAATAATTTGAAGATGTGTTCAAATGAATGCCATGCTTAACAGCCCAATCAGTTAATCTTAATCCCACAAATGCAAGAGCGTTATCCGAGATGATAGAGTCAGGAACTCCAAATCTAGTGACTATATCCTCATAGAAGCTCAAAATTGAAGACTCCTTTGCCTCTTTCAAAGCTATTGCTTCTGTCCACCATGTGAAATAATCTGTAGTAGTCAACACCCATTTATGACCAGCATTGGATGGTGGGTTAATTGGCCCAATTAAATCAATGCCCCATCTCATGAAGGGTTGCTCCACTTGAATTGGATGTAGGGGCATAGCAGGAAGATTTTCCTTTGCTATGAATAAAGCACATTTGATACACCTTTTTGACCAGGAATATGCATCTTTGAACAAGCTGGGCCAGTAATAACCAGCTCTCATGATTTTCCAGGAAGTAGTTCTTGGGGAAAAGTGACCTCCTATAGCACCATCATGAAATTCATGAATTACCTTTTCAATCTGATCACTGTGAATGCATCTTAATAGGACTCCATTTAGATCCTTTTTGAAAAGAACATTATTTACCAGCACATACGGTATGGACTGCAATCTGAAGTATCTTCTTTTAGCTCTATTCAGACCTAGAGGACACTCACCAGTTTGTAAAAATTGGGTCATATCTTGAACCTAGTTAGTTATCCCTATAGGCATATTGTCTTGAGCATCCTGAGACTTGTTTGTATTAGAAAGCACAACATCCTTTTCTAGTCTAGTGTCACTACTTGACCCTGTAGCAAGCTGCTCACAAAGGCCTTTGCCTCTAACCAATTTGGTGATCTTAATATCTACATCATACTCCATGACCTTAGTGATCCACCCTGCTCTTTTTTCATTTAGATCTTTGTTCAATAGAAATTCCTTCACACTTGAGTGTGCAACTAGAATATGAACCCTATTATTTGAAAGTAAAGGTTTAAACTTCTTTAGACTTCTAATCACGGAGAGAACATGCTTTTCAACAAATGTATACCTTTCTTCGTAATCAGAAAGTATTTGGATAAAGAAAGCTATGGGCTGTTCTAAATTGTCACTATTCTTCTGAACCAACATAGCAGAGATTGAACTACTACTACCAAAAGCATATAAAAATAAGTCTTTAGAGAAGTCTGGGTTTACCAATGTTGGAGCAGATGCTAATGCCTCCTTGATTTCTCCAAAACTACGCTTTGCCTCCTTTTTCCAACTGAAAAGTGCATTCTTCTTTAACATAGTTGTCAAAGGCTGTAACAGGTTCACAACATCTGGGATGAACCTTCTCAGGAAATTGATCTGGCCCAAAAAGCTCTGCAGACCCTTCTTGTGATTTGGCAATGGCAGATCAAGTATGGCTCTGACTCTTTCAGGGTCAATAGTGATTCCTTGCTTTGACACTATGCGTCCTAATAATTTCCCTTCATGAACAACAAAGATACTCTTCTTTGGATTGAGAGAGATACCAAACTCTGCATTTTTCAAAAACTTCCCTAAGATGTGACAAATGTTCATCAACATTCTTGGAATAAACTGTAATGTCATCTAAATAAATCATTATAATCTTATTGATCAAACTTTGAAATTCCATGTCCATGGCCCTCTGAAACGTGGCACTAGCATTGGATAAACCAAAAGGAATCCTTTTGTATGCCATGGTGCCCCACTTAGTAGTGAAAGCAGTTTTGAACTGATCTTCCTCTTTAAATAGTACTTGATTATAGCCCGAAAAACCATCCAATAAGGAAAATATTTCAGAACCAACAACTTCTTGTAAGATTTGTTCCATGGAGGGCAGTGGGTAGTGATCTTTCAAAGAGGATTGGTTAAGGTCCCTAAAGTCTACACAAAGTCTTATCTCACCATTTTTCTTCCTAACCGGGACAAGGTTAGAAACCCATGAAGTGTGCTTGATAGGGAAGACTATACCCCCCTCGACTAATTTGGTCAGCTCTTTAATTATTAAGGGCTCAAGCTTAGGATTCAAGGGCCTTTATTTTTTCCTTACTGGCTTAGCATCAGGTTCTAACTCAATAGTATGCTAAGCAATATTGGGATCAAACCCTTTCAAATATGAGTACTCCCAAGCAAAAACATCATAAAATTCTTTACATAAAGCAACAAAAGATTGTTTATCTTCATGTGAACAAATTTTTCCTATCTTCAGGAGTTTACCTTTGAAAATTTCTAGTTCTTCATAATGCTCTGTTTGACTTGCAAGCCAGCTTTACCTTTTCTAAGCTGATCATCGGTACTGAAAATTGACTCCAAGGTAACAAGACCCTTGGGTAACTTATTTTTCTTTAGCTAAATGACTTGATCATCATACAACTATTTAAGTTTTACTTGATTAACCATGGAGAACTGATCATCCTCGAGCAAGAAAGAAAGGATCTGCTCATCACTGTCAAAAACTTGCCAGTGAATGTTGTTATCAGGAATTGACGGTCTAACCACAACCTTCACATATTGCTGCAATTTCTCTTTCCTAATGTCATCTGGAATGTCAAACTGTGCTCCAATAGCTGCAAGCCTATCAACATGCTTGTTCTGGTTACTTGGAATAGACACTAAGTTGAAAGCATCAAAATCCTCAATCATATCCCACACTCTATTTGTTCTGGTTGCTTGTTCTGGTTGCTTGTTATAGGACTTTAGTGTGTTGTTTTTTTGCAACATTCAGGCCTTTTATTTGGTTGACAATTAACTCACTGTCCCCATAAACTTTCAAGCAGGTTATTCTTCTCTTCCTTGCCAATTCAAGACCTTGAACAAGGCCTTCATACTCAACAGTGTTATTAGAACATGCAAAAGCAAAATGGAATGCAGGGCAATACCTATCACCCTATGGAGAAATCAACATTGCACCTCCTCCAACGCTGTTTTTGTTTCTTGAAGCATCAAAATACATCTCCCATAATTCATTCTGCTACTTGAATTGACTTTTTGCACTTCTCTCTAGATTTGGAATTTCTATCCCAACTTCATGCAATACATAATTTCCCAGACCAACATCCTGAATAAGATCATTTGGATTATCAACCACGTTCTCAGCTGCCTACTCATGCAACGATATATCAAGAATAGCTTTTGATTGGAGCTCTTGTGCTGCAACCAGCTCACTGTCAGTTGAAACAAGACAATTTGTGTCTGGTGTAATGGGAACAACATTAATAAGGCTTGGATTATATGGCTCAATGTGGTTTTTAGCCAACCTTTTGGATTTGATGGTAACCTTAGTTCCATATCTGGTTCTAAACAACATGTGTGACCAATTAGCTAATACGTAACCACCTATCTTGGCTGTAAAATCTATTGATAAACATAAGGAAAAGAAAGGTGGAAGGTCAATGACACATATGTATTGGGAAACTGCAAAATTAGGGCAAGCATGAAGGGTAAGACTCAAATCTTTAATGATGCCTAGTGTATTAACGGAGGTACCATCCAATTGGATTACTCCTTTCTCTAAAGGCTGATATTTTAGACCAAGCTTGTCAGCAATCTGCTTTGGCATCACAGAGCTCCTAGCTCCGCTGTCTACCATACAGTTATGAACTAACTTATCACCAATAATCAGTGACACGTAAAAGGGAGGTGGTTTGATTTCTTTTCTTGCCTCTTTGCTGGGTTGTTTATCATTTCCCTGAGTATTATTTGTCAACATAGTCCTAACTTGACCTAATGGGGATTTAGACTCATCTGACACCTTATGATTTGACAAGGCTAAGCGTAGAATATCCTTTTGACTAGGGATGACTAATGAATCCCACATAAACAACATTACATTTGTCCTTTTCATACTATCAAGAACATTAAAGGGTGCAGCTAGGCTTACTTTATGATGTACCTTTACGCCAATGTGATCATCTTGCAAGTTTGGTTGCTCTTTAACTGGAAGTTGTTGATTCTTTTTCCAAACAGGAGTCACTTGAGACGTAGATGGTTCTGTAGCTATTGCACCTCCTCTGTCAGTTGCTTGATCAAGCTCTAAAGCTCTTTTCTTTGCTCTCTATTAGCTACGACTGGAGAATTGTTCACATTCAAACCACAAAATTCCTCACCCTACCAATTAAGTAAGGTAGCATCATTGAAAAATTGGTCTTGGTGTGGTGGAGATGCATCATTGCACACACTCTGCTATGAACTTGAAGTGTTCTGTACCATAAGTGCCTAGTTGATCAGTCTATTTGAGCAAGTGGCTTGATTGTGGGGCTGGTTACAAGGGTAGCACCACTCATAGTCTGCTGCTAAGTTGTTTTGGGTAGGAACCAGCTCTTTGACAACACTAATTGGAGCTGGATTATAAGCCTGAAAAGGTCTTGTGGCAACATTTTGTTTGGTGCCTTGGTAACTACCTTGGTACTATTGTCTATTCCCCTGATATGCTTGTTGCTGACCTGGATTCTGTAGTTGATAAGTCCTACTATAAGATTGCTTCTTTTCTAAACTAAAAAGTTTATTACCAAAAGACTGCAGTAGATTTTTGATCTCCTACAACTCATTTGGAGAACTTGAGACAATATTTTCTTGTGTTACAATAGCTAGAATAGATGGAAAGGGTGCAAAAGAAGGTATTTGCAAGGGAATACTTGCATGTATCTCTGGAAATATAGGCATTGGCAGCCTGGGAGAAAGTTTTCTAGCTTGTATTAAGTTGTTTTCAGTTCTAATGGCTATTTCAAAGGCATCTGGTAGAGAAACCCTTCCCATTGATTGTATCATAACAACTATATCGCCGTTAAGAGCCCTTAAAAAGATAGAAATGCATACTCTAGAGGTGGTCTTACCGTCGTAAGAATTCTATCCTAGGTCCTTTGAAATCTAAAGTTGAAGTCATTCATTTGCTCTTGGGGGCTCTCTTAATTGTGGTCAATTGTTCCAATAGAGACAAGTTATCAGACCTGTCTTGAAACTGTTTATGCAACTTGTCTCCAAATTCATCCCATGTTGCAATTGAACTAACTGGTAGGCTCCTATACCATTGCACAACTCTTCCTTTTAGTGAATCAGCTAGTAATCTCACTGTAGTTCATTTTCTTGAGTTATGTGATGGACTCCGCATAACAAAGCCACATCCCTCATGTGTTCAATCGAAGTAGTTTGGTCTTCCCCTGTGAAAATTGGCAGACTCTTCAAGGCTGCCATTGGGATGTCATTGTGTTGTGCCAAATTCAATGGACTCCCTCCGTCAAAAGTAACAAAGGGTTGATTCCTTGGAATGGCCATTGGAGGTAGCTAAATTGGATTTACTTGTATAGAAAAATGAGATCCCACTGATGGAGGAGTAGACTAAGTCCTTCTAGAAAAGATAACTATTGTTCCTCCCTTTTCTGTTGCTTTTCCTTTTCTTCTTGGTGGTGACAACTGTAAATATTTGAAGGGACCTGAGCTGCCTCTTGTCTGAACTTTTCTCATAAACTATAGAAGGCACTGATTTCTAGAGTTCTTTTTTGTGGAGTCGCCAAGTATGCCAAATGACTTCTATAAAGTCTAGTAGTATCTGGTTGCATACTAAACAACAGTTCAATTTAATTTCTGTCCCACTGGGCATGCAAGAAGCTGTTGTAACCTAGAAATTGCACCCTATGCGAAGTTATAAGAACTAAGCTTTCTGGTGAAACATGGGATCATCTCAAGGCTGTGGGTCACCTGAAGTTGAAATGAACCTCCAGAGAAGGCCGACTTCCTTTGGGTATCACCTAGACTAATGATCTTCGTGAGGTAAAGGGAGAAGAAGTTCATACAAAATGAAACTATACTAAACTATTTCTATGGTGATACACTGAGTTGATAAGAAACTAGGAAATGAAAATAAGATGCAAACACACTGAGAAAACTAGACCGCAACTGTTTTACTTACTCAACATAACCCCATTAGTCTTATGCATCACTCTTGATAGGTTTGATCTACATACATATCTGAAGAAGAAAGAAACAAACTTCAATGCTTTATGGTATGAATCCAGATTTAGAAAAACATTGTTTAAAGAAAACTTACATAAGCTAACATACAAAAATGAGAGTGGTAAGAGCATTAGTACTTGTTCTCAAGGTGAACTCTATTTTGCGTTCCAGATTTAAGTTGGATTACAAAGTATACATCAGTTGAGAAAGGAGTGATGAAAACATAACTAACCCCCTTGAATGCATAGTTTGAACTATTTACAAAAAGGAAAAAAGTGCCTTATATACACCAGTGTGTCGGCCCCTTAGGGCTTACAAAAATATCAGGCTCAGAAAGATCTATCCTTAGATCTTTTGGATGAATTAAATGCAGAAACCCCACGTGTCCCTGCTATGTGTGTCGGTGAAGAGTTACTAATTGGATAAACCCCTTAGATCTTTTGAAGCTACCAGATGCATTTACTTCTGGTCCCTATGTCCACCTACTGAATCCCCCTGTCGATCACCTTGAATGCTCCTAAGTTCACAACAGATACGTGTTGCATCCATCCTGAGTTGACATTCTTCGTTCTGGTCAGACTGCCACAGCTCGCCTTAGCTCCTCCTGGTTGGTTGGACGGTATTCCACATAGAATCCATGGGTGGTCAAAAATATTTTGAAAAGAATCGCATCTCGGTGAGACACTGAAATTTTCTTGCCAATGTGATTATTTCATTCTATACCTTATCAACATGACTCATATTGTCGGCAAGAGTCATAGTGGCTTCATTAGTTACACCGATGAGCTATCCATGTCCATCGCTAAGACCACCTTCATTCAGGAAGACAGCTTACCGAAAGTAAGATCTCCTTTTTGAGTCTCCCCAAATGCAACATTCCTTTCTACGTGACTGGTGTTTGTCACCGAGACCCACGCCGAACTCCCGCATTCTGTCTGAGCTCTTCACTATTCACTGAGTCACCCACTGGTCGGGAAGACATCATATTCAAGGTGTTTTTCTTTGGCGAGGGTCTTTCATTCAGCATGACTTTCCTTTGTCACCCAAACATTACACCGAGGACCTCACTTTCTGCCGAACTATTCACTTTACTGTCGGCGATACATCACCAAGTCGGGGAGATCTCCTACCAAATTCACAAGATTATGCTAAAACCTCATATTTTGGCAAAACTTTGGACAGTCGCCAGGACCCCATGGTGAAAGCCCCAACTCCTAGCGAGACTGGATGTTTCCTTGGTGGGATCCCTACTCATTTGCTTTAGTCATTAAGACCCCCTGGTTGGTGAAACATCCATTGGTCGGAAAGAGGTTGTGCCGAAGGCACCCTAATTTGGCGAGGCTCCATTTTGTTCATTTCGGCAAGAGACAAAGGTTTCACCAAGACATCATGGCGAAACCACTTCCTTTGGCTAAGATCCCTTCATTCGTTGAGACCTTACAGCGATTCCTTTATCCCTTGCCGAATCCATCACCTCCTACAGATGTCACCTCATCTTTCGGCAAGAGTCTATCAGTGTCTCCCCGAACACACTTCACTTTACCGGGCTTGACGCTCCTTTCACCAAGAAATCGTCAAGTTGGGAAGACTCTATAGTGAGGTTAAAATGTCATACCAATATTTGCCTCTATCGCTGAGACCACCTGATGTTGGTGAGACATTGCCGCGACGGCTGGAGGTTATGCCAATGTCAAACAGGTCGGGGAGACCTTCACTAGTCGCCAAGATCTCTTGACGAACCCATCTTGTTTTGTCGAGGCCCTCGTTCCCCTCTGAGCTCAAATCAACCCCTTTTGGTGAGACTTTATGCAATCAGAGAGACATCCCGACGAAGTCCCTTAGTCCTACTGAGGGGTTCTTTTATGTTGGGGAGACACCACACCTGTCACTGGGACTTTACAATGAAGTCTACCTATTTACCCCATTAGGACATTGTTGAGTCGTCGGGACTGCATGCTGAAAGAAAAACCCTATGCCGATGATGCTTCATGAATGATTTTCGGCAAGACCCTAGCCCATCGGCTAGACCTCTCGTCGGGATGCCTTTCCTCTCGGTGAATAGTTAACTTCTCCTCTTGGTCGGGGAGACAATATTATCTCGGCAAGACCCTATGCCAAAACCTACTCCCTCGGTGGACTCTTTATTGTCGGTGAGACATCAGAGTCAAGGAGACCTTTCTTCAACTTGAATGCTATGCTAAAGGCTCCCTGTTGTTAGAGAGACACCATCGATTTGCTGAGACCATATGCCAAAATACATCTCACGCCGAAACCTTATTATTGTTGGGGAGATTTCACTGGTCCCTGAGACTCTCTCTGAATGCTTCATTACACCGAAGGCTCTTTAAGTTAGGGAGACCTTCATTGTTCACTGAGACCCTTCACTGAGCATCATAAGTCATCCTAAAGCTTGTTGTCGCCATGAAATTTCTTGATTGACGATTGAATGGCCTATCGGCAAAAGATCCCGACGCAATAAGAGGTCATACTGAACCCTCAATGCTATAGCAATAGGCTTTGCAGCTTTGTTCGGCAGGACAGAAACTAGGTCACAGCGACCTATTCAAGATGAAATGTATCAAGCAGCCAGTTGGCTAGACAGTGAAGATGTCATGTCGACCTGGCTCTAATGGAGAGTAAGCATAGAATATTGAGGCATGTTTTCAACAGAGCAGGCCTCCCAACTGAATTCCCTGTGAAATGTCATCATATGCATGGAGTAACCCTCAATGGAGACATCCCATCTGGCCCTTATGAACATCTGCAACGGAGATGCCTTGCCTGATTGAGCCTGAGGGTAAAAATTAGGTAACAATTTCAACATAGAATATTTTTGAAGTAAAGGTTAAAATAAATATAATAAATTATTACAAAGTAGGTTTGTCTATATTTCAATTTTAAATAGTCAATAAAGTTTAGATCAATTGAAAATAATTAATTTCAACAAGAGAGAAGGAAACCTCCAAAATCCATGGGTAAGGCATAAGAATTTTTTCTTCCAAGGATTGTACATGCTCTAAGTATCAAAAGTAATGTTTTATCTTATATTACAAAAACTAGACAGTAGGAAAACCATTTTAAAATAGTAATAATAAAATCAACCATAGTGGAATAAATAGGAAGAACACTAAAATAATCTACACAATAGAAAGAAACATAGCAACAAGAATCATGAATCCAAAGAGGCATTGTAGTCAACATTCAAAAAATCACAAGTGTTTGCTCATATCTCAAATAAGGAAATCCTATTCATTTCCAATATGGAGACCTTAATGTAATTCCAATTAGAATTTGGTTTACCCAAAAATTGACCTAATTTCTTTCCCTTCTATTATAGTTCCACTTAACAACATTGAAACCATGAATGAGAATGTTGATGTCTTTCTTACATTGATTTTTTTGTCACTTCTTGAAGTGAGAGGAGGACTTTATTTAAAAATGATGAACCAATATTTTAGAGTCAAATTTAAAAATAAGATCATATAGTACCTTTTCTTAGCATGCAAAAGATCTTGGAAAATGGCAATAGCCTTTACAAAATTAATAGAACCAACACCAAGACTACCTACAAACTAGAAATTAACTATGTCATTATGATCATGAAAAATAACTCCATGTTATCATTTCTAGGATTGTCTTTTTAAGCTCCGTCAAAATTAATTTTAGCTAAGTTCCAAGGAGGGAATTCCCATTGAGTAAGTTGATAATCTTGAGGGTTATTATTAGAAGAGGTAGAAGAGGGAGAAGCTATAGGAATATCAATTATTATTAGAACTATAAATTCACATCAAGAACTTGGTTGATGATATTCAACCCTAACTTGACAAGTTTATTTTAAAGATTGACCATTATTCTACCTAAAACCTAAATTATATGCCTTGTTGTAACATTAAAAATCCTTTTATTTTGTAACCATCAAATATTCTAGTAGATCAAACTAGGACTGGTATCGCACAATTTGAGGTTCAAAGAAGGCCACAATTGAAATATTCTTGGATATATAATCAAATTTATTTCATGAAATTCCCAACAAAGCACACCATAAATAGTGAATAAAAGTGACAAAGGGGAAAACTAAAATGAGATGTCTACCAGACTCTTCATCTTGAAGGAAAATAATTCATTCGTTCAAACAAACAACCTATCTTTTATAAAGATTATCTTGATGACAATATTTATCTAAATTTACAAGGCACATGAAATCATTAACCTTAGTCTAAAATTTAGGATTCTAGACCTTTTTTCAAAGCTTAGAATTCTTAAATTACAAGATTTCTTCCAAAAACAATTAAAACCAACTTACACACTATATATTCCAAAAAATTTCAAACCTCATCCAAGGAAATCTAAATTTTTATTTATAGATGTCTTTTAAGTGCTTAAATATGAAATAAATAATCAATGAGAGAGAATTGTTAACCTAACCAGAGATCTTTAGGTTTTCATTTCCAAATCTTCACACCATCTTACATGACTACATATTAAAATTTTTAAAAAACACAAATATATAGAGAAGGGGGATTCGTTATTCATGAGTCTCTTTATTCTAAGAGAATCCTAGGGAGCAAACAACCATAAACTACTTCAAGGAATAGAGTGAGAGTTCTAGAACTAGAAAGAGTAGGTCATAGAGGTTTTTCAAACAAACTAGAAATTTTTCGGCCAAGGACATCACCACAGAATACAGACAATAGTTCAGTGTGTTGGAGTCCTAGAGGCATCCTAGTGTCTCATATGAACTGAAAGTGAGGATGTCTTAGAGAACAACTAAAATAAGGTAAAGTAAATGATAAGACTAAATAGGATAAAGAAAGTGCTCACAACAATCCAAGTAATGAAGCCTCCAACAAGTAAATATCTTCAATACTTGCACATATAAGACCGAGGAAAAATGTTGGGACTGTTTAGGGTCTTACCTCAGTCAAACACCCATTTTGGTGTTCCCACCTCCATAGCCAACCACATGATAGAGAGAAATGATAAGAAGAAGTAAAATGAATGCAAGAGTGATAAAAGCAAACCCTGCTTGAGGAGGAAAAAGAAAGAGACAATTGTGAGAGCCAAGAGAGTTGCAAAGAGTGTTGTAAGAACTTATGAACACTATTGTGGTAGGCTATAGAGAGTTGTGCAAGAAAGATAAAAAGAGCAAGATAAGAGAATGTACAAGAGTGAATCCAAGAAACTAGAGAGAAGCTAGAAGACCAAAATGAAGTGAAAAGATGGATTTAAAAGAGAGAATAGGAGAGAAAAGAAGCTTACCAAGCCGTTATAAGGTGTCTTGGGTTGTTACCACTGATAAAAGTAGATGAAAAGTGGCAAGGCACATGGAGATGGTCATTTGAATGTCAAAATGTCAAAGGATGCTAGTGCAACACACATACATCTACGCGGTGTGCTAGTGTCCAAATAAATCACACTACAAAACAATGAGAACAAGAAAAGAACAAGGTTTGACGCAAAGATGATGTGCAAGGGTAGCTGCTAAAAGGGGGTCCTGAGCATCCTAAGAGGGGAAAAAGGCTGATGCAGGTGCTAAAATGAGCCTACGCAAGTTTTAAGGGAGTGGACACTAAAGTGGATACAATAATTTATGTGAAATCGTGAGGGGTGTAATTTTACAACATTACTAGCAGGCATACAAATCTAAACTAATATGCACACAAAAGGAAATATACTAAACATAAACAACATCATGATACCAAAAGGATATTGTAGAGGAAACAAATAGCTTTTTGGACCAAGGAAGCATGCCCCCAAGCTGGAGACCTACAAAACAAATGCATTGGACAAGAAATATCTGCACAAGACAATAGAGTTAGAACATAAAAAGCCACTTACATCATGGGGTTAGAACATATAAAATCACATACACAAAAGAACATAACAAAGTAACAAGATTTGAGTCAGCAAAGTAAAAGAGACATTGATGTAGCAGGTTGTCTCAATACTATGTGTCATCCCCAAATTAAGAAATAACATATAAAAGAATTCTTAAATGGAGAGAAGAATGTAAGGATTAATTGCTTCAAGAGAAGAATGTGTTAGCAGATTAATCTTTACTTGGTAAATGTTATTCTTTAATTGTAATTATTTATTAACTTATAGGAATGTTCCAAAGGAATCCCTACAAGTCTTTTGTTTTTTTTTGTCATCTCACACATGTGTGAGGATGGCTTATTTTTAATTCCTTTATTAAGGAATATTTGTAGCCACCTCCTTAAGAGGTGACACATTGCACACACATAGATGAATGGTGGCATTCAATGAGTTGGGAGTTACATTCTAACTCCTCTTCTCACCTCTATTTATTGAGGTGCCTCTCCTCTCATTCTTTAAGATTCAAGCAAGCAAGCTAAGGTTGAATCTCTCTCTCTCTTTGTATTATTCTTTAGGCATTTTTCCTCCATTCATAATATTGGGGTTTTTTCTTGTTTTTTCCCCTTAACAAATTATTGTGTCTCTCTTGCTTTGGTGGTGCTTGGTTTGGCTACTTCAATTTATTTGGTAATCTCTTTCCTTCAAACAATTTCTCTTTATTAGTACTTTCCATTGCTCTTTTCTATTTCCTTTCAGAATGCACCCAAAAGGAAGGGAAGCAACCAATGTCAAAGAGAGAAAGAGGTATATACTCAAGATGAAGAAGATTGAAGTCTTTGATCTGATATACATAATTGAGAAGAGAAGAGAGAAATAAGAGAGAAGGATCCAAAAGTACTCAGTCTTGTGGAAATTGAACAAAGGATCTACAGGTTCTTGGTCCTGCAAAGTTGGCTCCATGGGTGCTCAGTCCCACAGAAGATGAACAAAAGGTTCTATTGGTGCTCAGTCCTACGAAATGAAAGATGGAGGCACCATAGGTCCTCGGTCCCGAGGTAGGCCAAATGTGAAAGGATCTACAAAGTCTAATTGGTCCTCACAAGTGCTTAGTCTTGAAAGGAAATCTTGATGCAAAGAATCTCTATAGGTTCTCAGTCTTGCAGAGAAAGATTGATAAGAAAAGCATGTGGCTGTGTTATAGGATAGTCACAAAAAAGATAGGTCTAGTTGGGTTACCCCCAAGTTGGATGCCAACGAATTCATTCAAAGGAGAAGATTTCAAAGGGGGTCCTTTGATAGGGAATCCTTTAAGACACCAAGGGGCCCATTCAAAGAAACACTCCAATTGAAAGATAGAGAGAAAAGAGGGGGGTCCTTAAGAAGAAGGCACATCTCTAGAACATGTTATCACTACCCCCTAGCATAGAGGGGAGGAGAATCATACATGATACTATTGTTTCACTACCATAGAAAGTATGGTTACAAAAAATAGTGTACAACCATGAATGAAAATGAGCAAGAAAAGCTACAACTGCCACATAACATGAAGCAACACAATAGAAGGGAGGTGTAAGAACCTCATGAGAAGATGCTTAGAATGAACAAGATAGAGGTAGACATCAATATCACTTGTAATGCAAAGAAGAGATGGGTGCATCAACAAATGAAAGAGTGATGGTGCTAGGATAGAAAAGTTGTATTTTATCCTTCAAGGCCTTACATTCATTAGTGGAATGGCCAGGAACCATCAAACTCGATGGTATGCACAAAAAGAATGTTTTGCCTTATCATGCTTATGAAATTTCTTGTGTAAGAGGAGGAAGAGTAATCAAGTGGGCTTTGAGAAGCTTCAACAAGATATACTCTTGCTCAGATAGAGGATGAGGAGCAGGAAGCAACCCTTTATCTTGTGAAGAAGAGTTTGACTGCTCAAAAGAAGGAATGAAGATAGCAAACAATGATAGATGAATCAATCCGATAGAATGAGGTTGAGCGGAAATCATGTTAACATTCGACCGTGGTTTCCATTTAGATTGTTCATTTGAGAAACCAATCCTCAAATTATGCTTACGAGGTACATATTCTATAGGGACTTGAATGCCTTGTTCGTAATGTCCAAAACCTTTATGCCCATAGCCATATTTAGAGACAAGTTTAAAGCCAGAGCCATAACGTGTTTGCAAATCTTGAGAAGGAGGAGGATCTTCATAGAGAGCATTATTCCAAAAATGAGAATTAAACTCCTCTACAAGATCATCATCAACCTTCTTGATAGGACTACCAACATTAGCCTCTTTAATAAAGGTGTGACCATCTTCCTTAGAAGGGGGAGGATCAAAATTAAGAACATTACAATTTGTGTTCACATTATCCCATGATTCAGAAGAGGGTAAACCCACATAAGTGGTTTAAAATTTGAATGAGAAAGGAAAACTTGCAAAAAATGACCCCATGCCAAAAATTTTCATTCTTGGGGTTCGAACGAACCAAAAGAGGGTTCGCTCAAACCTAGGTTCGAGTGAACCCCCCTTTTCCTTGATTCCTACTCTCTGCCACCAATTTTTTTTCCCTTTGAAGCTTGGGTTGAGGATGAAAATGGAGGATACTTCATGAACCCAACTGGAATCATGTAGTCCTCAGAATGAGCTATCTAATGACTATAATTTTAATATGTTTTTCTTTTATTATCTATTTGTTTTTTTAGTTTTATTAAACATAGGTATTTCATTGAAAATGAAGCTCTCTGTTATGCACATGTGGAAAAATAGAATATTATCAATTTTTTTTTGAAAAATATGAGTGCACCAAATATTGAAGTCCTTGATCCAACAAAAATAATAATTGAATTTTAATACATACAAAAAATTTATGCATTATACGGTCCACCTATGTTTGAATTGTAATTGGTTTGACTTCAAAACTTGATTAAGGAAAAAATATTCCATAAAACACTATCTAACCAAGTGGAAGCACTAGATATTAGAGTTACAAATCTAAATTTGAAAGAATTAGAATTTTATCCTTCATGGAAAAAAGTTAGGTGTTATATTGTGAGCATCACTCCCTAAAATGTTTTTTTTTGAAAAAAGATAGTTTTTGAGGGAAATGGAAAAAGAGGTGCAATCTGATTCAAATTTTTTTGAAAAAAATATATTTAGAATCTACAAACAAAATTTCATGAAACTCTAGTTTGCATCATGTTCAAATTCCTCACAGTTTAGCCACTATAGGTGCCCAAAAGTGAATATTTAGTTAGAAAAAAATATTTCAATGTCCAATTTGGCCAAAAATTGTAAACCACTATGGGATCACCCACGAATAACCATATTTGATAGCATGTTTGGATGATGTTATCAGAAGGTCTAAGTAGATTGGGTAGACTTTATATTCCTCACTGAAGGATTTTGTATAGTCTAAATAACCCCAATCATCACCAAGAGATGTACTCTCTTGAGAGGTGTTAGAAGAAGCATACTTAAGATTTCTTGCTTTAGAAGGATCTTCTTTAGGGACATCTTCCTCAAGCATGTCCTTTGTAATAGGTACTATAGGATTAGACATAAAAACATTGGAAGACATTGAAGGGATAATATTTTTAAGAGTAGGTGCAACCAAGCCTAACCAACAACTATCATCTCACATAAGTGTATGGAATCAGGGTTAACTCTGATTGTGACTACTTGATTATTATGAATGAACTTTATAGATTTATGCAAGGTAGAAATGACTACACACATAGCATGAATCCATGGTCTACCGAGAAGAAGATTATATGGTAATTTTTTTGACACAACATAAACAAGGGTGGGTATTGTAATAGGCCCCAACCTCAAAGGCAAGACTATCAATTCCTAGGGCTTGTCAGCCGACATTCTCGAACCCATGAATAACAAAGAAGAAGTTTCAAGTGAAGTTGAATCAATTTTAATTTTAGGCAACAAATAAATGCTACATACATTGAGCGTTGAACCAACTTCTATACTTCCAGGGGTGGGAGTTCTTGTAGATAGAATGTAATATTCGGCGAATCCTCATGAATATGAGCTATCAATGCATTAACATTCACCAGATAGCAAAAGAAGGAAAGAGGATATTTTGTAAGGCTTCCTAAAGCATACCTTGATAAATTAGAGCATATTGAAGCAAGTCCCATAGTGACATCTTGGTTAGAGTAACACGGAGTTGCTCGACAAGATTGTAATCACCAGGTCCTTTTGTTCTAGGTTTAGGTGCTTGAGTAAGGCTTGGTTGAGAAGATGGTAAAGAAGCAGGTTTATTAACATTTTGTTTATTCTTTCTAGTATTATAAGTATGACCTATTGCTCTATAAGAGGGAGCCTTAGAAAGATTAGGAGAATCACTCTCAAATGGAACACCATTAATAGAACAAATTCTTTTAGGAGAAGGATTAACTAAATTTTGATAAATGACAGGTCTCTTAGGCCTTTGAGGGACAACAGAGACATAGATTATATTTACAAATTCCTTCAACTCCTAGAGGAATCATTCAAAGAAATAAGCTCAACATCTATCCTTGAAGGATCTAATGTGAGAAGGGATTCATCATTTGCTAATTCATCATCTCTAAAAGAGAGTGCATTCAAATGAAGAGGAGATTCATCACTCACTAATGCATCATATCTAGAAGAGAGTACATTAGAATGAAGACAAGGTAGAGTAGGATTAATAAAAGCATCAATGATTTCATCTTCTTGTGCCAATATATCCTTACAAGGAGAAGGGATTTCAGGAGAGGGATCAACAAAGAATAATAAGAAAGGAGAAAAGAACTCACTTTCACACACATGTAAGAGGACTTCTTGAAGTTTCTCAATATAACTGGAAAGAGATAGAAGGAAGAAAGATAGAAAGCACATTTTGAAATAGAGATATAGACAAGTTGACTGAAGGCCGACGTATCACCCTAACAATACAAAATGGGGAAATATTCTAGTAGATCAAGCTAGGACTAACATCATGTAATTTGAGGTTCAAAGAAGGCCACAATTGAAATATTCTTGGATATATAATCAAATTTATTCCATGAAATTCCCAAAAAAGCACACCATAAATAGTGAAGAAAAGTGACAAAGGGGAAAACTAAAATGAGATGTCTACCAAACTCTTCATCTTGAAGGAAAATAATTCATTCGTTCAAACCAAAAACCTCCCTTTCCTAAATAATATCTTGATGACAATATTTATCTAAATTTACAAGGTACATGAAATCATTAACCTTAGGCTAACATTTAGGATTATAGACCTTTTTTCAAAGCTTAGAATTCTTAAATTACAATATTTCTTCCAAAAACATTTATAACCAACTTACACACTATATATTCCAAAACATCTCAAACCTCATCCAAGAAAATCTAAAATTTTATTTAAAGATGTCTTTTAAAGTGCTAAAATATGAAATATATAATCAATGAGAGAGAATTGTTGACCTAACCAGAGATCTTTAGGTTTTCATTTCCAAATCTTCACACCATCCTACATGACTACATATTAAAAATTAAAAAAAAAAATTGTAGAGAAGGGGGATTTTTTGCTCATGAGTCTCTTTATTCTCAAGAGAATCCTAGAGATAAAATTTTGGTAAACTACCTCAAGGAATAGAGTGGGAGTTCCAAAACTAGAAAGAACAAGTCACAAAGGTTTTTTGAAAAAACTAGCAAGTTTTCAGCCAAGGAAAACATCGTGGAATATGGACAACAACGTGACGTGCTAGAGTCCCATAGGCACACTGGTGTCTCATACGGACTAAAAACAAGGATGTATTAAAGAAAAACTAAAGTGACTACTAACAATCTGATTACTAAGAACTTCTAGAGCAAAGGAAAATAATAGGAAGTAATATTATTGAAATAAGTTAAAGTAAATGATAATACTAAAGAGAATAAAGAAAGTTCTCACAAAAATCCAAGTAATGAAGCCTCCAACAAGTAAATATCTTCAATACCTACACACATATGACCGAGGAAAAATGTTGGGGCTGTTCAGAGGCTTGCCTCAGTCAAACCCCCATTTCAGTGTTTCCACCTCCACATACAACTAGATATATAGAGAGAAATGATAAGCATAAATGAAATGAATGCAAAAGTGTTAAAAGAAAACCATGCTCGAGGAGGAAAACTCATATCATGAGATAGAGATGCAATAGATAGGGGTTGTGAGAAATCTCAAGATGCTCAAAGATACAAGGTAAGCAAGATATCACCTACAAGGCTTAAGCAAGCCAAAGAGAAAGAGATAGTTGTAAGAGCCAAGAAAGTTGCAAAGAGTGTTGTAAGAACTCAAGAGCATTGTTGTAGAGGGTTGTATACAGTTGTGCAAGCAAGATAACAAGAGCTAGACAAGAGAATGTCCAAGAGTGAAGCCAAGAAGCTAGAGAGAATCTAGAAGACAAAAATGAAGTGAAAAAATGGATTTAAAAGAGAGAATATGAGGGAAAAGAAGCTTCCTGAGCTGTTAGAAGGTGTCTCGGGTTGTTACCACTGAAAAAAGTAGATGACAAGTGGCAAGGCACATGGAGACAGTCATTTCAATATCAAAATGTCAAAGGATTCTAGCATGGCACGTGAATGTCTACATGATGTGCTAGTGTCTAGACAAACAATGCTACAAAACAACGAGAATGAGAAAGCACAAGGTTCGACGCAAAGTTGATGTGTAAGGGTAGCTACTAAAAGGGGGTCCCAAGCATCTTGAGAGGAGAAAAAGGTTGATGCAGGTGCTAAAGTGATCCTACACAAGTTCTAAGGGAGTGGACACTAAAGTGGATACAAGAATGTATGTGAAATTGCAAGGGGTGCAATTTTATGACATTACAAAATCCAACCAAATTCATTTTTTTTAATTCTAGGAGATCAAGCAATTCCACACAAAGAGGGTTATGGTAGCTCCATGAATTATCCTAGAAAAGAGAAAGGTATCTCTTCCCCATTATCTATAGAAAGATAGCTTTAATCAAACTACTCCCCAATTTCATAATTTCCATATCTAAGAATATATTTTCCTAGGGTCAACATTGTAGTTATGAAAGTATGATTTCTAATGCTCACAGGTGGTTCAACATCTAGTTTGACATGAGTTGTGTTGTTTCTTCTGCACAATTAGGAACAAATATTTCTTGGTTGGGGATTATAGTCACTTCCTCAAAAAATTGTATATCAATGAAGCACACCCCACAAGTGACTCTACTTGAGCAGTTTCCTTTTCCTACTGATATGTTAACCTTTTTACCCGGTGCCATGATTTTCACTTAACGTACACCTACAATAAAACCAATATTACTTGTTATTGAAGCATAAATATGTTTTTCAATATCATAAACATAAATATTCATGATTTGAAAGGCTTAAGAATGAATTCTAACATTTATAGTGTTTTATGAATATATACAAACAAATTCATGTAATCTTGGGTTTTTCTTGTTTAAATCAAATAGTGCATGGTACCTACTTTAGAAATTATATATGTGTATGTATGTATGTATATATACACACATGTGGGTAAGTGTACCAATTTGTGACACAATTTAGGTGCCAAATTGGAAAAATTCACAAAAAAGGTCAAAATTGGCCTTTTGGCGAGTGACAAATTTGGCGCACGCCAAATGTAAAAGTTGAATAAAAGAAAAAAACACATTTGAAACCCTAATTTCACTTCAACCCTCGGCTTGGCTTGGAGGATTTGAGGTCTGCAACTCATGCTCACCAAATATCCTCCATTATTTGCATCCTTAGCTTGCTATTTTTCATGAGGATGCCACCAACATGTCAAAGACGTCAAAGATTGTGAAGAGGTATGTATTTTTATTTTATTTATTTCGAATTTGATTTAGAATGAAGATTGAAATATGTTCTTATAATAACATTTTGTTCTAATTCTCAAGGAATGAATCTCCACCTCCAAATAATGAGAATTCATAGTCACCCCCTCAAGAAGAGCTTCCTATACAAGAACAACCTGAAACCCCTCCATCAATTCATAGGAATCCTCAAGGAACACAAGAAAATATTCTAAATCAAATTGAAAACAATAAAAGAGACATTGAACATTTAATTGGAAGATTAACCAAGCATGCCAAAACCCACCCTTATAGGAGAGGGTTGTTGAATCATTGAAGTCAATTGTATCTCATGTAGGAGAAATGAGCGAGAAAATAAATTTATGGTCAAATAAGAGGCATGAGATGAGACAATATTATGCTATTGGTTTGTCATATGTAGACGTTAAAAAACAAAAAAATAGCAAATCCGACTTGTGTGCCCTATTTATAGACCTGAAAACCAATGCACCTTTGTCTCATACATGTAGGAGGTTCCCCATCCATTGGTGCCACCATGAGTTAATTAAAAACAAATTTTGGGAGTGGTGGTGGATGGTATTTGACCAACCTCCATGCAATAACCATGAGGTACCACAATACTTTTGGAGGAAACTCTATTGTGAGTTTATCCTCAATAAGATGCCAAATTATTTTGACATCTTAGACTTTCAGGGTAGAGGTGGGGGCTCCAAACATGATAGACCTACTGCATGACGTAATCCATAGTTGGCACCGAGACCCTTGGCTAGACCCATGGTGGAGCATGTCATCATTCCTTCCATTGTTAAGGATAGTGTAGAGGTGGACACGTTGGAGTCGATTGGCTCACTCACCCAGACCATTTTACAGTATGTGAGGCCTCTAGTAGAGCTTGGTGTGGAGGAGATGTGTAGGCCCCGAGCTCCACCCCACCATTGTGGTGCTTGTGGTGTAGTTTGCACGTATGATTATTAGAGTGCTTAGGATGTAGCTACACAACCTACATCAGTTGCAGAGGTGATGGATTTCATAGATGATTTGATGAATGATACATTCAACATTGACACTCAAGTAAAATTCAGCAAGTTCATTTAATGTTGTTTATTAAATTATATTTTGAAATTTAAGAATAAGTAAATTAGTAGAATTTCAATATGATGAAATTTCAAGGTTGGAGTGTTCATGAAATGTGCCCCATTCCTACAAACCCTTATTCATTCTCGACATTGAGTCCACAAGTATGCAACTAGTATTAAAGATATTATTATTGCATTTGGACAGTTGAATGTTATATTTGAATGTTTTTCTCATAACATGCTTTGGATTTCAAACAATTCTCTAGTGGACCTTTGACCTTCACACCTCACAATTCATTTCCTCAAACAACTTACACTTAGGTAGCCTTTATTCAATAATGGTGTTGTAAAACAATGTTAGCTAGTTTTCATAATTTTGAATGAAACACAAACATTGCATTTGTATTCTTTGATTGTGTCACATTATCTTCTCCTAATTCACTTTTTGTTCCTTTATTCCTTCTTAATCCCATCCCATTAACATTTAATAGTTCAACCTACCATTTACTCTTTCATTTACCATTTGTAGATGTTGACATTAGATAGCTCTGGTGATGTTGGTGGCATGATGGAGCATAGAGTTGTTGTAGCAATAGCCAGTTCTGATCCATTGAGAGAGGTATGCAATAGATTAGTCGATTTGACACTATATTTTCTCTTTTATGGTCTATTATAGAAAATTTTCATGATAATTTTGTGTAGCTTAATTTCTATCTTGATGGTTGCTATAGGTGGTTGTCACTCTAGATCGTGGACGTGGTAATGATGTAAATGTGAATGATGACTATCTGTATTGCGTAAGTGATTATATTTTGTTATATGTCATTCCACAATTCAATTTATATGTATTAACATCTTTAAATTTTATTGTATTAGTTGAAGGTCCAGAGTGAAGAGAGGAGGAATAGCGAGCATGTTCAAAAGACTAGAGAAACAAAATTCACTCCATCCAGCCGAATTTTGAAGGCAACATTGGGATCTATTTCCTTCCCCTAGAGGGAAATGACTGTATTAGGGTCATTTGTTGTATGCCTATGTGGCATTTTGGAACATATGTTTTGTACTATCGATATATACGTGACATTTTATGTCCATAATATGGCTCCTTTGTACTAAGCTTGTATGGATTTTTTGGATATATTGTATATACTTCTATCAATATATATCATTGTATAGCCTTACGAATTTTTGATTAAAAAAATCTTATTTTGCTACTGCCATTCTTGAATGATGTTATCATGCGTATTGTGTAAATTGTATGCTTGAATGTTGTAGGAATGGATTTTTTTTACATATAATGCTTAGTTAATTACTGTTGATTGCTGAATAAGCTCCATCTAAAGTGTATTGTGTAAATAAGCTCCATTCTTGGTGGTTTGTATCCTTTGGAATGCTTCAATTACTTGTGCCTCACTTATTCTCATGTATGCTTCACTTATTCACATGTATAGTTCACGTATATTGTGTGTATTCATGTGTATGTTTCATGCTTCCAATGCATAACAACATAAATCTTTTGGGGAAAAATTTGACAAACCAAAAGTATAAGAGCTTTTTAAAAAGTCAGGAATAAATCATATTTAAAAAAATGTAAAAAATTGTAGGACAAGAGATAAAAACTATTTATTTTGAAATTGAAAGGTATTTCCATAGAATAAAGAGATATAAAGAGAAAATAAAATAAATATTTTAACTAATGAATTGTAAAAAATATTTTTTTGTAGTTTATATTCATATCGTTGATTACATTTTATTGCACATATTTCAAAGTCAAAGCATTACTTCACACTGCATAACTAATAACTAGATGTTGGTAGATGACAAAATTTCAATTACAATATAATTTTTACAAAGTCAACCTAAGGAGTTATGCAATTACTTCACATTGTATAACTAATAAGTAGGAGTAGCTTCCAATTGCATTTTCTTATAATGGCATTCTAAGAGGCTGAATTTCTTTGACATATTTTTAAATAGTTCATTGCCTTGTCTATGTTACCACATTTTTCATACATGTCTACCAAAGTATTTTGTCAAATAGTTCACTACCTTGTTGCTATGGATAAAATCATAAAACAAGTGCTTTTGAACAAGCTATGGATGCTTGGAAAAAATCTATCAAAAGAATAATAGCAAGCAATACTATAGATAAGGAAATAAATTGCTTGAAAAAAATGCCTAAAAGAAATACGGTCTCATGGTGATGGAATGCCATGACATGCAAATTGCTATAGATTTTCATGCCATTCCATCACCATGAGACTACGTTTCTTTGAGGTATTTTTTCAAACAATTCATTTCCTTGTCTATGCTACCACATTTTTTGTACATGTTTACCAAAGCATTTTATCAAATAGTTCACCGCCTTGCAGCTATGGCTAAAAGCCTAAAATAGGTTCTTCTAAACAAGCTATGGATGCTTGGAAAAAATCTATCAAAGCATAATAAGAAGCAACAACATAGACAAGGAAGTGAACTATTGAAAAAAATGCCTCAAAGAAATGTGGTCTCAATGTGCTTTTCATGACATTCCATCACCAAGAGAACACATTTTTTTGAGGATTTTTTTTCAAACAGTTCACTACCTTGTCTAGGCTACCACATTTTTCATACATGGCTACCAAAGCATTTTATCAATCAATTCACTGCCTTGCTACTATAGCTAAAATTCTAAAATAGTTTTTTCAAACAAGCTATATGGATTCTTGGAAAAAATCCATCAAAGCATAATAGTAAGCAATAGCATAGACAAGGTAGCGAACTATTTGAAAAAATTCCTCAAAGAAATGTGGTCTCATGGTGATGGAATGCCATGACAAGAAAAATACTTGGATTGTCATGGCATTCCATCACCATGAGACCACATTTCTTTGAGGCCTTTTTTCAAATAGTTTACTACGTTGTCTATGCCACAACCTTTTTCATACATGTCTACCAAAGCATTTTATCAAACAATTCATTGTATTGCTACTATGGCTAAGAGCCTACAACAAGTGCTTTCAGACAAGCGATGGATGCTTGGAAAAAATCTATGAAAGCATAATAGTAAGTGAAAGCATAGACAAGGTAGTGAATTGGTAATATGCAATGGATGCTCCCATGTTTTACAAATGAGGGGTGAGCTCAATTTATAGGCTCCTCAAATATAATTCAATGGCCAAGATTGATTTCAAATCAACAACTGAGATTACAAAATAAAACCTTAATTAGGGTTTTTTAGAAAAAACTACCTCTCAACCAATGAGAAAATTGCATTTGGGGACACTTGTCCTTCTGCTAAATATAAACCAACAATAGAAAGTTGTTGCATTATGGAGTGTCAGGTTCATTGAACCTAGACATGCTGAATTTTTGGAACAATTTGATTGGTTGGAAGATGACGAGGCACCTTCTTAGCATGTTGGATGTCTCCCTTGATCACTTTGTTCTTTTCCATGTTCTTTCCTTAGAATATCTTTCTTTTCCAATGACTGTGTCCTTTGTGTTTGCATTTGAGGTTTGGAAGTCTCCCCTTAGAGCAGATGTCTAGACTTAAAGTTATTAAACTTTTCTTTCTTGATTGCTTTGAAATTTCTTCAACTACCTTGAATTTGGAGAACTCCCCTGTGCTTTTGTCACAATGGAGGAAATTGGAACTTTTTCTATGAAGTATTTCCTGTACTTAGCCAAATTTTGGCCATCTAATTTCATTTTGTAACACGCCAAATTTTGGCTATCCAATTTCATTTTGTAACACCTTCATGTGGACCATTCGACACTTAACCAAGGTTTTGGCCATCTCTATGCTTGAATGAACTTTGCCCGTGGATTTTCCTTCAATTATGATTTTGGCTTGTGCTAAGAAGGGAAGACTCCATCCTTGGACAAGGATTTTGTTCATTTCCTTTTTACTTTTCCTCTTTATTCCTCTTCATTTCTCTTGTTTTCTTTCCAACACCTAGTCAAAATTTGATTCTTTTGTTGTAGGAAAATTCCACACTTAGCCATTTTTTGTTTCCTCTTGGAAAATTTTACCATGTTTGTTTCTAACCTTGGCGGACTTTGGCACATTCCATGCCATTTTTCTATTATTCTTGAGAAGACTTCCTCATTGGAAAGCCACTTTCCTTGCTAATTGGGTAGACTTCATGATCAACATGCCATTCTTGAGCAGACCTTAGACTTGGCAAGACATCTTCATTTTAGCCTTGGAAAACTTCATGATTGGTTGGCCATGTTGGGTAGAGTTGCTCATCGCTTAGGGAATTTCCTTGACATTTCACCAAATTTTGAAATTTTATTCTCTAAGGTATCAACACTTAGCCAATTTTCTAAGTTTTTCTCCCAAAGGTATCAATACTTAGCCAATTTTTGAGTTTTCTTTCCTCCTCTTGGCTAGGTGGACTCTACTTGTGCTTTGCCAAGGTTGGGAAGACTTTACTTGTGTCTTGCCACTTCTTGGTGGAATTGGCTTCATTCTTGACATCCTCACTTCAACCTTGGGCAGAATTCTTCATGTGCATACCATTGTGCAAGGCAAACTTCATCAATTGCTTGAAATTTTCTTTCTTGGCCTAAGGAAGACTTCAAGATATGTTTTCCATCTCCTATTTTCAACTTGGGGCAGAATTTAAGTTGTCTTTTCCATGTATTCTTTGAGCTGGGCTGACTTTACCTTTGTCTTGGACAAGCATTATTCAAGCCAAGGGTGAACTTGACAACAGTTTGGACATAGCTTTTCTTTCTCAAGCGGACTTTGCACCATCTTGGACATTTTCCTTGACCATGGGCATGGCAGACTTTGCTTGTGCCTTGCCAAGATTGGGAAGACTTGCTCTTGACTTAGACATGCTTATTTTCTTTCCAAGTGAAAACAAAAAGAGGTTATTATAGAGGGGAACAACATGATTCCATAGGCTCAGATGAGAAGTTTTGAAGTATCACAGTGTCCGAGTAATGACATGTTGAAGTTTGTAGCCATTTTGCACTTCAGACTCTTAAGGAATTCAATTGGTTGAATGTAGCTTAGAGTGATTTAGCGCATTTGGGTGTGAAAAAGGACCATTATTAGCATAAAAATACCCACTCAGATGCGTTGGAACAATTATTTTGGTCACACGAGTTGTAGACCAAAAGTTGCTCCACTTTGCAACTTTGCACTACTTGCATTTGACAACATTTTCTCCAAGCGAAATCTCGCCACCATAGGAAAACACCTCCGAGATAGAAAAAAGAAGAAGAGAGATTATTGTATAGGGGAAAAACATGATCCCATAGGCTTAGATGATAAGTTTTTAAACATCACTATGTTCGAGTAACAACATGTTGAAGTTTGCAACCATTTTGCACTTCAGACTTTTAAGGGATTCGACTAGTTGAACGTACCTCATAGTGATTCGACATGTTTGGGAATGAAAGAGGACCATGCATAGCATAAACATACCCACTTGAACATGTTGGAATAGTTAGTTTGGTCACACAAGTTGCAAAATGAAAGTTGCACCACTTTGCAACTTTGCACTACTTGCATTTGACAACTTTTTTCCCAAGAAAAATCTCGCCACCACAGGAAAACACCTCCAAGATAGCAAACAATGAGAGAGGATATTATAGAAGGGAACAAAAAAATACCATAGGATTAAATAATGAGTTTATAAGCATCATGGTGTCTGAGTAACATCATGTTGAGGTTTGCAGCCATTTTGCACTTCAGACTCTTAAGGGATTCAGTCGGTTGAACATAGCTCAAAGAAATTTGATGTATTTGGGTGAAAAAGAGGACCATGTATCACATAAAAATACCCACTCAAATGCATTGGAATAGCTAGTTTGGTCACACGAGTTGCAGAACAAAAGTTGCACCACTTTGCAACTTTGCACTACTTGTATTTGATAATTTTTTCCCCAAGTGAAATCTCGCCACCATAAGAAAATGCCTCTGAGATAGTGAAAACTGAGAGAGTTATTGTAGAGGGGCACAACATGATCCCATAGGCTTAGATGAAAAGTTTCTAAGCATCACGGTGTCTGAGTAATGTCATGCTGAAGTTTGCAACCATTTTGCACTTCAGACTCTTAAGGAATTCAACTGGTTGAACATATCTTAGAGTGATTTGATGCATTTGGGTGTGAAAGAGGACCATAACTAGTGAAAACGTACCCAATTAGACATGTTGGAACAGTTAGTTTGGTCACATGAGTTGCAGAATGAAAGTTGCACCACTTTGACACTTTGCACTACTTGTATTTGAAAACTTTTCTCTAAGTGAAATCTCGCCACCATAGGAAAACACCTCCGAGATAGTGAAAACTGAGAGAGGTTATTGTAGAGGGGCACAACATGATCCCATAGGCTTAGAAGAGAAGTTTTTAAGCATCACGATGTCTAAGTAATGTCATGCTGAAGTTTGTAGCCATTTTGCACTTCAGATTCAAGGGATTCAACCGATTGAACGTAGCTCAAAATGATTTGACACATTTGGGTGCAAAAGAGGAATATTCCTAGCTTAAAAGTACCCATTCATATGTGTTGGAATAGTTAGTTTGGTCATATGTGTTGCAGAACAAAAGTTGCACTTACATTTGACAACTTTTTTCCCAAGTGAAATCTTGCCACCACAAGAAAATGCCTCTGAGATAGCAAAAACAAAGAGAGGTTATTGTAGAGGGGCACAACATGATTCCATAGGCTCAGATGAGAAGTTTGTAAGCATCATAGTGTATGAGTAATGTCATGTTGAAGTTTCAGCCATTTTGCATTCAGACTCTTAAGAGATTCAACCAGTTGAACGTAGTTTGGAGTGATTCAACGCATTTGGGTGCAAAAGAGGACCATGTATAGCATAAATGTACCCATTCAGATGCGTTGGAACAGTTATTTTTGTCACATGAGTTGCAAAACAAAAGTTGCACCACTTTGTAACTTTGCACTACTTGCATTTGACAACTTTTTCCCAAGTGAAATCTTGCCACCATAGGAAAATACCTCTGAGATAGTGCAAATTGAGAGGGGTTATTGTAGAGGGAATCAACATGATCCCATAAGCTCAGATGAGAAGTTTCTAAGTGCCATGGTGTCTGAGTCACATCATGATGAAGTTTGCAGTCATTTTGCACTTCTAACTCTTAAGGGATTCAATCAGTTGAACGTAGCTCAGAGTGATTTGGCACGTTTGGGTGTGAAAGAGGACCATTCCTAACATAAATGTACCCACTCAGATGTGTTGGAATAGTTATTTTGGTCACACAAGTTCAACTCCCCTTTACATCAAAAATGCAACATTGCATAGCAAATTTTTGCAACGTTTTTGCAAAATGACAACTTTTCACAACTTATTACCAAGTGACTCAAAAACATGACAAAACTTGACAAGTGGTCTTAAAATACCTTAATAAATCAGATTAACACAAAACCAAACAAAGCTTAACACTTAACCTTCTTTTACATCATGAAACCTATGGTGCCCTGCACCACAATGTGAATTGTTTCTACAATGCAAGCTATGGATATGAGATTGATGAAGTTATTCATGATGGTAAGATGGAGATGAGGATATGATTCTACATTGAAGTAGCTGCAACTACAATGCTAAGGATATTGCTATGCTATGCTAATGACAATGCAATGATAATGATAATGCTAATTCTATGATGATGATGCAAAGAAAAAGTGATGTAAGGGAGAATGGATTTCACTTGTAACAACATAATTCAAATTAGTGGAAACAACAATTAGGGCCAAAAATTCTTCCGTTGACTCCTTTTCAATACAACTCTACCTCTAGCTTGTAGGTCAGTAGACCTGGTTTTTCCAACTTTTTTCACAACCACCTTTACAACTACAAAGACTCTTCATAGATTTGAGTCCCCTTTTAGGCATTCTCTAACATGTCTCAAAACCAATTAGGGTTTCTTTGGAGCAAAACTCTCAGATTTCAGTTTCTTCCTTGTCCTAAAAGACCAATTAGGACTATTTTTCAAAGAAAATACTCTTCAAACTCTCCACCAACCCAAGACAACTGCTCCAACCTTCTAGAAAGTCTATAAAAGGCCACTTTCAACAATTTTTAGGGCTCCAAATTCTCTTTCCATCGCTGATATAAGAAACCCTTATTTTCACCATTTAATGGTAGGGTTTATTCAAAAGGCACTTTCCCAATATCTTTCAAAATTTCTACCACCTTGGATACTCTTCAAATGGTCTTCCCACACTAAAGGAACCTTCCTACAACCTTCACTCAAAACCTTCCTTCAAACTGACCCTCAAAACTTCACATTTCATGCACTAAATCACTGTTTTCTTCAGGACAATCATACATATACACTAGAAACACCTCACTTAGTCTCATTTCAATGCCATACCATGCTAACCCTACTGTTCTATGCCCACTCCATGTACTTATAGGGATCACAACATGTGGAATGGGCTTCTATTCCATTTAAGACTTCAAAATAACAAACTACGCTGTTAAACCAGTCACTGAAAGTTGATCATAAATTAGATGTAACTCAATTCCCTAGCCTCCAAATAGATTCAAGATAGAGCTAAGGTCAATATCCAACCTTTTCCAAAGTTGTTTGAGCAAGGGATTACTATACAAGCTCATACAAGTTCCTACAACATAGATTTTTACACAAGAATACTAAATTTGGAGTCAAAACAGAGATATTATTGATTCTTCTTTTCAAAATGTTCCAACCAACCTTCTCATCATTAGAGGACAAGTATTTGTACATTTATTCTCAAAAATCCCTCCAAAAACTGACTCATCACATTCAAAATTCCCTTTGACTCTTGAGTTTCCTGAACTTTGCAATTTTGTAATTACAAATTAGACAACTTTTGTCCATTTTAGCAATTTTGTATTTTTGGACACCAAGACCTTTTACACACCACTAGAATTACTCAAAATATTATTTGATGGTCAAACATGACCTTAATTATCTATCATAACCTACAACTTGACCAATAACAAGCCTTATTTACATATCATGCTCTTTTGAGCATTTTTACAACATTTTCAAGATTGTTTTCAAGAATGAACTCTAAATACATTCAAGTGGCCAATGAGGCCTTATTGACACACAAAAATGACCTTAAACTCCTTACTCAACCTAGAACTCTTCATGTTGATCAATTTCAAAAGAAATCAATAGGGTGCTCCTGTACCACAAAGGCACACTTTTGGATAATTGATATGAGATTTAAGCAACATGTAAGTATGATAGCTCTTGTGCAAGCTAAACATGGAGTTGATGAGCTTCCTTTTATAGGCTAAGTGGTGCAAGGGCACCAAGGTTATTGTGCAAATTTGGTTAAGTTGAGTCTAAAGTTGGTATTTAGGTATTAGATTCTTTTTTTTCATTCAATAAGGTCATATTAGACCAATTTATAATGTAATAAGTCATTTTTGTTGGTTTTGGGGTCATTTAGGCGTTCATGTTGCACAATTGTCAAAATGATGTGAAATTTCCAAAGTGCAATGTTGAAAAGTTACAAAATGCAAACTACGAAGGAAAACGGTCACTATGGCTCGGTGGAATCATTCCTTTACGATGAAACTAGGTGTAGGTGTTGAGGTTTGGAGAAGGGGAGATCATTTGTAAGTGTGGGTTTGATGCCCTAGTTGTCAAATTTGTGAGTTTTTGGTGAAATTTGATGGTTTAAGGTGGTTAATTGTAGTAAACCCTTGGGGCAATAGATTTTGAGGGTATTTTACGCTTGTGCAGGTCATTTGAGGCATGTTTAATGTTTTGGCAAGGTGAGATAAGTTGTGGGAGTAGGACTTTCAATAAACCCTCCAAACCCGCTTTGAGTAAAATTACAATAAAATTATTAAAACACAATGAAATTACTCCAATCCAAATCCAAAAAAAAGCTAACACATATATCCTTCAAATCAGATGCAATTTGGATTGAATACAAGTTGTATGGAACCGTACATAGCAAGAGAGCATAATTTTTTTAGAAAACAATATAGAAAAGTGAGTTTTTATTGATTTCTTCCTCACAAATGATCAACAACCTTTCTCATCAACCCAAGTGGTTGTATTTAACCTCCCACAACCAAAACTAACCATCAAACCGATCCTATTAACATTTAAACTTCCAATGACAACTTTAAATGTAAACCATAAATGACTACAACTAACTTTAAATGTACTATATACACATTTAATTAAGGCATATATTAAGGAGTATACACATTTACATGTATTAATTTCTCATAATTTTTGTATATCCAAAAATGCACTAAGTCAATAACAGATATTACAATAGTGATGAAAGAACATCTTCAAAATCCTCCCATTTCTCAATATTTGTAGCAATACATGCAAGGAAATAATCCTCCCATTTGCAGCCCACAACATGAAATATATTGTACAAGAAGAAACAAAAGGATCTGATGCCTAGTTTCTTTTCTCCAATCCACCTTAGGTGGCCCAGTTATTTGCATTTCAAAAAATTTCAAAATATGTACTTCCCCTGCTCCTTCGGAAACACATGGGTAGTAGCCTCTCTGTGGTTGGGTACTGTCATTGGAATTTGGTCCACAACAATCCCGCAAAAGCCTAACAATTTTAGACATGGACTCATAAAAATCATTAAATGACCAATAATTGAATAATGTCAGACATACACCTTTTGACAAGATCTATTATAACCTTCATGCATCTTGTAAGTAGATCGATTGAAGGTCCTACAATGGTGATGTGGCCCATCTTTTGCTACTTTCTCATCTCTTGATGACCATATGTTTAGATTTCAAATATATCACTGAAACCCTCAACATAAAACATGGAGCATATAAGAATTCGAGAAATCTATGAAATGGAAAAGAAAGAGAAGATTGAGAACCATAAATAGCACCAGCAACCAATGTTTCTCATACCACTGAACACTTGCACCAACAATTGATGTTGTTCTTTTCTTAAGTTGACAAAAGTTTAAGTATAACCTATAGTCACAAATTTATCAATGATAGTCATAAATTATGTATATGAATTTACAAATATATCAATGTGCATACTTACAAATCAATCCAAGGAACCATTTGGGTCTGTTCTACTCTTTATTGTGTCAGGTATTGCCTCATGGTTAGACTCACACACTTTCCACAAGTTCTTGTTAGCAAGTTTTCCCTTATATTTGATAAAATGAATGTTGGTGGAGATGACAAGGTTCGAGTAGTGAAGAATCTTTTGATGTGTGCCAAAGTCCTCAAACAACCAAACTGCAACATTCTTAACTGGGTACCTTCTAAGCCATGTTCCAGTAAAAACCACTGAACCTGTAGGATATTCTATGTTTTCTCCATCTATAGCTGGGGCCTCCAATTTCTTTTTGGCCTCAATACATTGAAACATGTAATAATTTGTACCCTCTTCATTGTCTTCATTTGCAATCTCCACATAAATGCGCCTTGCATTGATATGTTCATTGTGTTAGATGTATTTCATGAACATCAAAATAAAACTTGTAAGTAAGATATATTACCTAGTTCTACAAAATTTGATAAAAAATCAAAGTCAACACATGATTGCATCTCCATGATTTGTAGAGACGTTGGGAGCTGATAAGTGTCAAGTGGGGTTAGACTTCTTATAGACCATTCATCAAACCACTCTATTGACTCACAATCATTCCATGCTTGGAGTGTACATGCATAACAAAATCATGCCATCTTCCATGTATGGATGGTCCATGTACTTGCATTGGAGCTTCTAAAAGAGTGTAGCTTGCTCGATCCTGTTAGTGTACAACAATCCTCATATTTTTCAATGTTAGTATCATCTACTAAATGAAAAAATCTATGAACTACAAAATTACCTTGACTACTTGGACCCATTGCATGATTGCACCACTCAACAATTGATCTTGCATCTATCAACATTACACTATCTTTGTACTTTAACTCTTCTCATGTAAGGGATCTTTTGATACATGCACTTGCTCCATCATGCTCCCCCTTTCCATGCCTGACCTCTGAGAAGTTCTACATATGTTGAACACCATTGATCCTATGCATCCTGCTCAACTAGTAAAAAATTTTGGCATTCTTGAATTGTGATGTATAGTTATCTAACCATATGATATGTTGACTGAATGATATGCCCCTACTAGCTAGATCAATATAGAACATTTGAAAGCAACCTTGCATAAACTTGGTAGAATGTGTGCGATCATCATTGATGTAAAAGTGTACTCCCTCAATACTTTCCTATTATCCTTTGTACTATCATTTGCACGAATGAATGCTATATGCACAAATATAACAACTTGTGTGGAGTTGTAGTACTGTGATTGTACCTTGTTCTATGGTTGTTGTGTGTAGTTCTCTATGAAGTCAACAACTAAAACAATGTTATGAAGTGGAAATATGTCCTTGCATAACTTGAACTGTGAGTCCAACCATTGACCTCTATGTGTATGCCTTGCATACTCATAGACCACCTAATCATAGAAAATTCCCATAAACTGATATATTGGAATCTTATCACTGACCAATTCACACTTTGCTTCATTCCCATCTTTTAGACTATATTCCATTGTCTTGTATTTGCCAAATTTGACAATTTTGTCTCCAATTGTGTGTGTACTAGCCATATGTTAGAAAATTGGAAAATGTTGCATGCCACCACAATGATCACATGTGCCATCCAAACATGACTTGTTGTAAGAAAATTGACCATCCTCTCTTTCACATAAAATGGAAGATAAGAATTCCCTTAAGGATTTGGGTGGAGGCCTTATGTTACATTCCTACAAAACATTGTCTGTATGCATATCTACACATATACGTCGATAAACATCATAATGGTTAGAAAATTCAATATGTACTCTACAACAAGAAGTAGTGTGTGTGTGTGTGTGTGATTTATTTTGACATAAAAAGGCTTTAGCATTTCAAAATACCTTTGACATATTTTAATTTTAGGAATTTTTTGTACAAAATCAGCAAAAAATTGGGTTTGAGTGGTATCCAAATAATGCTTTGGATGTGGCTGATAGATTTTACTACCAATTCTCCTTATAACATCTCTTTGATTAGGAGAGGTCCTTGTTTTATCCTTCCAATAATCTACTATTAAAGATCTCAAGCCTTGAGCAATTCTTTTATCTTTCTGTGGCACTCTACCCGAGAATTCCCATAACTCATTGCTATTTGGATCCTCCAATCTTTCACGCCTTCCTTTGGCTATCATTAGAGATGATCTACTTATTTTCAAAGACTTGTATTTGTAAGGTTCACCTTGTTCCTTGTTTGACTACTTAACAATGTTGTTGTCATCACACATCTTGTGGCACAACTATCCTTCATGCGTGAGGTAGAACCCACACTCTCATATGCACTCATCAAGTTCTTTACAATGGAATTTTCACTTGAGTCATTTGAAACTCTTAGCCCAAGAGCCTTCATGGTGGGCCTAAATTTAAGTTGCCTCATCATTTCAAAAAATAGTTGGCATCTTCCACCCTCACTTAGCTTCTAAAAAAAAACTCCATATCCTCTGTGCAACTATTTGACATGTACGTTTTGACATCTTATCAGGCATCCATTTCAAAACATTGGAATCAATATCAATAAAAAATCTAGGTTTTCTATGTAAAACTCTAGGAGTTCTCAAATGTAAATTTGTGCCAACATTAGGAATGTCAACAACATCAAGGATAGATCACGTACCTTCAATTGAAGGTGCAATTGATGACATACCTTGAGATTGACATGTAAACGATGATGTACCTCCAACTTGAGATGTCGTTTGTGGAGTGACTTCAAATAGAGGCGTGTTTGCTAATGTACTTTCGAAACATAATGTTGTTGATGGTGTGTCTTCAACTGTAGATGTGATTTCCGATGCACTTGAAAGACCACATGTTGTTGCTGGTGTGTCTTCAACTGGAGATGTGCATTGAACTTCACCTATGGTTGATGATGTGCCTCCAACTTGGGGATCCATTTGTGTCCTTCCACAAAATTTTTCCATTCACTCCCTTTGTTTTTCCAATTGTATATCTCTCTTAGATTGCACAAGAATTTTTAGTTGTATGGGCTACAATTCTTTTGCTTCATGAGCTGCATTTTTTATTCTCTTCTCATTGCATTTTTTATTGCATGTTCTTTCGGTGTTAGAGGCTTTGGTCATTTCCTCAGCATGACGTTGAATGTTGATTCACAATCACACATAGAACAAAAGTAAGTAATGCATTTTATGAAACATATTGATAACGTTGATTACATTGCATTTTATTGAACACACCAAAGCATTTTATGAAAGAAGGTAGGGAGCTATTTGGAATCTTCAAACATGTCTATATGCTACAACATTTTTCATACATAAATCTACCTCCATACCACAAGAAAATAATTTTTAATGCATTTTTTCAAACATATCCATACCGCTGATTACATTGCATTTTGTGGTTATTTGAGTCATTTTGGGCAACAAATGTAAAAGTTGCAAATCATGTCAAAAAGTTGTCAATTTAGACAAAAATTTTCAAGGAGAGTAAAATGGTATTTAGAAAAAAGTTGTGATGGAGAGGTTGGCATGTAATTTTGAGAAGAGAAGTAATTGAAACACTCCTTGTTTTTGTGTATTTTCCAGAAAAATTGAAGTTTCTTTGATTTGTACAGTTACGTACCACAAATTTTTGATCTTTCATGGAGTGAATCTTGTGGGCATTTATTTTGATTTTTTTTGTGCATTTTAGAGACAAATTATAGAGGACCGATTTGTATACCCTGTTTTAAGGGTTTTGAGTGTATGAAAATAACATTTTAAGCCATTCCACCCACTGTTTTGTTCTGTAACTTGGTGGAATGGATCAATAGGGAATGATTTAGGTGTGTAAATGTTTCTTTGGAGTAGGGAAGATGTTTGAAGGCTTTTTGTGTTGCTATCTCAAAGGTTTTTGTGCAAATTTTGCTTGAAAATAGAGGTTTTGAACTAGGGTTTGTTGACATATTGATGATGGAGGCTGGTGAATGAACTTGTAAGCATATTAAGACATAATTAAGGGTGTTTGAAGTGGTGGCTGGGCTAGGCAAGGTCTAGGATAAATAGTTTTTCAATAAACCCCCATGTAAATTGCTTAAAATGAGGGTTTCTTGTTTAGATATCTTCGAAAGTGTGTCACTGCAAATAAATGGTGAAATTAGAGGTTTTTTTGACTCGTTGTTGCTTCCCCATTGAGTTTTGGGATTGAGGAGGAGTATCCAATAGGGCCCCTTTGTAAAAGTGACCTAATGTGTGGTCTATGACAATGTAGGTGCTTTGTTTTGGAAAAGTTGTTCCAAAGAAACCTAATGGTGTTTTGAGGTCAAAAAACCTTTGTTGAAAACCTACAAGGAATAATAGGTGAGTTTGTGGAAGATAGGAAAGGAAAGGTTGTAAAAATGACATTAATGAAATTACAAAGGACTGGTCTGCATACCCCGTTTTAAGGGTTTTGAGTGTATGAAAATGACATTTTAAGCCATTCCACCCTCTATTTTGTTTTGTAACTTGGTGGAATGGATCACTAAGGAAATATTTAGGTGTCTACATGGTTTTTTGGAGTAGGGAAGATGTTTGAACGCTTTTTGTGTTGCTGTCCTGAAGGTTTTTGTGCAAATTTTGCTTGAAAATGGAGGTTTTGAACTAGGGTTTGGTGAAATATTGATGATAGAGGTTGGTGAATGAACTTATAAGAATATATAGACATAATTAAGGGTGTTTGAAGTGGTTTTTGGGTTGGCAAGGTCTGGGATATAGTTTTTCAATAAACTCCTATGTAAATTGCCTAAAATGAGGGTTTCTTGTTTAGATGTCTTCGAGAGTGTGTCACTACAAATAAATGGTGAAATTGGAGGTTTTATTGAATAGTTGTTTTTTCTCAATTGATTTTAGGGATTGAGGAGGAGTTTCCAATTGGGCCCCTTTGTAAAAGTGACCTAATTTGTGGTCTACGACAACATAGGTGTTTTGTTTTGGCAAAGTTGTTCCAAAGAAACTTAATGGTGTTTTGAGGTCAACAATCCTTTGTTGAAAACCTACAAGGAAGAATAGGCGTGTTTGTGGAAGATAGGAAAGGAAAGGTTGTAAAATATGAAATAGGGTTTGAATTGGTTTAATTTGAGGTTGGAGACAAGTTACTTCCCTGTTTGACATCACATTTGTACAAAATTGCTTCATGTAAGCATTGATCAATGTTAAGAAGGGTTTGAGGGGAGTATTTGGTGTGTGGAAAAGTTATTAGAAGAAAATAATTGTGTCAAACCAAGGGTATAAGTTGCTACCACCTTTGGAAACTAGAGAATCTTGTGCTTATTTTCCCTTTCTTTTCTTAGAACGATAAATGGCATGAATGAATGGAAACTTGCATTAAACCAACTATGTCTTGAGTCACTTGAAATTATCTAAGCACAGGATGAAGGTGAATTCTTTATGGAACACAAAAATTAATAGAAACTTGCACATTAACATTGATGAAAGCTCTTAGGTTTTCCAAATTAGTTGAAAATAAAAGTTTTCCCACAACCATCAATAATAATGAATTTAATGTTCAATTCTATGTAACAATGAAGATTAATAAAATCATCAAATGAATGGTCTATAAATTGTCAAAACAAAAAAAAAAACTTGTATTAAGTTGAATTTGTTTATCTAAGCATGCTGGAAATGGACTACTATAAGCAATGCAAATAGAATTCATAAGCAAATTTGTGTTAAGTTGATGTCGTTTATATAAGTTTAAACATGAATTTATCTAAATTATATCATGGTTTTCACTTTTTTCTTGAAAGTAATAAAAATTATTTTTTTATGCAACTCCCATCTAATTCAATGTTGAATTCTATGTCCAATTGTTATGATTAATAAAATCATTAAAGGAATTTAGATTATTGTAAAAAATAAACAAACATACTAAATATAAACATTTCAATATTACCAAAATGAATATATTACCTGAGATAATGTAAAATGATGTAGAAACTTCAAAATGTCTTCATCTATGTTGTTTGGCATGCAAATTGGTGGAAAAAGGTGATGGATTAGGCATAGATTGGTACAATAGGGAGTCAACTACATAAAAAAGGTGTTTCTTTGTAGATAAAGCGTTGAACTAGACAAAAGAAAAAGCATGTGGGCCTGAATCACGGGTTCAACCCCTATTTTACTGTTTCAAGGTAAAAAACACATTTGACGCTCGCCAAATTTGGTGAGTGCCAAATTTGGTGCTTTGAAATGATTTCACAATATCAATAGGAAGGGGGTGAGACTTGAGATAGAGGGAGAGTGGATATGATTGAAAGAGATTAATCTTAGTAGTGTGGTAGGGACTGAGACTTGAGAGCAATAGAGACTTGAGAGGGTTAGAGAGTTATCCAGTTAGGGTGGGGGGAAAGACCTCACAATGGGAGAGGGGTTGGAGTGAAATAGATTTGTCTACCCTCTACCATTAAACTATAAATTGTAAACCCTTAAACCCTCAACCATCTCTCTCTCAACCCTTAAACCCTCTACCCTCTACCCTCTACCCTCTACCCTAAACTCTAACCCCTCTCTCTCTCAACCCTGCACCCTCTACCCTTAAACTGTAAATCATAAACCCTTAAACCATCAACCCCCTATCCATCTCTCTCTCTCAACCACACACCTTCTACCCTTAAATCATAAACCGTAAACCCTAAAACTCTTAAATCCTCAACCCCCCATCTATCTCTCTCTCTCAACCCTACACCCTCTACTCTCAACCCTCAACCCTCAACCCTATACCCTCAACCTCAACCCTCTACCCTCAACCCTCAACCCTCTACCCTCAACTTTGAAATACTCAACCCTCTCACTCTCTTTATCTCTCTCTCTCTTGATCCTACACCCTCTACCATTAAACCCTAAACCCTAAACCCTAAAACTCTTAAACCCTCAACCCCCTCTCTCCCTCAACCCTACACCCTCTACCCTATACCTTCTAACCTCAACCCTCGAACCTTAAACCCTCAACCCTCAACCCTCAACCCTTAAACCCTAAAATCCTAAACCTTAAACCCTCTACCCTTGACCCTTAAACCCTCAACCTTAAACCCTCTACCCTCAACCCTTAAATCATAAATCATAAACCCTAAAACCCTAAAACCATCAACCCCTTTGTCTCTCTCTCTCTCTCAACCTTACACCCTCTACTCTCAACCCTCAATCCTTTACCCTATACCCTCTACCATCAACCCTCTACCCTCCACCCTCAACCCTCTACCCTCTACCTTCAACCCTCTCACTCTCTCTGTCTCTCTCTCTAAACCCTCAACCACTTCTCTCTCTCTCTCTCTCTCTCAACCCTACATCCTCTACCCTTAAACTGTAAACCCTCACTAACTCATTTGATTGCAAAATTCGACAAATTTTTTTGATGAAAGATGTATAATTAGATGTATTGTCGGGTACTTGTGATATTTAATGTGTAATTTTAAATTTTTTAAAATTTTATCTCTGATGTTCGTTGAAATTTTGACAAACCTAAGTTTTCGTCAAAATTTTGATGAATATTTTTCATTGAAATTTTGAAAAACATGCAAAATCAAATTGTGGCTGACATAAATAAAAGTGAGTTTGACTATTTATTGCGACAATGTTTTGCTATTATCGCCAAGTTGAGGGTAGTCATTGTCTTTTTCCAGAACTCATTTATGAAGTCAGATTTGTACTTCTAGGTTTGAAAATCATATTTTAAAGCAACATCTCATTAGATTTCATTTTTAGACTTTTGTATTTTCAAATTTTGTTGTGCAAGTTCAATATTTTGATTTTAGGAGTCTAATGGTTGGAAATCATAGTAAAATCAGAGTTTAATAATTTCTAGAATTAGCATTTTAAAATTTTTTTTGGGGTCATTAACTTCAAACTATCTTCTCTTTTGTAGGGGTGGTTGCATGCCAAATTATTTTGGTGTAAAATATCAAAATTATTAGATTTTGTTACCTATTTATGATTAAAAAGTATTGAAGTGTGAGTTTGATATTAAATATTCAAGCTTGGTAAAGAAAAATCATGTCAGATAATATTAGTCTAGAACAAAATGAAGAGACACTTGATAGATTGTGGGCTAGATTGAAAAGAAAGGGTAATGGGAAATGTTATTGTCCTTGCAATAATTGCAAGGGCTTAAAGATGAGAAAAATTTTATTCACAACAACTAAGAAACATTGTAGGAAGCATGGTCACATTGAAGGGGGCATGATTATCGTCCATTGGTAAGTTGTTCATTATATGTGTTTATATTGATTGAATTTATAAATGTTTATATCATTTTAACATTATATATATATATATATATATATATATATATATATATATATATATATATATATATATAATCACTTGATCATGATCATATTTTATTTTTGTCTATCATTATTATAAAGGTGGGGCACCCTAGGGCACATGATATGGATTATCATGGCCCAGAGAATGTGGTTTTGCAAGCGGAGGAACATGGAGTTGTGAATATCGAAGATGAAGCTAATGATCCTATGGAAGAAGATGATCATGCACTAGGAAACACAATTGAAGATGATGGTACAAATACATTGATCCATGACACATTTAGTGGCATAGATGATCATGATGATCGAGATGACTTTGATGATGCTCATGATTTACCTATAATTGAGAAGGCATATGAGCCCCTTTATGAAGGCTCCCAAATAACTCTTCTCTCTATTGTATTGTTGTTGGTAAATTTGAAGGTTATGAATGGTTTATCTAATATAGCATTCTCACAGATGTTAAGGTATGTCATATATGTCATCTTTTTAAATCTATTTTAATTGTTGTTAGTTCATCACTAGTAAAGAAAGGATGAAATATGTACCATTAATGTTCTTTATATTAACAAATTATTTTTTGTTGTAGATTGATTGGTGAATTTTTGTTACCACCATCAAATGTTTTACCTTGCTCATACTGAGATTTATCTGGGATTATGAAAGATATTGGAATGGAGTATCAAGCAATATATGCATGTCCCAATGATCATATTATATATCATAAACAACATGAATTTGCAACAAAATGCCCAAAATTTCATATCAACAAGTATCAAATAGATCAACTAACAAAAAAGGTGCCTCACAAGGTTCTTTGTTATATTCTCATTATTCCACATATGCAACGATTATTTAGGTGCAAAAGCTTAGCGTAATTTATGGATTACCATGTAAAAAATAGAAGTGGAAATGACATTCTTCGAATGCCTATGGATGGTTATGCATTTAGGTACATGGAGGAAAAATGGCCACACTTTAAAGAAGAACCTCATAATCTCAGGCTTTCATCGGCAGCGGACAGTGTCAATCCATTTAGAGAGTTGAGATCAATTTACTCAGTATGGCCTATTTTTGTTATAAAAAATAACATTCCTCCATGGATGTCAATAAAGAGGGAGCACATAACTTTGGCAATGATTGTTCCAGGTATTTGTTTACATCAATTTTTTTTTAATGTAGTAGCATCTCATTTGTCTTATTTGTTGCATAATGACTTCTATTTTTTCATTTAATAGTCATGTACATTAATTTATATATTGCAGTAAAATGGTTATAATAATTATGTAATGTTTATATTCATTCAACTAGGTAAGTACCAAGTTAAAGATATGAATGTATATATCGAGTCTCTTATTGACGAGTTACTAAAGTTATGGAATGGCGTCACTATGTATGACGTCTCTAGACCAATAGGACAAAGACAGTTTCAATTCCATGCAATGCTTGTATGGACAATTCATGATGCCCTAGGGCTAACACATTTTTGTGGTATGTTATAACGTTCGACTGCACTTTAACGATATTTAATTTTATGAAGTAGATATCATGCATGTTTTTTAAATAATCCATTTCTTATATATAATTATAAAAATTGACATATTTAATCCAATTATATATGATCTTGCAGGTCTTCAAACAAAGGGAAAATTTGCATGTCCAATTTTTGGTCCAAAGATGAAATCTTGTTGTTCAACAAGTTTAGGAAAGTAGCTATTTGATGAGTATAGGCACTTCCTCCACAGAAATCATAAGTATCGAACTACTAAAAAACATTTTTTCAATGGGAAAGAAGAGACTACATCAAAACAACGAAGAATGACACCTCGCCTATGGAAGTTGGAATATAATAGAATTAATCGTCAAGGTTATACATTAGATCAAATTGTTTATCTATCATATATGATATGTTTGGAATTTATATTTTTATATTGCGTTGTGTTTACTCATGCTGTAATTGACAATGATTGTCATTGTTAATTTGTTTAACTTATATGCTTCATGAAGGTTGTCAAGGCATCAATGGCTAGCTTCCATAGGGATTAAAAAATTATCCCAAAAAATTTAGTAGGTTGTCGTACTATGAGTAGCTTCAAATTGTGATTTTTTTGATATAATGCATATTAGAAAGAATATAACAGAAACGTTATGGAAAATATTGGATGGAAGGCATGACAAAGAAAAAATTGTCAAAATTTGTAGTGACATTTAGGAAGCCAATCATGCAATGAAAAATTTCATTCAATTAAATAACGATGGAGACCAAATTAATATAGGTTCCCTTCCTTGGTTATTAACGAAGCAGCAAATTAATGCTATAAAAAAAGTCATACAAAAAAGTTTGATTTCCCATAGGATTTGCTACAAACATAAACAATATCATAACAAAGAAAGGTGAATTTGGGTCAGGGATGAAAATGCATGATTGACATACCTTCATTAAGGTAATTATTCTAGTATATTATATATATATTTGTATACTGCATGTACTTTTTAGTGTATTATGTTTACTACTTTTGGAAAAATAATGAAAAGATCATTTTATAATTGTTGCAGTACATTCTACCTCTATCTCTCCCAGAAAACTTTGACAACAATGCCAAGCAAGTTGTATATGATCTTGGAAAATACATGAGGTAAGTAGCGATATTTGTTCAATTCATTGTATAGATCTTATAATTGCCATTTTTTTAACTTTTTATGTAATATATTGTATATTTTTATTAAATTTCATTAAAATATTTGTGCCTTGAATCACTTGTATATGGTGGTCATCTAAAGAAATCCATAAAGAAGATATAAATTATTAGAAGAGAAAAATTCCTTGTCTAATGTGTGAAATGCAAAAGTGTCTACCTTCAACATTTTTTAATGCACAAGAACACTACCTCATACACCAAGTTGAGGAGATTGAATTGTGTGGACCTATACACACAAGGTCAATGTGGATGGTTGAGAGGCACTTGAAATTTTTGAAGGCTTTGGTTAGAAAAAGAGCACATCTTAAGGGTTCTATGGTGTAGGATATATGGTATACCAGACCATGGTGTACATTACTGAATATGTTCCTATGTTTGTATTAAAGATTCATGTAGATAGCATTTGGGATCCCAAATCCATTAACAAATTCAAAGGGGAGTACCTGATGGGGAAAGGTAGATTGAGGAAAGTGAGAGGTAATTATAAGATGGTCATGTAGATTAATTAGAATACATTTTACATTTGGTTTTTATGTATATTGTACTTATTTAATTATTAATCTTCAATATACATCAATTATAAATTAAGGTGGTATATCGTGGTAATTAACTAATTATACATCAATTGTGAATTTCAATTTTTTTTTATTTAATTGGTCGAGAGTGGGATGCACTACATTTGTACATCACAAACAATATTGATTGGATGATGGTATGGATTGAATGATGTCAACAATCTGGTCGCACATTAACATGGGAAGGTGTGGCTTCATTGGTTAAAAAAGCTCATCGTAATGGAGATTCCAATGTTACACCAAGGGAAATAGATTTAGCATATGGTTTAAGAGATGAACAGGTATGTATAAATATATTAATCACCCATATTATTTAATTATTTTCAATTATATTGATGTATATATGTTGAGATTTTTTTCTTTGCATACATTCAGCCAAGAATAGATATGTTTATCAATTGACGATATTACAATAATTTTTACATGTTTGACATATTGTAGGTGAAACACCACAAGGCTATGTGGTGCAATGGTCATAAATTTTGAATCAAAAAGTTGGATGACATGAATAAAAATTGTGATTATGGGATAACTGTAGTCTTTCAGGTGACTAATGTTTCATCTAGAAGCGACATACATCCAGAAGTCTCAGAAAATTGATACTATGGGATTTTGGATGATATACTTGAGTGTGACTTTAAGTCCTTCAAATTAGTTATGTTTTTCATCCTATGGTACAAGCTACGATTGAATGAAAATGATCCTGAGAGAAATATTATTGAATAGGATAATGGATTTACCATGGTTAATACAAGGTCGATTGAGCGAGCTAGAAATGAGCCCTATGTTCTTCCAAGCCAATGTGAGCAGGTATTTTACTCAGAGGTTCCAGGTAAACTGGGTTGGTCATTTGTTGTTAGACAAGATCCAAGAGGAAGGCCGGTAAAGTATAATGTGGTCGAAGAAGAAGATACCAAAGAACTAGAAGATGATGTAGATGATGATCAGGATCAATAGTTAGTTGATGATGTGCCTGACAAAGATGTCAAAGAGGAGGAACTAGATCATGATGATGTAGGAGTTAATGTTCATGAAGATGATATCCGTGTAGATGATGACATTATCAAAATTGATATCAATGATGATGATGATGATAATATGACCAATCCTTACAATGTCGAATTTGGATCGGATGATACAGACAAAGAGTTGGATGAAGAAGAAGATCAATGACATTGAAATGTATGAGTTATGCGATTATATTATCTATTTGATATTAATTTCTTTATAGAATTATATTTGGCTTATGTGGTTACATAATTAATTCATGATGTTTTAAATTTAGATGCCATTACATAATTAATTCATATACTTTTTAATGTTTAATTTTAATTCATGATGTTACAACTATTGTAGCTCTCCTAGAAATTTCCATATAATCATAATGAATAGTGTTTTGGGAAATTTCATGAAAGATGACACATTAATCTTAGTAGTAAAATAATTGCAAAGTCGTTTAGATTTTTTATACCAATCACCCTTCGCAATGCCATTTTTAGGATCATCTCTAGTTTGATTACTAGGACAGATAAGGTAGGATTTGATTGGCTTATCTTGGAGGAACATTGTGGCTTTGTGTAATGTGAGAAAATTTTGGATGGGGTAGTGGTGCAGGAGCACCTACACCTCATCTTCTATGCTTAATCACGTGATGATAATTATGGAGGTCAATAGGTTGGTTTAGGAATTTAAAGAATGTTTTATTGTGAATAAGGTCACTCAAGACCATTAGTCATGTTCTAGGTGAAGTTTTGAGTTATGAGTTTGAGTCTTGTACTAAAGAGTTTTGTAGCCCTTTTAAGGAAAATTGGAGAATTTACATGTAAAAGGGTGCAAGGTTAATGTAATGTCAACAAATAAGACTATTATCAAGCCACTAGCATGGTATTAGAGGTGTCATAGGAGTTTCAATACATTTGGAAGGTCAAAAAATTAAAACATTTCAATAGTGATGTTAACAACCTTGAAATTAGTGTGTTTTATGTTTCATGTGATCATAAAAGATTACAAAGTCAGTTGTAGAGGTGGTTGTTTGGTGGTTGAGGTGTAAATGCCTTTAAAAGGCATAAAGTGATCATTGTAAAGGTTGTTGATGGTTGAGGATTTAAAATACAAGCTCTTGACATTTAAAAATTTATGTTTTTCTTCAAAATTTCTGTATTTTTCTTGTTTTGTAGCACTGTATGGTCACATAAAACCATATTTTTATGTAAATCAATTCCATGTCATGAAGATATGTGTTATATTTGATTTGAATCTGATTTGAGGGCTTAAGGCATTGATTTGAGTTAGAAAGCTTCATTTCTTTGCATACAACCCGGTTACCCTGTTTTTGAGGGTTTTGTAGTTTAAACATGATATAAAGGGGCTCTTACACTTTTTGTGATTACTATAGCTTATGTAAGAGGCCCCATGGATATTTTTGTAATTTTAGGATGCATGAATAGGGTGTAGGATGAGAAATAAAGAAGGTATAGTTGCTGTCCTCAAGAGTTTTGTGAAGAAAAACATGTGAAATGAGAGGTTCAAGCCTAGGTTTCAACAAAATATGTATGGGAGAACTGATTTTATGAATTTTTATCCATGTGCAGACCTAATGGGTTGTGTCTGAGTTGGTTTTGAGGTCTGGGAGGTTGTGGAAGTAGGAGATTCAATAAACTCTCATGATTTTGGCCTAAAACAAGGGTTTTTGGGTTTGGCAAGAATTTGGCCGTACAAGTGGATTCTTTTTGTGGATTTGAAGGTTTGGAGGCTATTAGCTCTCAAAAATGTAGGTAAGAATACCTCAAGAGGTTGCCAATCTCTTGATACATTTTAGGGTAACAAACAAGGCCAAATGATTTGAACCTTCTCTTCAGGTGTTGCCAAACCTAGGTGGGTCTAACTTAAGTGATGTGATTTTGTTTACAACAGTCTATTCACAATGGAAATATTACAGTGAACATATATAATCCTAATAAAGAGTATTTGTAATATTAGAATATGTTCAATTAACAGATGTAAAAAATAAAATGGATAAACTAAAAGATGAAATGCGTGAGACCAGTGCCTAGTTGGGTGTATGGAGTCTAATGAAGATCTAGAAAAATGTAATCTATGATGGAAATAATTCAAATTTTGTGGCACACAGATGTAGTTTATAACTTGTATAAATGTGCAAGTAAATGACTGAAAAATTCTACTTGAGATAGAATGACAATCCTTGTTATGTGATTCTTCTTATTGATCCAATTAATACTTTTCGGTTACTGTGATTAACTAGAAGGGTTTAATCTTTACTTGAAAGAACCAAATAATCACATCACACAAATACAACAAATGTCTATCGATAAACTAAATATATGCTTGATATATCAATTTAAACAACAAAAAAGCATCAAAATGGAGACAACTAGATAACTATATAATTCCACAAACAACTGATACCAAGATTAAGCCACAAGTTCAAACATTTTAATTAACTTCATCGAAATTCATACATGCATCTGAGTCTTTTAAAGGAAATTTTCATTGCAAACTATCTATTGTATCTTTCTCCTATCCACCTATATCTATTTTACATTATGAAACAAATATAAATATATCAAAATTGTGAAAGGATGCATCCTTTCAGAAATGTCTTTTGCTTAACAACAATAAAAAACTAGAAATTATGCTCTATTAAGCCATAAATGGATGTTTGACAAATAATATAGGTAATCTTGCCACTCGTGTGTATCAACATCCTCCAGCACATTACTTATGGCTATCTCCATTTTGATCATCTTCTCATTCTTTTCACATGCCTCGTCCATTGTTAAATCATTTCCTGTGGCTATCTCCATAATTGTTTGCATCATCGTCTCACTTTCCTTGATCCATCTGTCTTTTCCCTTTAGTTCCCCTCCATCTTCTAACAGCATTGGTACTCCCTTTTTTGTGACATTGATCATCCCCTGCTCATCACCTTGCAATTCTTCATGGAAGTATTTATGTTTTTTCATAAAATGGTTGGCAGTATCAATAGCTATGTTATCAGGAGCATCCCTTTGGTTTATTTCCTAGAACTTCTCTCGAATCCTACCATCTATCTTCTTATGTTCTTGTACTATAGTAAAATTATGTGAATGTGTTCCCTAGAGCTTGCTCAACCAAGTCATTAAATTGGTTTGCCTCTTCCTTTTCATTGCAGTGAGTGCATCACATTTACCCTGTCAGTACGCATTTGATTCTTCAAATTGGTCTCTTGCCTAGGAAATTTTACCATGATTCAATTGCTTTGTGGATCCCAACATGATTCCCATATGTCCTTCAAGTGATCATTTTATTTGAGTAGTCTCTTGTTATTCATCTTATACATTTCTTTTTCCTTGATTAAAAAAATTGGATTTGGGCTTTATTTAATTTGGCCACATTAATGCCAATTTCTGCTATAGCTATTGGATCAACCTCACCAAATTTTAATGTCATTACATGTCCAAAATCCTTTTCAGTATTGATTACAACAAATTTCTTGTGTGGAGGATACATGGCCCATATCATAAGTGATCTATCATTTGGGTTATACTTAGATCCTGCATAAATATTTGTTACCCCCTCAGGAGTGAGTTTATGTGTGGCATTACTATTCTTTAGAAAACTATCAAAAACCAAAGTAGAGTTCAAATCCAACCCAGGAAAGATCATGACACCTGCATCTTCTAATAATTTCCTTCCTTTCTTAGGGGTCATGCTCTTCATTTCTTCTTCCACACTTGATTTTAAGTTATTATTCAGTAGTTGTTCCTCATTGCTTGGTGTAATATTCTCCACTGATTCCCTTATTTATTTTCCTTTTAATTTGTACAAAAAGGTTTTAAATTTTGAGGTTTTAATGAATTCATCATCAACCACAAATGATTTATATGCTATCTACCTTGTGTCAGTATCTACACTCTCTTCAACATCTGGTTCCCTGGGAACATACTTGTAGTCTTGAGTTCTCAATCTAGAAATGTGATCAATTGTACTACTAGGCCTACCATCACCAAATTCCTCTTCATCAGAAGATAATAGTTTTGTATCTTGCAATCCCCTATTATACTCATCAACAACTTTTTCTACTTCGGACTCTTCTTCCAAATTCCTGATCAAGTCATCATACATATAGGGTATTTGATTGTATCCTCCCAAGCTCATTTTATTTTTGGAAAAATCAATATACCCTTCTACATCAAATCCATTTCATGGTGGACTCTTCTTCATGTTGTATTGCGGCAATTTATTGAGAACCATATCATATCCATCCCTTCCTAATACAGTGAAATCATCGAAGCATAATGTACTAGGCATAAATTCTTGCTTTCTGAAAGAACTCAGATTCATAACATTAGAATAGTCCAATTACCTAACAATCTCCAAATATGCAATCCTATCAGGCACCATATTGGGCAGGATGAAGGGTGCATCTTCAAATCCATATACTCTTATCATGGTCACATCTTCTAGACAGTACCAGTCTCCCCAATTGTGGTTGACAGGTCCATTGAAATCCATAGGCCTTAAATTTTTTTTATTTCATCAGAAAATGAGTATTCACAAGGATGATTGTAAAATTTGTACAGTGGTTTCACAAAAATCTCTTCAAAATGTAGATAACAAGAATTAGCAAATCTGCAATCCTAGGTGGTAGTCCAGAGTTGTATTGGTAATAACCTTCCTTATCAAATTGTACAAGCCTCAGTTTTTCAAGACACATCTGCAATTCTTGTCCACAATAAAGTATCATATGCATTAGGATTGAATAAGCATCCAAGTGCAAGATAGGAGCTCCACTTTTTATTTCCATCAATCCTGAATCAAGTACTTTAAAGATGTGTGAAGCATAATAAAAAAGCCTTGAATTGTGGCATTGGATGTCCACTGCAATTACCATGGGTACAATTGACATGTGCTTAGGGGCCTCCATTCCCAGTACTTGACACACTAAAAAATATGTGTACCTCATGTAGGGTTCAAAAAAATTAGCATGGAATGGGGGCCATCACTGTCATTCAGTGGAACTGAAACACCATCTTTCTTAGGCCTATGTAGTGGCAACCTCCAACCCTCGTACAAAGTATCCATCCTCCATAATTCCTTTTCCAGCTATTCAGGTACAATTTTTTCATAGATGGTAGCTTCAAATACATGTATAAATAGTTTTCCTAATGGATCACAAATAGCTTTACATTTTGGATTATAATAGGCAGCTAGCATCTTCACCAATTCTACATTTACAAATACATTAGGGAAGACTAGTTTCCCTAGGTTTAACTTCCAAGGATTGCACACTGGTTCGTATCGGTTCCTTCATTGGTAATGAAAAACAAACAACTCATATCCCCTAATTGGGGTCCATATGTCTTGTATATGCTTGCATTTATCCTCTAACTTTTCCACTTCTGTCCTAAGTTGTGCAGATCGCCTGGCCTTAGGTCCTAAGCCAAGCAATTGATTAATTAAGTCCTAGTTTAACTTCCTCTTAGCTACCCCCGGTTCCTTCTCTACTTCAATTTTTTATTTTTTCCTCTAGGGTTATTACTCTCACTCTGTTTCCTACCTTTTGCTTTTCCTGAGCTAGTGCTTTCCATTTTATGAATCACAAAACCAAAAATTTAATTGCAGGGAACTTACAAGTTTATTTAGAATTTTTTGACCACAAGATCCTTTTTCCCTTCGTTTGTTCCTCTACTGCTAACATTGCAAAAATTGCCTTCAATTACTTTTCTCAATTCAGAAAATCATCAACACATTTGGTAGTAACACTGCCATTAATGTCCTAGCTTTGAACACGAGCATAGCTGATCTTTGAATTTACCCACTGTCACATCAAATGTTCTATCGACAAGACAATTCAAACTTTGGGCGATCCTTTTATTTAGGCTTGACTAATGTTCATTAAACATTCTTTTGGTAAAGGAGACATTACGCTGATATCACATAATCTATCCATTTGATTCATATAAATGTTGCCAAGAGTCACCCTGACGACTATCTTGATCTATTTGTGTCTTCATCGGAAAGACATGGTGTATCGCTAAGACATTCAATAATTTTACTGATGTTATAAGTCTCCCCGATGATTATTCCTTCGATCTCAAGTATGTCTCCAAGACTCCTGCCGATGTAATCTTATCAACATGACATATTGGGTCGGGAGGACATTTTGAACTCATTCCGATAGCGTTTGTCTTGGAGATAGTATTGTAGACATGAAAAATTGGCATAATGCATTTGATTAGGTCATATTCATCCATTCATCAAATAAATCAAGTTTATTTGATCAATATCCTAAAGTCATCAATTTAAATTAAATAAATCAACTTTATTTAACTTTATCCTAACATCACCCTCCTTGATTAAATAAATCAAACCTTTATTTAATTAAATCTGAAATCACCTTTCATCTCCCTTTGATTTAGTTTAAATCCCTAAAATCTAAGTCAAATGGATCAAATCACCTAATCCCTCACTAAATTAATCTAATCCTGATTAATCTAATCTAATCACCCATCACATCCTCTAGCTTTTCCCACTTGCACAAATAAATCAATTTATTGATTTATTAATTCATCATTTTCTTTCAACATGGCATAAAAGGAGAATATTCTTCCAAATTTGAATCTCCCCCCAAGTTGACATGTACATCCAACAAGGCATTTATGAGCTCTTACATGTCTCTTACATGTCTCTTGCAAAGGTCAAACTCAACATTTAACTCTCAAATTCAAATTTCAAATCTCCCCCTCCTTGGCACATTGACCAAAATGTGCTCATTCCTCAACTTCTCACATGTTGACAAGTGGCTCCTTCCTATTGGTTGGTTTTTAGTCCCACATCCTCCACAAGTTCATCATCTTGATCATCAACATATCTGGAGCTTATCAAGGATTGGGAAAGGGCTTCTTTCCATAGAAGCACCAATCCACTATGAGATAGGGGTTTGATCATGTTTTTATATGCTTGCAATTAGTTGCTTTTGTTCTATTTAATTTTGCATATCTTAGCATGGTTAATTATTTCATAGGGATGTTTAATTTAATGTGTTTCAAATGATTACCATGATGATATTATGTTAAGGTTTAAGCATATGCAGATTTGGCATCCACAAGTATGTTTCTTTGTTTTGTCGGCAAGACAAGATAAGTGTTTCACCGATGATATTTCATCGGCGAGACAAATGCACTTGGGCTAAATCAGGATCTTACTTCAATGGAATAGGTTTGGTCAATACAGCTCCTTGTGCTTTGATCGGTGAGACAAGACAGGTTTCTTGCCAATGGAACTTCATCGGTGAGACCTATATGCTTGGTATGACCTTTTCATTTCATCCTGATGGAACTTGTCTTTCTGATGAATCTCTTTATTGGTGATGGACCATGTCATCCCAATGTGTATCTTCTTATGTAATCCGATCAGTGTGACATTTCTATTCTTTCGCCGATATGCTGAAAATGAGAATATAATGATTTATGAATCATAGAGACCTGCACAAATTCTTGTCGATATGGGTTATTTTAATACTAGATTTTGGAGGTTTTTCATGATATCAAATGGTCAAGAATGATGTGATCATATGTGACTATGATGGATTATACTCAAGATAAGGTTTTCTTTAGGGAATCAACAAGTGCAAAATCATTGTAAAATTTTCAAAATTTTATAGTTCCAACAGAGGCTTAAAAATTGCTACCCCAAGGTTTCATGGGCATATGACAAGTTTAAAGGCTAGTTGTTTTGTAAAATAGGCCTAATCAGCCTAATCAACACAACCTAGAAAGGGTGTTTTTGGTGATTTGGTCCAAAGGATTTGTACTTTCCTTTGAAGTATGTTTAATAACTCCAAAATGGGTGTCTAAAACCATCAAGGGTTTCTCTGGTGTTTTGGGAAAGTTTTTAGTTATTGGGAAAAAACTAGGTTTGCATCGTTACAAGGATTCAAGGAGTCAAAGTGTGAAATATGACTTTTGTTGTTTGTCAGGCTTTGAGAGTTGTTTGGATTATTTAGATTGGTCATTCTAAACTTGTTGGAAGCCTCTTAAATGTAGGTTGATAGGTTGGTTGATTTGAGCCTCCCAGGTCTACATCAGGTAGTTGCTATTGCTAAGGTGGATCACTCCTTTCTACAAAGGCCATAAACTTATGATTGGGTCAAGTGTTTTTTTCTTTAGAAAATTCCTAGTCTTTTTGATAGGTTATGATTTGATTAGATGGGTTATGAAGCACTTTTTTCAAGTAATTTATGTCTATTTTAATTATTAATTTATTAAATTCAAACACATCCAAAATTATGTCCCTTGCTTTAATTGATTATTACGTTATTTAATTATTAACTGAAATGACACCTCTGATTTAACTATATCTAATTGAATTTATCTAAAGTGTTGAACATTTTGAGATCAAATTTAGTAATTAACTCAAACAACTTTTCCAATTTAACTATATGTATATAGAACTTTAAGTTATTTTTATTTTAACTAAAAGTACTAAAGTTACAACATACAAATTAAATGATATTTATTATTGTGAAATTTATGATTAAATATATCTCTTAGAATCCTTTTTGTCCCAATTTGAAAATAATTCTATATTATAGAATACATTTTTAAAAATTTTAAGATGAAAATAGCAAGGAAAAATCAAAAAAATATCTTTATGAAAGAAGTATATTGGCGTGAAATTAAATATGATTTGTATTCCAATGTAAAAAATACAAAGAATGGAAACAACTCTTTCAACACATAAACTATTATGTATTAGTCAATTAAAATGAAAAAGCTTACTCTATATTAGTTAGGATACACAACTAAGAAAATGAGCTAAATAGTCTAATAATTTGACCATTAGCATATAACAATTTTTATAGAGTTGTAGATCTCTTCCATTTCAAAAACACAAAACAATATTAGGTATATAATCCAACATCTTTCATTTCTACAGTGACTTATTTATCCTAGAGGAACTAAGCATATAGTATACAAAGAAAACCAACAAACCCACAACTACCCCTATTTTGAGGGAGTTTAGTTTTCTTCCTTTCCTGATCTCCCTAATATTGTCTAATAATTTTAAAGAGACCAAGGGTCATAACACAACTTTATTCAACCCACTAAATAGATTGGTTAATGAAACTTGACAAAAGCAACAAAATAATTCCTACATTTGGCATTTCATGTGGAATGAAGAGTGGTGACAATAATCTACTTATAGTTTAATAAAACACTATTTTTATAAGAAGGCTTGACATTAGAAAGATAAGTGTTACTTATAGTTTAATAAAACACTATTATAGTTTTACCAACATATACTAGTGTATTCTTGCATGGCTTCTTAATTAATATATGGGGAGATAGAGATATATGGGGAGATAAAGAGATTTATGGGAAGAGAAAGGAAGAGAGGTGGAGATAGAGAGTCGATGGATAGGGGGGATAAGGAGGGAGGGATGGTGAGAGATAGAGAGGGGGAGGGAGAGAAAGTGATATAGATAGGTAGAGGAGGAGAGATAGAGAAGAGGGGGAGAGAGGGAGAGATAGGTTGAAGAGGAAGAGAGAGAAGAGAAGAAGATAGATAGGTAGAAAAGGGAGATAAAGAAGAGGGGGAGAGGGAGAGAGAGAAGAAGATAGGGGATAGAGGGAGAGATAGCTAAATATATATAGAGGGAGAGGGAGAGATATAGAAAGGGGGTGATATAGAGAGATAGAGGGGGATAGTGAAAGAGATAGAGAGATCATGATAGAGGTAGAGAAAGATATGGATAGAAAGAGATAGAGAGAGGAGTGAGAGGGAGATAAAATGAGAAATAGAGATAGAGATATAGAGTAGGATAGATGGAGGGAGAGATGGAGTGAATGAGAGAGAAAGGGGGGAGAGGGAGAGATAGCTCAATAGATAGATGGGGGAAGAGGGAGTGACATAGTGGGAGATATAGAGAGATAGAGAGCAACAGGGAGAGATATATCAATCACCCTCCCTATATCTCTATGTATTCATCGTCATCTCTTTATCTCTCTACCTCTCTCTATCTCTTTGTCTCCCTTTCTATTTGTATGTTTCTCATTATCTCCCTCTCTATATTTTCTTCCCTATATTTATCTGTCTCCTTAAGTGTGCAATGGGTACATTGAAGAGGTCTTAAAGGAGAATTATCATATCTTTAATCAAATGGCATGCTACCTTGAGCATAACTCCCCAAGGACACATGCCATCCTTGGATTGTTGACATGAAACAACCAATCAAGATTTAATCTAATATTACTATTATATTAAATATATATTATATTAATTATATTTTGAATTATATAAAAATATACTTATTATTAATTATTAATTATAATAATTTTATATGTATTTAATAATTTTATTAAAGAATATAATATATAATTATAATAAGTCAAATAATTATATTATTTATTATGTAAAATATAGCTAATATATACTTAACTATATTGCAGAATATTAAAACCTAGGTAAATGGCGCCATATTTTTCAATTTAATTAACATACTCTAAAACCTAACGAAACCAGGTTGTAGCTCATCAAATTGGAGAAGTGAAAGGTCAATACCAACGATGAGGAAGAGTTTGGAGGAGTGAAAACAAGGTCAATACCAGCACCGACGAAGAGTTTGGAGTGAAAGCAAGATCAATACCAATGCTAAGGAAGAGTTTGGAGGAGTGAAAACAAGGTCAATACCAGCGTCGAGGACGAGGTTGAGGGCACTTAGGGAAAATTGACGACCAAGGGAAAATAAGTACTGTAAGTTTGGCACCCCCATTCTCTTTAACCTACAATTTTCATGCCTAGTTTCCAAAGATCTTCTCGTGCATTGGCACCCCCATTCTTGCAAAATGGTATAAAATAAGGAAAAAAATAAAATAGCTTAGTCTTTCACATTTTTATCGACCAACCTCAGGTCTTGGAAAACCTCCCATAATCTACCCACATCTTGGTTGAGGTCTAGGATTTCATCACACATAACCTTCGTCACATGAGTCTAAAGCAATTGTAGACTTAGCCCTCTCTACAAGCTTAGTGAATTTGACCACTTTATCTTTATTTTTCCTCCAATCTTTATGTTTGTCCCTCCCCTTTCAATCATCTTGCACAACTTGAACTTCTAGTTTCCTTTTCTTATTGATCCTTCATGTGCTCATGTCAATCTAGCTAGTTGACCACCTAGTTACCCCCAACATCCTCCTCATTAAGCTTAATGCCTGACACCTCCAAAAAGATTTACGTTGTCATCATTCTCATCTAGAACTCATAATTAAGTCCCACTAACTTTTGAGGTTCAATTTGTTGGTGGGAACATCTTATTCTTTGTTGTACGACCTACCTCAAATCTCATGTCCACAAAGTTGCTAAAAACATAAAACAATAAGAAAAAATTTGAAGGTACAACTAAAAGGGGGTTATTTCTTTTTGGCCTCCTCCACCTCTTATATTTCAACATAGCATGGAATTATGCTTGTACATAACATAAACTCAAACAAATGGAAGTTTATAGGGGAAAAGGAGCCCAAGTATATGCTAGGCTAAGCTAGATCTAATGAATGGAAATAGAGGCATAAAATTATTCTTTAATACCCCACCACAAACATATGCAAGGAAAGGTCTCCTCCCTTCTTGGCAGTGATAACCTCCTCCACACACAACCCTTAAAAATTATAAATAGAGGAATATAATATTTGAAGAACTCAAAGTTGATTCTCTCCTACTTGATGCAATTAGTCATTTTATCCTTACAAACATTTATAGTGATTACTAGAGGCACATAGACCAATTCTACATAATAGAAGAATTTGATCATACTTTTCCAATGATGGCATTATGAGAAAACCTTAGGTTAAATGAATAATTCCTAGCTAAGTTATTTAAATCATGTCCAACTATATAAGAGAAGATCACTGCTATGTGTACTTGGATACCATGGAGAAAGGCTCTTTGGGATCTTTCATCAATCTAGGTATTGTTAAAATTTAACACCTAAAAGTGAGAATGAAGAATCTTTCCTAGGATGGTGGCTAATTATGCTTCTCAACACCTAGATTACAAAATCTTTGTCAATACCATTTCCATCACAATTAAACCTATTGCTTTAGATATAGTCATACAAGTAAACAAATTGGATTTCTTGATAGTAGATACATTCTATACAATTCAATCCTTGCATAAGAGATTGTTGAATGGGCCCAAAAAAGTACTCACGATGCCCTTACTATTAAGCTAAAACTTTGACAAGGCATATGATTGCATCGAATTTCCTTTCATTTATAAAAGGCTCAAATGGATTTATTTTTAACCCTAAATTATTATCACACATTCATCTCTTTGTTAATGAGTGATTGCACAATAGTGTGTCCCACTTGTGGGATGAGGCAAAAAAATAGTCCCAAAATTTCAAAATTACAAAATACTAGTTGAATGAAGAACCTTCATTTGAAGGTGATGTCGTCATGACCTTTGAATGAAGAACCTTCATTAAAAAATGATGCCATGTCAAGACTTTCAAATGAAGGTATTTTTTTATTTTAAATATTTCATGTCCAAAATGCTTTATAAAAGGAACCTTTGCATGAAGGACCTTCAAATGAAGACCTTAATTCAAAGGTCCTTCATTAGAAGATCTTTCATATGAAGGCTCCTTTAATGCCATCCCATTATATCTCTTAGAGTTGTTAGAGATATTTTTGTTTCGAAGTAGAGATTGGACCATCAAATAGTGTCACCATGACTCTACCAAGATATCCATCAAATTGACAAACCCTAACTTAACAACCACAAATTCACAAGAAAATTTCCCTTGTCAGCCCTAGGGAATCAATTCAATGCAAGTTTATTGCTTTAATAGACCCCTAAATGAAATGAACCTCTATCATACCATTCTGCACACCAATCCACCGAGTTTTAGTTCCAAGACAATGGGTGGATTGGTGGATGTCATTTCTATTTAGCCCTCAAACCCTTACACATGAAAAATAAGGAAGTCCTTGTATTTGATTGTTTTCTCCCCCAAAACAATGATTTAGCACTTCAAAACAAATGAAAATGAAAGGGAAAACATATATTTATCTACACCAATGATCTCAGAGCATTTCAAGCTTGTATGGATCCATACAACACAAAAGAACTTCAGAAAAATAGTAAAAACATAGAAAATTGCTTCAAGAACGTGGTATTTGATATGAAGTTTTGGTATCAACTCCTCCAAAAATTTCAACAATTGCAATGGGATGGGAATACAATATGATAGAAGTGGGATAAGAAATGCATCACTTGAAGCATCAAATCAATATGCAAAGATGAAAAAAAGTGCTAACCCCTTAAACTAAAAAGTTTCTTTTAACTTTAAGTTTGTTGTGTAGCCAATTCTTTTAAGTTATCAAATCCTACCATCATACATAATCAAAATGGTGTTTCAAATGACTATGAGAACTAACTTTCACTATTTGAAGATGTTGAAACCTTGTCATAGAGAACTAAAACATTGATGCAACCACTCATCCTACCTTAAAAAAAAACAAAAGTCTCCTAGTAATTAGACATAGGAAGATTTAAGATGACTTAAACAATTTTTATTGCCAAAGCAAAAAATTATGATGAATTAACCAGGCCTAGTACACACTCCCTCCCCATTAACCACTTAGACATATGGAAATTAAATGTAATTTTTTTGCTATTTTTAGTCATGTAGGTGTCCAATGAACCACTTGGTGGTGTTTCCCTTCAAGTTTATTTACTTGAATGAAGAGAAAAAGTCCTTTAATTACAATTAGAGAATACATTTGAGGCCTTGGTTTTGTAACTGGTGGACCATAGTCACATTTAACACTTGTTACAAATTTTGGGAGTTAAAACATTAAGTAGATTTGATTTGTGATGGACACATTTGGATGGTAATAACAATAACTTGCAATCTATTAAGACTTGATTACCTTATAACCTGTCAAATTGTAGCAATGAAATGATGGATTAATCATAATGTCACCTTGGGATCACATCACCATGAAATAATTTCATTCAACATCCTTATGAGTGCAGGTAACACCAAGTAGGTATTTTTTAGATCAGTCTTCCTCAAGCAAGGGAAATTCAAGAAGAGGAGGAAAGTGAGACATCTAGTAGGTATAAAAGAGGGAGATCAACTAGAGGTCAAAAAATTAGAAGAAAATTCTACAAACACATGGAATTTTTTCTTGCTAAAGAGGGGTCATGTTCTTATGATGATGAGAGCATAAGTGACATCGAGGTGGCCTTGAGGTACAAACATCTATGGAAACAATGGGTACCCAAGGAACTTCCTCCAATAAACACTAATTTTTGTGTCAACGAGAGGATATATCACATAACACCATTGTCATTACATGGTTTGGGCCTATTTTGCATGGACAACATAAAGGTTTGTTACGAAAAAGTTACTAAAGTGAAAGAGTATGTCGGACCCTATTACAGTTACAAAGATTGGATGTAGTTGGTTCGATATACATGAAGTATGCATAGGTATGCACTATCAACAAATTATATACAACTAAAAGATGAGGATCAAACTAAAGGAGTGGCTATGTACATTGACAGAAGGCCAAAAACATCTAAAATATTGTAGGGTTTATAAATAGTACATGACCCAGGTCAACAAATAAGCAACCCAATTGCATATTCAAGGCGTGTGAGGGAAACCGTGTATTCGTATGTGTGATAAAATCAATAACTATAGGGGAAGAGTTGCAAGAATCGATTACAATTTGAATCGCTTAGATACAAATGCAGTTACTATGGGGTGGTACGTAGTATATACCATTTTACCCAACCTCCAATTAATGACTCCAATATACCATTTTATTTTTATTTTTTTCGTAAGTCTATTGGTTTCATTTCGGTAATATTTTTTTATATTTATTTTTTGTCACAACCAGACATTGATCGTATGGGGAAGGCTCCGAACCAGAGCACAGATTGCGATGCATCTTCATACACTTCTACCAGATAGGTTTACCTCATTGTAATTGTACAAATTAGGTATGAGCAAAATGTTTTATTATTATGTTTTTTTCATAAGTTTATTGGGTTAATTTTGATAATGTTTTTAATATTCTTGTTGTAGTTAGTTGATCATGGAAAGGAACCAGTAGTAGAGGATAGCATCCATAGGGAGGTGCAGTCACTATTATGTGATGATGACATCACATATTCAACAAAACCTCTCAATATGATAAGGAAGACCCAAAAATAATGCAATGAAGAAATCCTTTAGTTGTTATTCATAGTGCCTCAAACAAATGAGATAAGATAGAGGGTTAAAATATTGACTGAGAGAGCACAAAAATTGCAAGTTGTCATGAGGTATTTAATTATAACATAAGTACATTCATGGTTTTATATTTTGTACTCTTTTATGTCATGAACTAAAATGTGTTGTTTTTACATGATTTTTTGTGTCCTCATGATGCTACTGGCCATGATCAAGGTACTGTAGGTGCTACCCGAGGAGTAGGGGTTGGTACAAGTGTCCATCCTGATCTTCCTGCACATACGCCATTCGACCCCATCATCTGTGCCTATATTGTCGACTGAAATGTCAAAAACACATACCATGTAGGTATTCGGTAGTGCACCCTCTGGTAGTGACCACATGCCAAAAGATGCGTCAAGATATGTACGTAGGGATGCAGAGGCCACTAGTACTAGTGATGTTTTAGAAGCATTTCCTAGATCTTCTCATATTACTAGTACGGGAACATTGCCGGTCACATTTGTGGTGACTGGGGATTTCGTTCCCATAAAGATAGAGAAGTTCCCAGGTACTTTAAAATATTTTAATTATTATTATATATAATCCAATTGAAATTTACTTATTGATCTCTCTTTTCAGATTAATGATCCCATGATCATTTTGCAAGAAATGATGTTTTTTATAAACATCTAAGTGATATTACATTGGAGCTCTTTGGGCCCACCATATGTACATGGTGGAATGCCCAAAATCAAGATTTAAAAGATGAGCTCATTAACTTTTTATTTGTGTTGTTCGGTAATAAAACATTCAACCGAACCAAGGTCCTTAAGAAAGCTAGTACCTATCTAAAGTATGTGAGGGACCAATATAGGTCACATTTAGAGAAGAACAAAAAGTATGAGCATCCCCCCATGATTCCAAAGAGGGAGTGGAAGGACCTCGTGTTAGATGGAAAGGAGAAGGTTGAAAAGAAAAAAGGAAAGACACCACTAGGCTGAGGAAGGTATGTGATACTATCAACAATGTAACTATATACTAATTACTCTTTCTTTTTACATAATCTAATATATTTCAAACTTTTCATAGGCTTCCTGACAAATTCAAGGCAACAAGGGAAAGGCTAGAAAAACATAGGCAGCAAAAACTTGGCTCTAGTGGTTATATGAAATTAGCCACACAAATTGTAAGTATCAATAAATGAAATATTGCATCCAAATAATAAATTGCAAACAATTTTGGTTTTATCACACCATAGAAGCAAAATTCATGATCTTATGAAAAAATGCAAGGCTTTGAATTCAACAAAGTGCCCATAGAAGAGGACCTGAATATTTCCTTCCAGCAAGGCTATGAAGCTGTGGCTGAATGCCTAAGAGTCTTGACTAGGCAAACACAATCTTCCACTGCATCCGACACACAGGTAAATAAACTCAATAAAGTTTATTTAAAATTGAATACTTGTGCAATCTATTCAATATTAATTTCCACCATAAAGTAATTATGCACCTATTTGTTTTAAATAGACAAGCAATGATAATACTACACATGACATTGGAATGTAGCCTAGTGAGGGTGGAGCACAACCTGTAGATGAAGGTCATGGTGTGCATTGCGATACTGGATGTATTCATGTGCTATACAAAATAGAATATGGATTAATATAATTAAACATCTTTAATTTCAATTGGTGTATTAATTAAGGTAACCTTTCGTGTTTCAACTTTAGAGCATGTAGAGTGTAATCAACATGTTGAGCATGGTCAGGCTAGAGAAGATCAAGAACATGATGTGGCCCCATCAGGTAAAGAGGACCACTCTAATGTTTTTTTAAACATATTTAATTGCAATTGGTGTATAAATAATGCAACCTTTTTTGTTTTAACTCTAGATCAGGATTTAGAGGGTGTTCAACATGTTGAGCATGAGGCTATAAGACAAGATCAGGAACATGATGTGGCCCCATCAGGTAAAGAGAACCACTCTAATGTTTTTTTAATTAATGAAATACTTGTAACAATAATAATAAAGCATATCAATTTAAAATTTCTTTTTTATTGCAGTAGACCCCCCCTTCCAGCAACATCCATGTCGTGAGTACACAACTAGGCATACATTAAGATCACGAGCAGAGGGTAGAACAATTGAAGGGGGGACAAAATATTTAGAAAACGATACTCCACTTCAACTTTTTTTAGCTTAAAAAAAGAAACAAAAAAAAGTGATTGTAATCATATTATGACAACCATATTTTTGATAATATGGTTAATACTAAAAGAATGAATGTTATAAGTTAATGAACGAATGTTATATGTTATTAATGGATGAATGAACGAATGTGAATATGCTAATTAATGAATGTTATATGCTAATGAGTGAATGTTATATGTTATTGATGGATGAATGAATGATTAATGTTATATGATCAGGTATGGGGAATTGAGAGTGATGTGAGGGGGGGGGGGTAGGGGCCAAATGAGCTTCCACTATCACATGGTTGGCCCTGTTAAGTAGAGAATATTAAACTATTCTCAAAACAAAGAGAAGGTCAATAAGGTAATGCACTTTTCAATATAAGAAATGCATCATTTGAAGCATCAAACCAATATGCAAAGATGAAAGAAAGTGATAACTTTTCACTATGGTGGCAGAAAAATGATTCTTTATACCCTGATGCCTTCATTTTCCAAGCCAATTTCTCCTACTTTTCATAGCTCTACCATGTTTGTGGATGTGATATGACTCCTACACAAAAAACATGTACCAGTTTACGACCTTCAATCCAACTACATCCAAGTATCTTTTTAATTCCTCTATCTTTCATCAATCTCTTTACTATTTGAACCTTGTACAAATGTTTTAGATGAAGAACCCATTATTGTGAAATGTGCCTCCAATTGAGTAAAGTGAATCCATGCTCTACATCATAATTTAAAGTTGTTTCCATTCCAATGTTCTGAGTCTAGTTTGTTTGTATGGCTTTGTATGAATACCACATTGTGTTGTGTGTGGATTTGGTTTCAAAGCTTTGTTTCTTTTGTTTTTAGTGGTGACATAACTCTAAAATTTGACTTTTGTGCATAACAAGTTAGTGGAAAATTTGAAATCTCTAAAGGGTTTAAAGGCTCGATTGAGATAGATACATGGATATTTGGATCTTGTTGTTGATTGGAGGCTTCCACTTAACCATGAAATTTTGTAGCATCTACAGGTATGCAAAAAATTCTCTACTTACATTCATTCAACTTAATGTAATAAAATATTTGACAAAAATCTCCTTTTCATTATACTTAGATGGATTTTCATGCCCTGTTCCAAAGCACATGTTTTAGAACGAGCAAAAAGGATGTTGGCAAGGGTTAAGGATTTTGGATTTACACTTGCCAATTGCATAGTTTACTTAATTCATCCAACATATTGCCAATGCATTTCACAATTGTTGGAATCATATCCTATAATTACAGAACTAGTAAAATTAAAATATGTAAGTTTCAAATATGGCATTACATATCTTTCTATGAATTTTTGAAAGAAAATATCAAAATGGTGAAGTATTAACAAAATAATATGCAGAATTTCTAACAGATCAGGGAATTTTTTTGCAAAGTTATCTTGAATATATTTAAGACAAAAGTAACTTATAGAGATTGAAGCAGAATATCGGTAGTCTAAAATCACCAATCAACACATCTTAGTAGTATCTCAATTCAAGAGAACTAGGTCCACTATCCATTATCCAATAAAACAAATAAAATAAATTCATAATATTATTCTATTCTAATAGGGTTGACTGGTTGCTTGTTTCTTTTTGATTGTTAGGAAGTCATCAATATACACTTGGTTTTCCCACCTTCTCTTGCCTTGTGGCTAGAGAGTTTCTGCAGAAGGCATCAAAGTAACCTTCAAGATTGACAATGGAAATGAGTACAAGGTTAGTATAACTTAATGTTAATTGGGTATGATTTTATTTATTCAAGACCACTTTAGATTCATTTTCTACTCACACTACTTTTATTTACATTTATGTTTTGCTAATATCCATTTTCTTTTACATTCATATTCTTCTATACATATTGTGTTTAAAATAATGTTTTCCTTAATTTAATCTAGGGGAGAGGACCTAGTACTTGAGCATGTTTCAATAGTTTTGATAGTAGTGGTTTATATAATGCCCAATATTTTTATCAATATTAGACCAATGGTTGACTTTAAAGTTGTTAGTGTTGATGATGACCCATAGTATTTGCAAATTAGTTGCATTCAACTTAGATTTGTAGAATATATAGAATGTCATGAATTAGTAACCTTGAAGTTTTTCTTGAACTGTATATAATTACTGAAGCTTTTACCTATATATAGTTTTTCATACTTCCCAATAGGAATTTTGTTAGTTATATCTCAAAAATGCAAGAAAAATGCCTCAAGAGGTTGCCAAACTCTTGGTACATTTCAGGGTAACATACAAGGCCAAATAGTTTAGACCTTCTTCTCTTTAGGTGCTACTAGACCTAGGCGGGTATACCTATATGAATGAAGCGGACTTGATTTGTGCTTATTTTTTAAGCAATTTATCCACAATGGCAAGTGGGAGTGGAAAATTGAATCTTTATTATGGTACAAATTGTATAAGAAATATCAAGGTTAATACTAATATGTTCAGTTAATAGATGTAAAATATAAAATGGATGAACTATAATGAAGTATGTAAGACCAGTGCCTCACTGGGTATATGGAGTCTAATGAAGATCTAGAAAAGTGTAATTTGTGATGGTATATGTCTTGCCAATATGCTCCCCTCGTGCTTCATCAATGAGACAAGATGAGTATATCGCTGATGAAACTTCATCACTGAGACCACATGCCAGTCCTCTCGATATATCTTCTTAGGAAATTTTGATCATTGTAACAGTCTTGATCTTTCACCGATATTCCTACATTTGAATAGATATTTTTTAAAAAAAAAATTGCATTGTTTCATGCAGCAGATTTTTGAATTTCTCACTGTCACATCATGTGATTATATTGGAAAGACATTTCAAACCTTGGGTGATCCTTTTATTTCGAGCTTAACCAATGTTCACTAAACCTTCTGTTGATCGGAAAGAAATCACATCCTTTTCACCGATACAAAATTCATCCATTTAGTTTATATAAATATCACCCAGCTCATCACCCCGATAATTATTTCAATCCATTTGTATCTTCATCGGTAAGAGATCACGTATCTCTAAGATATTCTGTAGTTTCCTTGACATGGTGAGTCTCCCTGATGATTATTCTTTCGATCTCAAGTATGTCACCAAGACTCCTGTTGATGTAATCTTATTGGCATGACATAGCGAGTTGGGTAGACATTTAGAACTTACTCCAATGGTATATGTCTTGCCGATATGCTTCCCTCATGCTTCATTGATGAGATAAGATGATTATTTCGTCGATGAAACTTCATCATTGAGACCACAGGCTAGTCCTCCTGATATATCTTCTTAGGAAATTTTGATTGTTGTAACAGTCTTGATCTTTCACCGATATGCCTACATTTGAATGAATATTTTTTTATAAAAAAATTTGCATTGTTTTGTTGAACTTTCGATGAAAGCAAGCAACGAACCTCCAAAATTGTCTAATGCATTTGCAATACTTCTGATGAAACTTTAGTTGTAATGATTTGCCCATTTCGTTGCAATTTTGACAAACTTCTGATGCTGTTATGATGCTTTGGTAAAGGCATGCCACTTGTGTTCTGGCTATTGTTCATCACTAGATCAATGACATTTCATCGATACTCTGACGAACACTAGATCCCTTTTTCATGGTAGCAATCGATGAAGTTGAGTCATGATTTTGACATAATAAACCTAGATAGGAAAGCGACAAAAATTATTTCAGTGATTCATCAATATTCCAATAATAGTTTGTCAATATTTCAACAAACTTTAATTAGAAATTGGAGTCAAATACAGTAGTTCCTAAACCCTAAAACTCTTAAACCCTCAACTCCCCTCTCTCTCTCTCTCTCTCAACCCTACACCCTCTACCCTCTACCCTCAATCCTTGAACCTTAAACCCTCTATGCTCAACACTCAACCCTTAAACCCTAAAACCCTAAAACCCTAAAACCCTAAAACCCTAAAACCCTAGAATTTAAACCCTCTACCCTCAATCCTTAAACTGCAAACCATAAATCGTAAAACCCTAAAACCATCAAACCACTTGTTTCTCTTTCTCTCAACCCTTCACCCTCTACCCTTAAATCCTAAACCCTAAAACCCTAAAACCATAAAACATAAATCCTAAAACTCTAAAACACTCAACCCCCCTCTCTCTCTCAACCCTACACCCTCTACTCTCAACCCTATACCCTATACCCTCTACCATCAACCCTCTACCCTCAACCCTCAACCCTCCCCTCTCTCTCTCTCTCTATCTCTCTCTCTAAACCCTCATACCCCTCTCTCTCTTGACCCTACACCCTCTATCCTCAAACCGTAAACCATAAACCCTAAAACTATTAAACCCTAAACCCCCCTCTCTCTTAACCCTACACCCTCTTCCTTATACCCTCTACCCTCAACCCTCAACCCTTAAACCCTCTACCCTCAATCCTTGACCCTTAAACCCTAAAACCATTAAAACCTAAACCTTAAACCCTCTACCCTCGAACCTTAAACCCTAAAAACCTTAAACCCTAAACCTTAAACCCTCTACCCTCAACCCGTAAACCATAAACTGTAAACCCTAAAACCATCAACCCCCTATCTCTCTCTCTCAACCCTACACCCTCTACCCTTAAACCCTAAACCCTAAACCCTAAAACCCTCTACCCTCTACCCTCTACCCTCTACCCTCAACCCTAAAACCCTCAACCCTCTATATCTCTCTCTCTCTACCCTCTACCCTCAACCCTCAAC
>VDFB02252616.1:4679702-4820280 GCA_007258455.2 Sequoia sempervirens | reverse complement strand
CCTTGAAATTTTGAGCACAACTATCTTCATTTTCTTATGCAAATCAAAATTTACTGATTTTAGAAAAAAAAAGTGGCATCTTAAGAGCCAAAATTGTGTCACAAATCCATGCACTTACCCATGTGTGTGTATATACTTATATGTATACATATGTATATGTATATATGTGTTTTTGTGTGTATATATATAGACACATATATTTGTGTGACATATTACTGAAACAATGAAAAACCTATACCGATAAAAGCAAGAAGTTGGGTACATGAAGAGAGAAAGTTTCAGCCAAAAAAAAAAATTGCAAGAAATGCGTACACATTTTCAAAAAATGCATATGCATTATTGATCGAGTACCCGAGCCTAAATCTAAATGCATATGAGTTCCACTTTGGGTATGCGAGTTCGAAACGCATACATGTTATGAGCATGCACACACTTCAAAACATGTACGCGTTATGAATGCATATGCATTTTGAAATGCATATGCCTTTCTTAGAGGTATTTTTTTTTTAAATTAGCGACTGTGTATTCATTTTAACTCCAAGTTTTAGCCGCGCCAGAGAAGAGATGAGATCGCGTATGCATTTCAAAGGGCCTGATTGAAGAAAAAATTCACTACCACCTCCTCCCATCGACACAACCAACCTCAATGACCTCCAGGTTAGTTGAATTCTGCCTTTTTTTTGCTTTATATCTTGCATTTTTCCCTTTTTAATTGGTATTTAGTTTTTGCTTGTTTAGTTTGTTTTCACTGTCAATGACCTCCAGGTTAGTTGAATTCTGCCTTTTTTTTGCTTTATATCTTGCGTTTTTCCCTTTTTAATTGGTATTTAGTTTTTGCTTGTTTAGTTTGTTTTTGTTCAATATTTTATAGGTTTTAAATTGCATTTAAAAAACCAAAAATATCAATGAAATAGAAATTTTTAAATTGTAAATCAAAAACCATAAAAACTAAACCTAAATTGGACACATTTAACTTAGAAATAAAAACCCTAGAAACCCTAGGTTCCAAAAAACATAGGTCCCTAAAAACTAATTTACTCAAGTTAATCCTTGGACCTAAACCCTAAAACATAAACCTAAAACCCTAATAGTTCACATAATTTTAGAAGTATCCAAGGAATGATACCTAGATTTGGGGCAATTTTCATTGAGATTGAGGCTACAAATAATTCACATTAGGATTTTTTAGTTATTGCTACACTTCAATGACCAATTTATAAAACATCCTTGTCACATTGTGTAGTGTCATAAATTAGGGCTCCTTGGAGGTTTCTTACATTTTTTATTTGACATAGATATGTTGAAATCATGTCATCAAATCTCTAAATATAAACCATAAACCCCAAAGAATTCATTTTGTCGTAGGACCTTAAAATGAAATTTGGTTTCCTTAGGCAACTCCAAATTTTATTCCCTTAAGCCATGAACCATTTTGTCTTAGGACCTTACTAGAAATAGATCCCCTTAAGCCATCCTATCACCCTAAATCATAAATCAATGTCTTAAGGGGTCCTAATATGACATTTCTTAAGGGGATCAAACAAGTTCTCAAAATTTGGTGAATAGAGCTCAAGCTCATCTTTGTTTATTTTGTACATTGCAATTAGGTCACTAGCATATATCTATGTGTCCCTTTGAAAATGTATTCTATTATTTTTTCATTCTTTCTTTAATATTATTTGAAAATAATGAATGAGATTATGAATTAATGTTAACTTGTTAAACTTATAATTTATTCTTAACTATTTTGTCCCACTATAGAGAACTTGTCTCTTATCATGAAATTTGAAAATTTAGATAAATCAATTTATGTCCTCAAATTTAATTCAATTCTATGTCATACTTGATTAATACATGTATTCACAATTGATATACCTTAGCTCTATAGATATACTCTTGTTGGGAAACAAGAGCTATCTCAATCAACTATTCCACAAGAAAATGTTGCTCGCTAACTTGCAAGTCCATTATTCCAAGGGCCGCCCAAACTTCACCGTAAGTTCCCCAAACCCTAAACCTTGAACTCTAAAATCTAAACCCTAAAGCATTCATTTTGTTGTAGGACCTTAAAATGAAATTTGGTTTCCTTAGGCAACTCCACCAAATTTTATTCCCTTAAGCCATGGACCATTTTGTCCTAGGACCTTACTAGAATGTATAGATCCCCTTAAGCCATCCTATCACCCTAAATCATAAATCGATGTCTTAAGGGATCCTAATATGACATTTCTTAAGGGGATCAAACAAGTTCTCAAAAATTGGTGAAAAGAGCTCAAGCTCATCTTTGTTTATTTTGTACATTGCAATTAGGTCACTAGCATATATCTATGTGTCCCTTTGAACATGTATTCTATTAATTTTTCATTCTTATCTTTAGTATTCTTTGAAAACAATGAATGGGATTATGAATTTTAATGTTAGTGTTAAACTTATAATTTCTTCTTAACTAGTTTGTCTCACTATAGAGAACTTGTGTCTCTTATCATGAAATTTGAAAATTTAGATAAATCAATTTATGTCATCGGATTTTTAAATTAAATTTTATGTCATACTTGATTAATTTACATGTATTCTTGTTCGATATACCTTAGCTCTATAGATATACTCTTTTTGGGAAATGACCACACCTATGAGTAAACTTCACCTCGCCCCAAAAGATAAAGCTCTAGACCCATAAAAACTTAGAAGAATAAATTAGTTTGGGGACCTTTCCTTCTCCTTTTCCACCTTTATATATTTAATAGAAGGCACTCTAAACAACCCCTAACCTCCTATTTTAACACCCAATTTGAAAAATCAAAGTTATATATCTACATGTGTCTTATTTTTCATTCTTTAGTCCTTTACCTTAACCTTAAGTCTATACCTTGATGGTGATATATTTAAATAAATCTTAATTATTTACCTTAATCCATGTGGTTTTAATTATTTTTAAATAAATCAATTAATGTATAGATCATCAAATTTGGCTATAGTTTAATTATCAAGTGATATCTAGCTAAAAATAAGTTTATGGGGCCTTCTTTTGGGGGATTAACTTAATAAACCAATGACATAGTGCATGTATTTGAATAGGGTTCTAATATAACCACCTAATTTCATTTCTACCCTTCATATTAACAACCACACACTAGACTCAATTTAATGTGTGTACATGCTATGGATTTTTAATGTTATGGATTTTTTAATGTTATAAATCAAATGGTCTTAAAATGAAATGTATTTTGAGTTTGTGCACATTCAATGTGATTTTTAAATAACTTTCAAATTGTGTGCATTATTTAATTAGTTTGTTGATATATATTTTTTAATTGTTTAGCATGCAATTGCTATTTAATTGCTCACATGGATCCAAAATTTAATATAGAGGATTTTATGCCTAATCCACAAATTCATCTAGATCCATCACCAGAACAAAACCCCACACCTCCAGACTCTCCACCGCCTAAACCCCCCACCCCATGTATTAGATGAGGATCAATTAAGAGAGAGCATCCGAGAAAACCTTATTGTGATTCAAGGAAATAGAGATTTGATAAAAAATGAGCCTAGAATCCCTCTCCATCTCACACAATTTGCATCATAGATGCAAACTATTGTTGATTTTGTTTGATCCATTGATGCAGACCTGGCTAGGTTCCATCAATGGAGAGAAGAGAGGAGACAATTCTATGCAGATGGATTTTCCTACAAAGAAATCAATGACCTTAAAATTACCAAACAAGCCATGTACGAATATTTTATTAACTCCCAAACAAACCAACCAATTCCACCCACCAAAAAATGAATTTCAATTTTATGGTGTAGACACCCACAAATAGCTGCACATTTTTGGGATAGATGGTGGATGGTGTTTGGTAATCCACCACATGGCAACTATGAGGTGCCCCTATACTTTTTGAGAACGTTATGGGCTGATTTTGAGTTGGGTAAAAAACCCAACTATTTTGATATGAGGTCATTTTATGGAGTTGGGTGTGGCATTCCCCAACATAGACTAGGAGCACATGTTGATCCTCAACGATGTGTTCTGATTGCTCCTATTGTTCCTCCACCTTCTCCTGGTGTTCCCATTACATTTCAACAGTAGACCATGTTATCAACATTAGGAGCATTGAGCTCACTTTCAGGACATCTCACTCATCATACTGCACACATAGAGGCTGAAGTGGCCAATAGAGAGCATGGAGGCTCAAGCTATAGGAATACTCAGGAATCCACTTCAGGTGACCCACATGCATCTAGGATGGATTCATACATGAATTTACTATATAAGGATCATCCTACACAGGTATGTTCATCTTTTGAACTTAAATTTAATTCAAGTTTGAAATGTGAAAAATTCATATAAATAATAGCATCAAATTATATATATAATATACTATTAATTCAATAAGTGTTTGGTGTAGATGCATGATCAGACGATGCCTAAAACTCAATATGATCATCATGTCTATATGTTGAGTGTTGTAGATATGGGCTCACCTTTTGGACAGGTACTTGAACCAATATATATTAAATAATTTTTGTGGATGTATGTAATTTTTAATTTGAATTTGTACACATGTGTGAATTGATAATATAATATTATATCTAGATACAAGGAGGTCATACGATACCTAGTACTGACCAACCACAAGTTGTGGTGAGCACTCCTGAGACATCATCAACTCAGGTGTGTGCTTTCAAATTTTGGTTAAGTTTAAATTAAATACACATCATAGATCTAATTTAATTTGTTCATTTACATACACATGTGTGAATGATCTATACATACTATTGTACATCTATACATGCGGGGATTTCATGAGATACCCATGACGGGCACACCTGAGATGTCATTAACATTTATGCATGGGAAATCTTAGGTGCATGATCTTGAGGTCATATCATTTGAGGTTGTAAACTTTACTAAATCTCCTATAAAAAAATTATGGACCTTTTAAATATATATATATATATATATATATATATATATATATATATATTCGAGGTTTTAACATATTGTTTGCTTTATATGAATATACAAGATATAGTAGATCAGGCATTTGGATCTTCTCAATTGACAATTATGCTACCCATTGAACAAAATGTGCAAGTAGATTAGCATGATCATATGGTAATTTATGCATACTAAAAATCATTTTTATTGTATTTACTAGATATTTAATTAAATTTATTTTTATCTAAAAGTTTATATTTTCAAGTTTAAATATGTTTAATTATATCAAAATTTCTAAATAACTTTAAATCTAATTTCAAGTTTTTTGTACTCTTTTATAGCGTGATGCGGGTACATCCATTCAACATGGAACAAAGACAAGACTTGATATGACCAATAAGCCTGATATTTAGATGGTTTTAAATTTTATGGACTATAGATCTCTAGAGTTTTATTTAAATATATGTGTTGGACTTGACATATACATCTTGATATATAAATTTTATGGACCATCTATCTCTAGTTTTATTTTGAAAATGTTATTATCATATTTGTGTTTATTTATATTAGTTCACTTTAATACATGATGATTATATATGTAGTCAATTATGATCATGTTATGTTCATTTTTATGATTATATGCACTCATGTATGTATAGATATAAATTATCTATTTTTTAAGTAATACATGCACTATATAAATTCTTATCTAGAATAAAATTTCTTATATATAATTTATCACATGGTTAGGTGACAAATTAAAATATTCCTTAAATAGTTTATATAATATGTACATAATAAATTAAAGGTAGGTAATTTTAAATATTTTCCAATTCTAGCAAATATTTGAATCAATAAACAAAAATCTATCTCCTTGAATGTATAAAATATATAATCTATACAATTGAACAATTATATACAATGTGGTAAATACAAGACGTGAAATGTATAATCTATAAAATTGGAACAGGATATTTAAAAAGTGACTAATAAGCTCATTGAAGTTCATACATCAAAAAAAAAAAATAATGTATATTGATGTTTAATACAACTATATAACATGATGAAACATATATGTGCATATAGATACAATTAAAGCTTATCAACTTTTACATGAACACCAAAAATTGATATTTGCATAGTCTCTTGATAAAATAATTTTTTCAGTGACAATCACATGGTAGACCAACTTGATGAGAACCTACAAAAATAATTAATGTAAGTAAAGGTTCTATAATTTTTATGAGTCATTTAAGTAAAAAATTCATGCGAAAAAAGAATAATATATAGTAAATTCCATTCAAATTCAAATGATGTTTGCCATAGCATGGATTAAGGGGACCTAAGAGGATATATAGCTTAAGGGGGATTTTAAGAGAATGCCTTAAGTGGAGTTAAGAGGATGCATGTCATGAACCCTAGGGGCTTAACGGGTCCTAAGAGGATGGCTTAAGGGGAATTATGAGAGTGACTTAAGGGATGCAAGATTGTGGATTAAGGGTATGTTAAGGGGATGATGGATTAAGGGGAGTTGATAGGACTTAAAGGGATGTAAGAGAGTGGATTAAGAGATAGAATGACTTGAAGGGATGTAAGAGGGTGGATTAAGGGGAGTTGATAGAATGACTTAAAGGGATGTAAGAGAGTGATTACAATGACTTGACTTGAAGGGATGTAAGAGGGTGGATTAAGGGGAGTTGATAGAATGAATTAAAGGGATGTAAGAGAGTGGATTAAGGGGATGCAAGAGGGTGGATTAAGGGGAGTTGATAGAATGACTTGAAGGGATGTAAGAGGGTGTATTAAGGGGAGTTGGTAGAATAAATTAAAGGGATGTAATATAGTGGATTAAGGGGATGCATGTCATGAACCTTACGATATGGCTTAACAGGCCCTAAGAGGATGGCTTAAGGGGAATTATGAGAGTGACTTAAGGGATGTAAGATTGTGGATTAAGGAGAGTTGAGAGAATGAATTTAAACCCTAAACCCTAAACTATATGACCTAAATCCTAGGAGATGAACCCTAAACCCTTAAAACCCATATGGATTTGTTATTCTAAGCATCTCATGAACCCTAGAAACCCTAAACCCTAAACCATATGACCTAGAGACTAGGAGATTAACCCTAAACCATTAACCCATATAGATTTATTATTCTAAGCATCTCATGAACCCTAGAGAGACTTAAGGGGATGCAAGTGGATGGATTAAGGGTAGATATATGAGGATATGGATTAAGGGGTCCTAAGAAGATAGCTTAAGGGGTGTTGAGAGAGTGACTTAAGGGGATGCAAGTGGATGGATTAAGGGGTCCTAAGAGGATCGCTTAAGGGATGTTGAGAGAGTGACTTAAGGGGATGCAGGTAGATGAATTAAGGGTAGATATACGAGGATATGGATTAAGGGGTCCTAAGAGGATTGCTTAAGGGGTGTTGAGAGAGTGACTTAAGGGGATGCAGGTGGATGGATTAAGGGTAGATATATGAGGATATGCATTAAGGCATCCTAAGAGGATCACTTAAGGGGTGTTGAGAGAGTGACTTAAGGGGATGCAGGTGGATGGATTAAGGGTAGATATACGAGGATATGGTTTAAGGGGTCCTAATAGAATGGCTTAAGGGGTGTTGAGAGAGTGACTTAAGGTTATGCAAGTGGATGGATTAAGGGTAGATATAGGAGGATATGGATTAAGAGGTCCTAAGATGATAGCTTAAGGGGTATTGAGAGAGTGACTTAAGGGGATGCAAGTGGATGGATTCATAAGGGTAGATACATGAGGATATGGATTAAGGGATCCTAAGAGGATAACTTAAGAGGTGTTGAGAGAGTGACTTAAGGGGATGCAAGTGGATGGATTAAGAGTAGATATACGAGGATATGGATTAAGGGGTCCTAATAGAATGGCTTAAGGGGAATTGATAGAGAGACTTAAGGGGATGCAAGAGGATAGATTAATGGTACATAAAAGGATGGCTTAAGGGATTTTAAGAGAATGGCTTAAGGGGATATGAAATCAATTATAAAATTTTTATAAAATGACAATGAATTAAATTTAGTTTTATATTTATACTATCAATTAAATGTATCTAGAACTATATATAGTTACCTATCTCTAGATTCAAATTCCATTGTAATATATATGTATCTCCTCTCTTTTTTGTAAAGCATCTAATTTTGGGAGATGAGAAAAAAAATGATATAAAACTTTAATTAGGAAATTACTATTCAAGACAAATATATATATCAATCAAATATATATACAACTATATACTTACCAATATTTATTTACTCCATTGTACCATCTGCATCCTCTATTTTTTGTAATGCATCTATGATTGTCTCATGATTGTCCATTGAAAGTGTCCATAAAACTTTATTAGCAGGCCTCCCTTGATATCTAACTAGTTTTATATTGGTTGCCAAAATCAAATGTGAATAATGTATAATCTTCTTGTGTCTTTCATAATCTTCAAATGCAGGCAAGCCATTCTTTCTCATCAAATATTTTTGAATCCAGGTGCCAACAACAACCATTGGACTAGTTAGATACTCAAAGTTTTCATCATCCACTCTAGGAAGTACCAACTTATGTTTTCTCTCAACACATCTAGCCAACCAGTACTTCGTCTCCTCTTCATTCCCCTTAGGTGTAACAACAACATACACATGTCCCGCAAAAATAAATAAAAAATTCAATAAAGAGTGACTTATATTTAATTCACATATATTAAACATGCATACATATAAAATTCAACTTGATAAATAATGTACCTTCTTGTACAAGATCTGAAACATGATCATAATCATTCGATGTGAACACTTGATTATCTTCAATTGTCATTCCATGTTGAACATATGTTGATGTGGGTGTTAAGGCTCTTTGTTGCCATTGTTCGACCCATTCCGTATTTTCACATGCCTCCCAATCACCTGTAATACAAAATTGACAAAAGCATATTGTCCATGTGTTTGCATTCGAACTCTTAAATGAATGTCATATTGCACCAATCTACAATTACATGTGCATCCCTAAATTTTGCAACATCCTCAAATTTTAGTTGCTCTCTAGCAAGAGCTCTTTTTACACATGCACCTGCTCCATCATGCTCTCCCTTACCATGACCAACTTCAAAAAAACTCCATATGTGCTGGATATTATTTTCTTTATGAAGTCTACATAACCAATAAAACACTCTAGCATTTTTTAATTGACTCGTGCAATTATCTGACCATATGAGATATTCTAGCATTTGAATTCCTCTCTTTTAATTTTTTATAAAATATATCAAAATAATATTGAACAAACTTAGATGAATGTAATCGATTATCACTTACATAAAAATGGTACTCTCATAATTTTTATATTATCTTTTGTACTATCATCTACATGTCTATAAACAATGTGAACAAATATGGCTACTTGCACTGAATTATAATACTGTGATTGAATTTCTTCTTGTGGAGCAAGAGTATAATTTTTAGCAAAATCAACAACTGACAATATAGTTCCAATTGGGAATGTGTTTTACATAAACGGAATTGATTATCAAGCCAATGAGCATACTGAGAGTGTTGAACATATTTAGGCACAATCTTATCTTTAAATTCATTAATAAATGCATGTACACTAAATTTTTCCACAATTAGCTCACAACGTTTTCCAATTTTTCCATCTTTTAAAGAATACTCAACATTTTAAATTTTTTTTACATCCACTAATTGTTGTCCAAATTCATCTAAACTACTTTCATGCATACATTCTCCAAATAATGAAAAGTTACCACATCTATCACATTCTCCAGAAATACATGCTTTTAAATAAAATAAGTTTCCATTAGAGGGTTCAAAAAACAAACATGCAATAAAATCTTTGATTCTTTTAGGTGGCATATTAATACCACAAATGTCCTGCATAATTTGGTTAGCATGCAAAGTGCATCGTATATATCAAAAACTATCATAATAATAACAAAATTGTACATGGGTCTTACAACAACAAGAGATTAATTGCTTATTAATTCTAACATACCAAGGTTTACACTTTTTGAATGATCTTTGACTTATATTAATTTTCAATGGTAAGATTGAAGCATCTAATTTTTTTTTATATAATTCAATTTGAGTCATATCTAAGAGATTCTTTGGATGAGGTTCACGAATTGTGGAACCCACCCTTAATTTTAAGACATCTCTAATGTTAGGTGATACTCTTGTATTATCATGCCAAAAAATTTTGATTAAAGATTTAATTTCATTAGTTAATTTCATGTATGATCTTGGGATTCTACCACTAAAAATCCAACATTGATTAATTGGATCCTTTTCAATTCTTTCTCTTCTTTTAGTAGCTCTTATCAAAGTTCTAGGATTTACTTTTATACATTTAGTAATCTTACTCAACATTCTTTTATTTGAAGCTGCTTTATCAACTAGAGCAGTTGTTATTGCACGACAAGCCACATTCTTATCCTTTGATTGAATTTTCTTACCTATACAATCAATAGCATTAGCAACATTAGATATAACTTGTTCTACTGAATCATCTTTCTTTCTTGGTTTTACAAAAACACCTAATTTTTTCATCACTATTCTCATTTTTGACATTATCACCAATTGCACCAGGAGTTGACATTAGAATCCTAATTTCTTTCTATAAAAAAGAATTTTATATATTTTATTTCCATAAGTTCTAATTTGTCTCCAAGAAACTTTACCATGAAGTTTATCTAGCACATCTCTTTCAATTGTGAAAAAAATATTTTTCAGTTTCATCCATACAAGGGTTTTCATTTTCATTCACACAAGGGGTTTCATTTTCATTTTCAAATGTAAAAAGGATTTCATTCACATTTTCATCAGTGTTGGAAAATGGTGTCTCAACTTACTGGCTTGTATCTTTGTTAAGTCTTGGTGAAATTATCCTTTATTAGGTCTTCGTTGTCGGTTGATCATTGGAGTTCTTAACTTTGGAACCATGTCGTGGAGTTTGAAAGTTTTGAAATTTGATCCCGACTATTTGATTCTTTTCAGCTTCATCAGATTAAGACATGTGGCAGTCGCCCGTGATATCGCTATCAACCAAAGTGCCATCATGGGATAGCGGGTAGCCATTGAGATCAAACGATGGTTGGTCAACGGTCAAGTAAGCTCATCTCCTTCGGTGTCATCAGATGGGACACGTAGCAATCACCCACAATATTGCGATAATCCAAAGAGTCATCACGAGATAGTGGGTAGCCGTTGAGATCAAACGATCAAAGTACTTCATTTTTTCTTTCGGCTTTAGTGATTAAGACATGAGGTAGTCGCCCATGATATCATGATCAGCCAAAGTGCCATCGTGGGATAGTGGAGAACGACTGAGATTAGACAAGCTGATAGATGTGGGGACCACTTGGAGTTTCGGGAGTCTCGTTGAGAATATTTTAGATTCCAGCTTGATTCTCCAAAAATGCACGAGTAGTGGACACGTGTCATTGGCAGATGGTGTCATTGGAGACACTCTTAGTTGATGGGTTTGTGGTCGACATGAACTCTTATCAAGAGTGCAAGTCTCGTTGATAGACTGGTGAATTCGATATGACTTCTCAAGGTGTTGCCGATAGTGATAGTCTGGCTGATGGCCATGCGATTCCGTTTGAACTTCTTTGACCGAACGTTTGTCCTACGTGGCATGTTCTAAGCCAATGAGAGAAGCAGAATGTAAATCGTTGGAAGTTGAACAGTTGCGACTGTTCCTATGTGGAAGATCAACAGACCATGAATAGGATGAGATATACTTTGTAACAAAATAGTTGTTGGGTTCGGTTGATGGATTTTTTGTTTGATACTAAACATGATTCGATTTGAGTGAATTCATTGTATATTGTCTGAGAGCATTGTGAGATTAATGTTCTATACAAGATTGGTTAGTGAATGTTGTTGTTATTTTGACATCAGAAAGTGAAGTTCGATCTCTATATGTAATCTTTATTACTGTAATACAAAGAAGCTTTTCTTGGTGTGGTGGGTTTTTCTCCCGTAAGGGTTTTCCCATGTAAATCTAATGTTCAATTGTGTATGAGTGATTTCCCTTTTCTGTTATTCATTTCATGTGTGTCTTATTGAACTGTAGTTGTAAAATTTAAAGACATATTTGCATTCTTCCTTGAGTTTTTGACGTTAGGAGAGTTTGTTCCACACCTAAGCTTTCCTTATAATCAGTATGAGGGATTTCATTCTCATTTGCAATCTCATAAGATATAATTTCATCATTTTTTTTTTTTTGCATTGTTTCAACCCTAGAATTATTGATATCATCAATGGTGTATCCAACTTCATCTAAACAACCAATATCAATATTATCAAAACCTGGGTTTGAACACATACTTGGATAGATTGTATGAATAGGTGCATTTTCCATATCATTGGGAGGTGGATTTGAAGACATACCCAAAGTTTGTTGCATAGGTACTATTTCCATATCATTCAAAGTTGAAGTTGAAGACATAGTTGGATTTGTCTCCATAATTGCATTTTCTTCCATATTCACTATCTCCACATTTGCATCATCTACATTCATTTCATCAAATTCATGGCTTCCTCTTCAACATTCTTGGAACTAGATGCTTGCAAATTTTTCATTTGATGAATCCTTTCTCTTTTATCCCTTTTTATTTTTGCCTCCATATCTCTATTTGCTTGGATTTCTTCAGGTGTCATTAAATTTCTACATCTTTTGCTTTGTCTTTGATTATCACCCATGGTTACCAAACCCTCTTTGATGACAAAAAAAATGACTCAAATACAAACTATTTTTAAATTGCTATCTCCTTCAAATACTCAAATAAAACTATGTAGTATGAAGATCCTTTTTTCTTTAAACTCTAAAGTACAAAAACATCATGAATGCATCCAAAAATTCTCTTTTTCCAAATCTTCTTGTAAAAAGTTCTTTTACTTGATTCCACTTTAGAAAATTCAACCTGCACTTTGTCTCTTCCAACAATTTGAATAGAATATGCCCTACACAAGATAAATTTGCAATAAAAAATGCAGAAAATGGTGCTTTTGGTCTGTATTGTAGAAAATGAATGTTGTAGAAAAATGTGTTTTATTAGTATTTACCAAATTAAGAAAAAATGGCTATATTAGAAATACGTACGTGTTATGAAATGAATACGCGTTCTATTCTAGGAATGTGTACATGTTACATAACACATACATGTTACCTTTACCCAACAAGTAAATAGATTTAAACACATACATGTTTCATTTAAATAACGCGTACACATTATTTAAAAATTGAATTCCCAACCCACATGAAGCCTTGGTTTTAGGCTTGGGAAATACTTGGCAATCCGAGCCTTAGCCTTTGACCTACAACTAAAAAACTAAGGCAGATTGAAGAAGAATGTCCAATTTTGGCAATATGGCTGATGGACTTTTTTTTTTAATCAATCTATAAAATTAAAACCCATTAGAGAACACAGTGTATAATTTCCAAATATATAATTTTTATTAAGATTGGATTATTTTTTCTATTTTTTAATTAATTTCTAAGCAAACTAGTCCTTAAACTTGAAATATCAGGCTTTTTTTGTTTTTTAATAACTTTTTTTTGGTTAAGTTTCTTGTAAAAAAATTGTATGGCATCAAAATTCAGACAATTCTCTACACAATGAAAAAAAAATTCAAAATATGTTTAGTTTAAGTCTAATTATGTTGTCTGTACACGTTGATTTTTAAAAACAACAATTAAGGCCAATAAAAATTCAATTAAAAAATATTCAATAAAAAATTACAAAAAAATTTCCACATCAATATTCATGTTGTTAGCTCTCTTTTCCCCAAAGGAATTAGCAAAATTCTTTTATTTGGGTCAAAAAGTGGTGTTCGTATACGTGTTTGGTATGGTAAAAAAATATTGAGTTTTAAAAAGTGGTTTTTATAGATCCCTATCAAAATTTAATTTTTATAATCTGGGTATTTGAATAATTTACATATTTGGAAACTAGATTCAAAATGATAAATTTCATAGTATTGACTTCTTTTAAGATTCATTGTGTAAGTGCCTCAAATTTTCAATCCAAGTGTGACAAATTTTGAAAAACAACAAAAACACTTCCACTTTTTGAGCTTTTTGTGTACCCAACTTCTTGCATCATCCCATACCCAAATAGAATTGTAATTACTTCACACTTGTTAAAATAATTTTATAGTATAGTGAAACCATAGACAACATCCATACAATGATGCAAAATTGACAAGTGGAGGAAAATAGATTAACTCATACCATTGTCTACAAAAATGTAAGAAAATTATATGAAATGATTTCATAATATAGAGTGAAATAAATCATTTCAATGAAACCCTTGAAGACAGAGATAAATGATAAAACACAGCAAAATGCACATAAGAAGTAGTAGAAACTGATTATTGTACATGCAAAATGTGAGGAAGGATGCAATGTGAGTTACTTGTTAGCAGAGGAGAGCACACGTTGAAGAGGAGCCTTCTCAAAGCGTCATGAGATGAAGAGGAAGGTGGGAAGAAGTCCATGAGAAAATAATGTGTATAGACATACATATATATATATAGATGTATGCACATATACACACACACGCACATATGTATGCATGTGTCTATATACTTATACGTACATACATATGTATATATATGTGTTTGTTTGGATACACACACACACACACATATATATATATATATAAACATGTATATATATCTGTGTAGTGACATATTAGTAAAACAAAGAAAGCCTATACCCAAATAGAATTGTAATTACTTCACAATCGTTGAAATAATTTCACAGTATAATGAAACCATACATGGCATCCATACAATGATGCAAAATTGACAAGATAAGTGGAGGAAAACAAATTAATCCATATCATTGTGTGAAAAATGTAAGGAGAAATGATGGGTAGAGGTTTCTTGAAACCAGGAGACAATGCATGATGTGTAATCCTAAAACTGGACAAAAAATTGGGACAATAACCCTAGACATGTCATGTCATTGAAGCAAAAACATGTTTGTCATTGTGACAATTTATTGTTTGTGCATCTAGCAATAATAGATAGAGTTGATGCATAACTAGTATAACCAAAATTACATGTCATTGAAACATAAATATGCTTGTCAATAATAGAAACATAAAAATGCATGGTCTGGAAGGATTAGGATTGCAATGTAACATATAGTGTCATGAGTATACATCTACATGTATGTATATATATCTATATACATCTATTCATAGATGCATATGTATATGTATATGTATATATATATCCTGAAATCAGTCAAAAAATTGGGACAATAACCCTATACCCATTAAATTTCATGATTATAAACTTGGGATTCAAAATAAAGCTAGACAATGTTCTATTTATTTCACATTCTATGTAATGATTTCATAGTGTAAAGTGAAAAAAATCATTTCAATGAAACCCTAGACACTATACAAATAAATGATGATAAAATACAACAAACTACAAGTAGGAATGAGTAGATCAAGAAATAAAGATTTCAATGTATATTTGATGTATGCAGTTGGAAAGGTTAACAAGAATAATGATAAGATGCAGGAGATAAAAAAGTAATTATGATATGATTAAAAAATGGATAATATTGTTATTATTATATTTGATATATGTAGTTGGAAAATTTAACATGAATGATAAGATGGTGTGATAAAGATGAAATTGTGATATGATTAAAAATGAATAATGTTGTTTATATATTTGGACCCTATGATTTTTTATAGTTGACTGAAAATAATATAATTTGAATGCCTCAAAATATTTTAGACACTAAATACACATGTATAAAACAGTATATCAATTTATGAAAACATGAATTTAGTTATTCGGGGTGTAACAACTTGAATAAGCACCCTTTAATCAGGAATATGTAGAGGTTGTTTTCTCGAGCTTTGAATTTGCAATGGATATTTAGTGAAAACAAAGGAGAATTTGTAATGAAAATGACCCTGGAAATTCCTTCTTATAAAATCATTTGAATGTGGAAAATGAATGCATGATTTGTGGTGGTTGATTTTCAAATTTGAATCTATGTAGGAAATAATCGGTCACTTCATATTGCAGTTGCCATAATTTATGTCTGATTTCTATGGTGGCTTGAATGAATTCAATTTTATATATGATTTAATATATGTATTTTTGTTTATTACATCATTTAATTTATATGCAGGTACAAATAGTAGATGGAGTTAATGCATGAAGATGTGAAAGGAAGTGTGGGAGAATGTGCAATTGATAACCCATAACGCTGATAGTTGTTTTATATTATGATATATTAGACACCATTAACTAGTGAACATGTATTGGTGTAGGATGCAAATATTTATTGGTCTAAATAAAATTATGTAATGGCTAAAATAATTTTTTTTCTAGAGGATCAAGTACGCGTGGAGTGAACGGTTATTGGAATTATAATGGCTACTAGTGCTCTTCCCCTAATCATCATCAACACTAACAATTTTAAAGTCAAACTATTGATTCAATATTGTTAAAAATATTGAACATTAAATCAACAAATGGTATAACAACTATTGAAAGAAATAACCCAAATAATTCGTAAGATATTGGGGATAATAAGTTTTCACTCAAATGAGGATTCTACATTTTAGAAGTACTCGATTTATTGAGCTCTAGGAATGACAAAGGAAGATACATAAAAGTAGAAAGTATAGCAATGAATCTAGGAGAGCTTGCTATAAGTAAACTAGTTTCTTCGGTGATTAGTTGGTTCTGCCACTTGTGCATTTGGTGGTTCTTGGAATTGGTAGATTCCTCCATAAAGCTGTTCCAAGTGAGTACGACGTTCCCTTGGCACCTTCTGAACTTCGACACTAATGATATGATACTCTGCCTGGTTCAGATAAATAAGGGATTGGGGAACCACCCACATCTGCATATAGGGAAGAAAGGTATTCTCTACCCTCAAATAGTAAGATACTCCCACCCAAGCTATGCTAAGTGTGATTGACAGGTGCACCGACCCATGTTTCCAGCTGCTAGTCTCTTTGACCCAACATTGTAACTTCTCCAACTCGCTTGTCCCTTTAATGGATTTATCCATTAAAAAATTGAGTTGGGTTTATGTACTTTCGATCCAATCTAGCTATAGTGGGGTAGGGCTGATCTTGCTGTTGCTGCTTCCGGTACACCGGGATGGAGTGACTCTCTCGTAATCTTTGGAAAAAACTCCTCCATCGTTAGTTAAGGTTTGTCCCCGACCCAACCATAGGAACGATGGATTATACAAAGCTCCTGTGAATGATTTGGGTCTACCAGGGCTTTATCCAATTGTTGCACCTTCTGCTTCATAATTGATTCATTTATTCATACTTGTTTTTAATTAACATCTTTTTCATGCTCTTGGGTCTGCTTTCAGTCCTTAAATAACATCCTTGTTTTAAATAACATCTTTTGTTTGAAGTTTTCTATTGTAATGATGAAATATATTTTACCATTTTCAATTTAGTTTTGTTATCATTTTGATGAGAATGTTTTAATGCAATAATATATTGATAAGTAATATATTCTTGTATTAACTTTGATTCATGCTCTGATTCTTATTCTCACCTATTCAATCCTTATTTGAATTCCATTTTCCATACATGTATCATTATTCTTATGCTTCCATATATTTATTCTCTACCTTGAAATTAATTTACCACTCACAATATTGTGCCCCTTTCACTCTAATTTCTTGTTAATAATAAACATACTATTTTCAAATAACAACACATAAAATTTGTCTCCATATATATAGTAAATAAAATGCTTCCAAAGTAAAAGAAAATAATTTCAAATTGAAATCTCTCTACATTTTTAAATAAATATATTTAAAAAATATTTTATTTTATATATCTATATATATATATATATATTGGTTTGAGCCATTATGGAGGGCACTAAGCCCAACGAGCACATTGGATCAACAGAGGTATAATGCATGCTATTACAATGAACTAAGGGAAGTTTGAACTGTGGTGACAACAATAACAATGCCACAACTTAACCATTGCACTATGAGATGAACCCTTGAATTTTATATGTTATAATCTATCAACTAATTAAATTATTTTCAATTCTTCTATATTATAAATTAATAAGAAGCAATTTTATATATATATATTTTAAAAAAATAATATAATATGTTCTAGGATTAGAACATTCTTAGCTTACCAGTCTTCTCTCCTAATCACAACTATACTCTAAAGTAGAACTCTGGGTTTCTGATGTCCTCTCACAATTAAGTGTCACACCTCTGTCACAAACTAGATTTGATATTGTCGGTCTTAATTTCATTAGAGTATTTGTGTCCGTGGTGAAGTCCTGTTGAATCTCCTTCAATAGATTGGACACGTCTCTCATAGTGGGCCGTGCTTCAGGTGAATCCGCTGAACACAAAAACCAACGCGTATCAATGAAATTAGACACTGAATTCTTTTGGCAAACCCCTTCCACTAGCAAGCTTTTATCAACCACTTCAAGAACCCTGTCTGGAAGGGCTCTCTTTACCCATTTATGCAGATTCATAGCTCCATCAAACATACTATTAGTTGGCCTCTTCCTTGTCAGCATTTCCAATAACAAGACTCCGTAGCTATAAACATCTCCTCGGGGAGACATCATGCCACTCAATCCATATTCTGCAGTCAAGTTAATGATTATAATTGTTTTCTCAATTGTATAATTAAAACCCATGAATTTTGAAAAAAGGAGCATATTGAGAAACCATACCTGGTGCTATATAGCCCACTGAGCCCCTCAAATCTATTGTTGAAGTTGCTGAATTGCCCGCGGTTCTGCTCATCAATCTAGATATCCCAAAATCTGATAGATGGGCTGTCAGGCTTTCATCTAAAAGAACATTGCTTGGTTTTATGTCACAATGCACTATCTGCACATAACAATCATGATGAAGATATTCCAACGCATAGGCTATATCTATGGCTATGCTCAGCAGTACCCTCAGTCCCAATCTACAACTGTTTTGATACAAATGCTTTTCTAAGCTTCCATTTGAAAAGAACTCAAAGATCAAAGCTTTGAAGTCATGGTTGGAACATGTGGTTATGACTCTTGCAAGATTTCTATGTCGAACCTTTTGCAAAACCTTACATTCTGCTTTGAAAATCTTGTCTGATTCCTCATGCATTAAATTGAGAACCTTCACAGCAACACGGGTGCCATCATCCAAAATCCCTTTGTACACAGATCCAAAGCTATTTGTTGCTAGCAGATTGGATTTGTGAAATCTATTGGTTGCTGCGAGAAGCTCCTCATACGAGATCCGTGGATGCTCCACCTTCTCAAGGAGTTTATGAAATGATAGATCGAATCTCTGTCTATGCAAGTTCACCCCCAGAGATCCCAAAAGTAGAACAAAAAGGCCTTTAAATGTACGCGCTTGTTGGGCTTCAGGTATTTCATGCTCTTTGTACCGAAAGTATTTGCATGCCAACATTGTCAATACAACTACCCCCAGGGCAAAAAGAGATCCAGCAACAGCAACTCCAGCTAGAAACCCTGCTGAAGGTTTTCTCTTCTCAGTGAAAGACCGGTTAGATTGCTCTTGAAGAAGACCAGGGTTTCCTGTAATATTCAAAGTAAAGCCTATGTATAAGTTGCTCTTGAAATCTGGTGGAATGCTGCCTGATAATTTATTGTTCGACAGGTTCAATACTCTAAGACTCACCATATTTGGTAAAAAATATGGAATTTCTCCTGTCAACCTGTTATTAGAAAGATCTAATATTTCTAAATTATCCAGGTTCGATAGAGAGATCGGAATTTTGCCTTCCAGAGAATTGTGGCTCAGATTCAAAGAAATCAGCATCATATTACGATAGCCAGTTCTTAGGGTAACTGTTCCATCAAGGTAATTGCAACTCAAATCCACTTGTGTCAGTCGTGACAAATTTAATAGAATACTTCCCTTAAATTCATTATTTCGCAGCTTCAAATACCGCAACTGGAAAAGTTTAGGCAGCACATGAGTAAGCCAGCCTCCCAAGCGATTGTGTCCAAGATCAAGTAGTTGGAGTTTAGAACAACTTGCTAGCTGCTCTGGAATTGGGCCATTTAGAAAGTTGTTATTCATTTCTAGCCATGTCAAATTTGGGGCATTCGAAACAGTAGAAGGGATGTTTCCAGTCAACTTGTTATTACCTAAGCCTAACCAAAGCAAACTTCTTGAGAAATTCCGAGGAATCTTTCCAGAAAGCAAATTGGAGGTAAGGTCCAGAGTCTTCAGATTGCTCAAAGAAAACACTTTTAGAGGAATAGATCCTGACAATTCATTGTAGCTGAGATCAAGATTTTCTAGACCTACGATGGATGACAAACCATCAGGTATACTTCCAGAGAAGTTATTGAAAGAGAGGGCCAGAGTTTCCAATTTGGCAAGACTGCTAATGTTATCAGGAATCGGGCCACTAAAGCTGTTGTCTTTGAGGGCAAGATGAGTCAAATTGGCACATTTGGTAAGCTCTTTGGGGAATCCACCACGAAGATGGTTAAAGGAGACATCTACTTCTTCCAACTTTAGACTCCCAAAAGCCACCGACCCATCAAAATTATTATGTGCCGCAATGAATGTCTTAAGCTCTCTCAAATTTTGGATTTGGGCCGTTAAATCTCCTTTCAAATTATTGTGAGATATGTCCAGGGATTGCAATTTCTGAAGATGGTTAAGCGAAGGAAGGGCGCCTGACATGGAAATGGAACTCAGATTCAGGGAAACCAAGTTGCTGCAAGATCTAATAACCTCGTCAGATGGAGTTGACAAGAAATTATTTGACAGGTCAAGAAATTCAAGGGCTTGCAGCTTACACACAAACTGCCAAGTACTTTCAAAAAACCCAAGATTAGACAAGTGGAGCTCTACGACATCACCCTTATTTTCATTGCAGTTTACCCCAACCCATTGACATGGGTCAGAATTTAAAGCAGCATCCATCCAGATAGATGAACAAGCAGAGAGCTTTTTCATTACTTTAATTTGTGTGGAGTTCAGACCGAGTGCAGCAGTCAGACACGACACAATGAGTAACAGACTGAGAACATAAGAAAAATGTGTGCAATACCTCATTTTTTGCAGCTTAATCAATCCAAGCATGAAAGTTTTTGTTGGGTATGTGTCTGCAGGATGAATTTTGTTCGCCACAGACCTCAAGGAAAGTGAGCATTCCTCGCACTGTGAATGTGCAGCACTACTGTTTGATAAACTTTTCCCTGAAGTCTAACACAGGGGTCCCACGCGGGCCGAAAATTCGATATTCTGTGGACCCCTTTTTTTAATGAGTTGTATTTTACAATTTTAAAATTTATTAGACGTCACAGTTTTACTATATAACTGTATATATGACAATAAATTATTACTCAAATATATATATGATTCTATTCTATGAACATATAGTATTTTATAAAGAAAAATAAATATAAACCAATATTATTAATTATAATATTTAAAAAATATATAATTTAAATATTTCAAAAATAGAATGTAAATTATTTACAAAATATTTTAATTTTTAAAATATAAGATTATCTTGAATATTTTTTAATTTAAAGTTTTAAAGATATATTATTGTAGAAAGAATTGATTTTAATTTCTAAATAAATAATATTTATTTATTTTAGTTTAAAAGGTTGAAAATTTTGTATTTATTTAATTATTTTGACTTAAAGAAATATTCATGTGTCTAAATGTTATTTTATTTTAAAAATAATATTTTCTAATAAATTTATATATTTTATTAAGCATTGCTAGTTAGACACTTTAAATAATATTAATGAATTTGTATTCGTATTTAGTGTTAGTGGTTATTAAATAGAGTTATTTTTTCCTTTATGATTCATTGTATTTGGTTTGTGGAGGTTTCAAAATGAAAAATGCATGGAGAGTATTGACACATAAGCTATCATCATATGATGAAGCAATGGAAAGTAATGCTTACTATTTATGCAAGTACTATTGACTATGGAAGAGGATTTTCTAAAAAAAAATATAGGCAAAGATGTTAAAAAATCAATTGGGGTTGGATACATTGAATGCAACAATGTGAACATTATTAAATGAACTTGAAGCAAATTATGTAAATTAAAATAGAGTATATTAGATATGGAAAGATATAAAGTCAAAAATAATTCTTGACATTGGAAATTGTTTATTTATTTCATGTTTAATGAAAATTATTATTTATGTATTTCAATTGAAAAAAGTATACAATATAAATAAAATAATAATTTTAGTGGAGATTAAGATTGATTCTTGAAACTCTATAGGTTTTTTATTCTTGTTTTTTCTATTGGCTTTTCTGTTTACTTTTATGGTTCTAGAGGTAGAGTGGGATGGACAATATGATGTGTGCTCTCTCTCTCACTCACTCATTTACATATACTCTTGTTGGATTTGGTTTTGGATCATTGCTCTATGAAAAATTAATCAAAATTGAAATCACTATGGTTGATAATAAGAAGATTAATATTCTAGGAAAAAACTTGTAGCATGCATGGGTAAATGCAAGAAGATGAGTCCACAGAACGTGAAAGTTTTTTCCTTAGACAAAAACTTGAAATGACTTCAGGGAACGAGATCTCATTTTTTAATAAACGAGATCCCATTTAGGTTCGAGGTATTAAGCCTAAAATCAAAAAGGGGTCCCATTTTTTAAAAAGTGTTATCTTTTTTTTAAAAAAAAAGAGATCCCATTTTTGGAAACTTTTCAAAATCAATTTTGGAAATTTTCCATTTTGAAAAAAATCATTTTGGAAACTTTCAATTTTGGAAATTTTTCAAAATGGGATCTAGTTTCATAAAAGCATTAAAAATATATTTTTTTATGAAATGGGATCTCATTTTAGAACAGGATCTTGTTTTTAAAAATATGAATTTTTGGTTGGGTTTATGCTTTGTTTTCTGGTTTGGGAAAAGGATTGAGGACCTGAACCTAAGCTTTGGACCTGGTTTGACTGCAAGTTGAAAGTCCTATCAATGTCACAAGAAAATAGTGACTTTGGACATATGTTTGAAGACCTTTCTTGCAAATCTTTTTGACAAAATAAAAACCCATTATAGATGAAACAATGTAGATTCCAAATATGTAATTTGTTTTACAATTTGATTATTTTTTCTATTTTTCTATTTTTTTTTTTATGAGATTGGTCCATAAATTTGAAATATCAGAGTTTTTTAGTATTTTAATAAAAAATTATTAAAATAATTTTTTGATGAACAAATTCCACGAAAGTGTGCTTCAAACAATTATTTTTAATTTGAAAATAAAAATAAAAAAATGATAAGTTTAGGTCATCTTATGCATGATGTACACGATGATTTTTCAAAACAACAAACATGACCAATAAAAAATTAACAAAAAAAATTGTTCAATAAAAAATTACAAAAAAATATTGAAAGCGTGCTTCAATGAATTACAAATCTTTTTCTCAAAAGGATTTATAAAAATACGATTATTTAGGTCAAAATATGGATAATGTACATGTGCATGGTTTGGCAAAAAAAAAACTTTTAAATAGTGGTTTTTAGAAATTTTCCTATTGAAAATCAATTTGTATCATCTGGGTATTAAAATAAATTGCATATTTGGAAACTAGACTTTGAGAAATATATTTTATGATCAGTGACTTTTTAAAAAAAATCATCTCTAAGTGCTTCAAATTTTAAGGTAAAATGTGAAAAATTCTGAAAATCAGGGAAAACACTTCCACATTTTGGAAAAAAAGTGGACTCAACTTCTTGCACACACCTACATGCATGCTTTCTTTGGAAGGATATCTAGTTATCAATCTCAATTTTGATGGGTTTAAGATGAATGTCTCTAAATTCCAATGGAATAATTTGATTTGTATATTTTTTGGTTTCTAGATGTCTTTGATGGAATTAATTTTCTAGCCAAGAAAGAATTAGAAGACTTACAAGGGACTATAAATATATTTTGCAAAACGGGATGTAGTCTCATAAAAGCATTAAAAGTATATTTTTTTATGAAATGGGATCTCATTTTAGAACAAGATCCTGTTTTTAAAAATATGAATTTTTGGTTGGGTTTATGCTTTGTTTTTTGGTTTGGGAAAAGGATTGAGGACCTGAACCTAAGCTTTGGACCTGGTTTAACCTACAAGTTAAAGGTCCTATCAATGTCACAAGAAAATAGTGACTTTGGACATATGTTTGAAGACCTTTCTTGCAAATCTTTTTGACAAAATAAAAACCCATTATAGATAAAACAATGTAGATTCCAAATATGTAATTTGTTTTACAATTTGATTATTTTTTCTATTTTTCTATTTTTTTTTATGAGACTGGTCCATAAATTTGAAATATCAGGGTTTTTTAGTATTTTAATACCTTTTTATTAAAATAATTTTTTGATGAACAAATTCCACGAAAGTGTGCTTCAAACAATTATTTTCAATTTGAAAAAAAATAAAAAAATGATAAGTTTAGGTCATCTTATGCATGATGTACACGATGATTTTTCAAAACAACAAACATGACCAATAAAAAATTAACAAAAAAAAATTGTTCAATAAAAAATTACAAAAAAATATTGAAAGCGTGCTTCAATGAATTACAAATCTTTTTCTCAAAAGGATTTATAAAAATACAATTGTTTAGGTCAAAATATGGATAATGTACATGTGCATGGTTTGGCAAAAAAAAAACTTTTAAATAGTGGTTTTTAGAAATTTGCCTATTGAAAATCAATTTGTATCATCTGGGTATTAAAATAAATTGCATATTTAGAAACTAGACTTTGAGAAATATATTTTATGATCAGTGACTTTTAAAAAAATTTCATCTCTAAGTGCTTCAAATTTTAAGGTAAAATGTGAATTTTTTTGAAAATCAGGGAAAACACTTCCACTTTTTGGAAAAAAAGTGAACTCAACTTCTTGCACACACCTACATGCATGCTTTCTTTGGAAGGATATATAATTATCAATCTCAATTTTGATGGGTTTAAGATGAATGTCTCTAAATTCCAAGGGAATAATTTGATTTGTATATTTTTGGGTTTCTAGATGTCTTTGATGGAATTAATTTTCTAGCCAAGAAAGAATTAGAAGACTTACAAGGGACTATAAATATATTTTGCAAAACGGGATCTAGTCTCATAAAAGCATTAAAAGTATATTTTTTATGAAATGGGATCTCATTTTAGAACAAGATCCTGTTTTTAAAAATATGAATTTTTGGTTGGGTTTATGCTTTGTTTTTTGGTTTGGGAAAAGGATTGAGGACCTGAACCTAAGCTTTGGACCTGGTTTAACCTACAAGTTAAAGGTCCTATCAATGTCACAAGAAAATAGTGACTTTGGACATATGTTTGAAGACCTTTCTTGCAAATCTTTTTGACAAAATAAAAACCCATTATAGATAAAACAATGTAGATTCCAAATATGTAATTTGTTTTACAATTTGATTATTTTTTCTATTTTTCTATTTTTTTTTATGAGACTGGTCCATAAATTTGAAATATCAGGGTTTTTTAGTATTTTAATACCTTTTTATTAAAATAATTTTTTGATGAACAAATTCCACGAAAGTGTGCTTCAAACAATTATTTTCAATTTGAAAAAAAATAAAAAAATGATAAGTTTAGGTCATCTTATGCATGATGTACACGATGATTTTCAAAACAACAAACATGACCAATAAAAAATTAACAAAAAAAAATTGTTCAATAAAAAATTACAAAAAAATATTGAAAGCGTGCTTCAATGAATTACAAATCTTTTTCTCAAAAGGATTTATAAAAATACAATTGTTTAGGTCAAAATATGGATAATGTACATGTGCATGGTTTGGCAAAAAAAAAACTTTTAAATAGTGGTTTTTAGAAATTTGCCTATTGAAAATCAATTTGTATCATCTGGGTATTAAAATAAATTGCATATTTAGAAACTAGACTTTGAGAAATATATTTTATGATCAGTGACTTTTAAAAAAATTTCATCTCTAAGTGCTTCAAATTTTAAGGTAAAATGTGAATTTTTTTGAAAATCAGGGAAAACACTTCCACTTTTTGGAAAAAAAGTGAACTCAACTTCTTGCACACACCTACATGCATGCTTTCTTTGGAAGGATATATAATTATCAATCTCAATTTTGATGGGTTTAAGATGAATGTCTCTAAATTCCAAGGGAATAATTTGATTTGTATATTTTTGGGTTTCTAGATGTCTTTGATGGAATTAATTTTCTAGCCAAGAAAGAATTAGAAGACTTACAAGGGACTATAAATATATTTTGCAAAACGGGATCTAGTCTCATAAAAGCATTAAAAGTATATTTTTTATGAAATGGGATCTCATTTTAGAACAAGATCCTGTTTTTAAAAATATGAATTTTTGGTTGGGTTTATGCTTTGTTTTTTGGTTTGGGAAAAGGATTGAGGACCTGAACCTAAGCTTTGGACCTGGTTTAACCTACAAGTTAAAGGTCCTATCAATGTCACAAGAAAATAGTGACTTTGGACATATGTTTGAAGACCTTTCTTGCAAATCTTTTTGACAAAATAAAAACCCATTATAGATGAAACAATGTAGATTCCAAATATGTAATTTTTTTTACAATTTGATTATTTTTTCTATTTTTATATTTTTTTTTATGAGACTGGTCCATAAATTTGAAATATAAGGATTTTTTAGTATTTTAATACCTTTTTATTAAAATAATTTTTTGATGAACAAATTCCACGAAAGTGTGCTTCAAACAATTATTTTCAATTTGAAAAAAAAATAAAAATGATAAGTTTAGGTCATCTTATGCATGATGTACACGATGATTTTTCAAAACAACAAACATGACCAATAAAAAATTAACAAAAAAAAATTGTTCAATAAAAAATTACAAAAAAATATTGAAAGCATGCATCAATGAATTACAAATCTTTTTAGGATTTATAAAAATACGATTATTTAGGTCAAAATATGGATGATGTACATATGTGCATGGTATGGCAAAATTTTTTTTAAAATAGTGGTTTTAAGAAATTTGCCTATTGAAAATCAATTTGTATCATATGGGTATTAAAATAAATTGCATATTTGGAAACTAGACTTTGAAAAATATATTTTATGATTAGTGACTTTTTTTAAAATTTCATCTCTAAGTGCTTCAAATTTTAAGGTAAAATGTGAAAAATTCTGAAAATCAGGGAAAACACCCACTTTTTGGAAAAAAAGTGGATTCAACTTCTTGCACACACCTACATGCATGCTTTCTTTGGAAGGATATCTAGTTATCAATCTCAATTTTGATGGGTTTAAGATGAATGTCTCTAAATTCCAAGGGAATAATTTGATTTGTATATTTTTGGGTTTTCTAGATGTCTTTGATGGAATTAATTTTCTAGGCAAGAAAGAATTAGAAGACTTACAAGGGACTATAAAATTTCATCTTGTGCTAAAAGGTATTTAATAGCAATTTTTTCCAATGAATTTGATAGAGATGGAGGTTTTGGAGGAGGTCCTTCAAAATGTGGGTTTTCTTAATGAAGTATTTAAATGTGCAATTTAACTCTTTGGAGGAAATCTCAATGACATCTTTGATTTGGATTCAAATATATGATCTTCCTCAAGATTTTTGGTATGCCTATCTATTTGTGATAATTGTTGGTTCCTTGGGAAAGGCCATATATATGTAAAGTTTGTTTCATGCTTGTGGGAAATCTAATTATGATAGAATGTATGTGGAATTGAATGTATCTTATCCTTCCCCAAAAATATTACTCTTTGTGCAAAATATTTTGAATGGTCTTAGGCTCTTGATTATTAAATTCTCCCCTTTAGATGTAGTGGATGCTATGAATATGACAATTTATTGAGGAATGTCCCACTCTTTCAAGAAATATTTAAAAGGAAAAAATGATGCAGAGATAGTCATGATTCCAAATAAGAAGCAAAATTTCAAAAAGAAGAATTGACTCTTTCAAAATATCTAAAAGAATGTTAAGCTATGTACTTCAATAATGGGAAAGATGAAGTTAGTAAATAAGAAGTGTGCACCATCATAATGAAGGGGAAACTATTGAGGAATTGCTTAAGTATTATATATTCAAAGGTGAGCTAGAAAAAATATTGCTAGAGAAAGAGTTTAAAGATATTCATAAATCAAATCTTCAATGGAAAGATAAAAAGTTCCCCCAATTCATCTTCTCCTTGAAAAAACTTAAGGGATTCAACAAGGATAATCTAGCAAATCTCAAAAATCTATGCAAATCAATTTCTTGAATGTTTCATCTGGACATACAAGTGGATATGAATTCCCTCCACATTAACCTCTTTATGTTTTTTTCAAATTAACACCATTTGACCATGCCAACAACGAATGCATTCTTGCAAAAATTGGTAGTGGAGAGAAGTGCAAATATGGAAAGAAGCATATTTTTCATTTCATGCGTCATGGACCAAAACAACTTTTCCAGCATGTCAAGATGGGTGGGTAAATGTTAGGGAAGGCCTTTGTTCATTCCCAAGTCATACACACATGTTCACATGTACATACCTGTATGTAATAATCCCCTTAATAGGCAGCTGATTTTTTTTTTAAAAAATCAGATCTTATTACAATCGCATACTATTTTTTTACTACACTAAAATGACATAGAGATGATTGGAATACATTTGTAGCCTATAGGCCTACATTGGGAGTGTTAAGTTAAGCAGTTACAATCTGGTTGAGTTTTTGCAACATTAATACATGATATGAATAAGTAACATCAATAAGAGAACATGCAAAAATTCCAAACAATAATTGGAGAATTCCATTAATTTATTCATGTCCATCATACAACCAACAAAAGGAGGTAAGACTATTCCGGTTATCCACCTATTGTATCTCACAAGCCCTTTTACATTCTTGCACCCTAGAATCCAAGTTTACATGTTAAAGCATTAGCCAAAGTACTCTCTTCCTACCTATCATAGAAAGCATAATTTTGATTTTGTAATGATTACCCATCAATTTTGTAGTAGTATTAAGGAAATGTGAATAATGAAATGCCATAATGAATAATACTCACTTGGGTACTACCTTAAGTGTGATAGTAGGAAGAAGGTGGTTGTTCCCATCAGAGATTCAGTCACCCTCCAGCCTCTATAGTGCATGGTGAATCCCACCCTAAGGATAAGAATTCCCTATCCCAACCCGCCAATGGACTCCAGGATCCACATGAGGGAGATTATTGTTTATGCCAAAGCTTTTAGACTCAAGTAACTACTAACATATGATATCTAGCTTTCAAAAGGTCTTCTATTACTATATTGGCACAAATAGACCAACAACCCCTAGAGTAAGAAAGAACTAGAACTAGCACCTAGAACAACCTAGTCTTTTGCTTAAACTTCAAGCTGCCCTAGTATGAATTTCCACTAATTTCAAAAGCTACATAATAGAAATTAATGGCATCCTTCACCTGCATACCACTGGATCTAGAACCTTCGTGCCACTGGTGATAGCCATTCAAGCTTGAGAATTCCCTAGCATTCTTCACTGATATACCTAGGTGATAGCCTACTATCTCTAGATACCACCGTATTGCTCTACCTGTAGAACATGCTCCCTGACTACTATCAACTTGGAGCATCGATAAACTTATCTTCAAGCGGGTCATAGGATTTATAAGTGGGTGATCACCATAGAAGGAGTGGAACTACTACGTTATAGGAGTAATGCTTTCCTCCTACCTATACCCGAGTCGTAGAGCTCGTTTTCCAACCATCATGTGTTGCCATAGAGGTCGGCAGCTGTATCCAGCTTGTTTGTAAGTGGACCAAGCCATCCTAGAGCTAGATAAACAAGACCATCCCTATAGTCCACTCGATTATGGTCTTTCCCAAGACTTATGAACTCTAGCTATTATTAACAGTGATTAACCAATTTCTCTAGCAGATAGAGACCTTAATTCTACCTTGGTTGTCCTAGTTTCAGCCAAAACCCTTACCAAAAATAGAAAAATAGGAAGGTGTGACTAGTATATTTGTCCTTCCAACATTCAATAACAAAGAATCTTAGGGTATGTGTAGGGTCATCATGGAAAAAATAGGCCCTTAAGTGGCAAAAAATTCAAAAAAATCAGAGTTAGGAAACTTGACATAAAAATTTGAATAACTTATCTATATTATTTCAAAAATATGTAAGAATAGAATCTGTAGCAAATTGAATTTAGTTTCTAAAATACTAGGTTTTAAAAAAAAAAAATCTATTTGGTGAAAATTTGAAATTTCAATGCATTAGTACTTAAATTTTAGGGAAAAAATAAAAGTAGGTGTTTGTCTAACCACCCTAACCACAATAAAATGATAATATTTTAGATATAAGTAGAGAACTCATGTCTCAATGTGATGCATATTTTTTGTAATTTTTTCCATGTAAATAATTAATTATGAATTTTTTATTAAATTTTTTTAAAAATATAAAAACTCATATGTCTGACCACCTTAACTTCATCAAAACTTCATAAAATTCAATTTTTCTTTTTTTAATCTTATATTATGTGAAGCATAGAATGTGACGCATGTTTTGGATTCAAAAAATGTGATACTGTTTGAAATCTATAGATGTTTTTCAGCTAACCTATCAATTAGGACTTTAGTCATAGTTCAAATAGAAAATGAATAATAATTATTTATTAAATTCAAAGTAAAACATAATTTATATTGGTGGAAAGCTGAGAATCTCCTTTAAAAACCATTTTCATTTCATCAATTTTGGGTAAAAAAAATTCGTCAGCCACATACCCTACACATACCCATCATATCTCCACACTTTGGCCCATCATGATCCTGCACATACCCCTTACTCTGCTATAGCAACCAAAGGTGAAATGCAATTCCAAACCAATTTCACAACCTATTGACTTTCATATTAGTTGTTTACAACTCTAACCTTTTACAATGAACTTAACAGCTAACACTTATTCAAGATATATGAAGCAACTTGAGAGCAATGAAGTTCTAATGACATCATAAAAATATAATGAATACAACATTTAAAGGGAAATGTAACAGTATAAAAAGGGATATTCCCACTAAAAGTGAGTGTTTGGAAGTTTCCCATGTGTTTAAAATTGTTGCAGCAATTTACTAAGGTCTGAGATCAATTATCCTACACTTATTTGCTTCTTCTTCAACTCATTTTTGGTAGAGACTAATATTCAGGCTTGGGTTTTTAAGGGAGAGACTTACACCATGGTGATTGAATGAACCACTTAAATTTTATTTAACGAAACAAGCTGAAACCTATGAGGAACAACATTATAAAACTATATTTAAACTTCTATTCTAAAATACAGTTGAAATTTATGTTTTTATAAAAGAGGACAGCAATAAAATACTAAGTTAAGCTACTACCCCAACCATACCAACTGAATCCTATGAGTTTATAAACAGAACAAGAATAAAATATCAAGTTTATGCTTTTTCTCCTACCAAGCAAGCTGAATATTATGAGTTTATAAAAAGAACAACAATAAAACTTGTCCTCAAGTGTGAGTATCCACTCCCAGCTGCTGGAAAATGGTGCCAAAACATCCAAACTCAGTCCAGATTTCTCCCAAATTGGGGTTTTTCTTGCTCACACCTCCCTCCTTCCAAAATGATGAAAACCATTGCCCAAAACATCCAACAACTCCCTCTTTATCTTCTAGGCCTCGTCCTTCCTTCTTGTCTCTTCCATTCACTGATTTTTCCTATTTGTAGAGCACTGAGGGGACAAGATTTATTGTAGCCGAATTCATATTCGAGAGGGCCAACCAATAGTTGAATATTTTTTCCCATAGCATTTTCCTATTGAAACCCTACACCCCTCTTTACATTTCTTCCTCTTATTATTTTATTTTCACTCCGTGTGACTCTTTTCCTATCTCATTGGTTTTATTTCCTTCTTATTTTCTATTCTTTGGTTCTTAGACTATGTGTTCCATTTATTTATTTAAATCTAACACATTTGATTATTATATGTTTTAAAATGTATTTTACCATTTTCTTTTTTCTTTTTTTTTTTAATAAATTACTTTGATGGCTCAAATAATTTAAATAAACACTATAGGCAATAATAATAATTATAATAAATTATTTATGTATTTAATAACTTAGCAATAAGAATGGGCAACTAATATTTATAATTGATTTCCTAGGTACATATTTAAATTCATAATGACATTATAATGACTAGCATGTGACGTTAACGATATCTATGAACTTGCAAATCCACAAATGAGACCGACTAGGTGTTGGATAAATGTACCCATTACTACTTTGAACAACCTTAAGTTAAGCTAGAGTCTCAACAAGGATTTTGCATAACAATCATTTCTTCTTCTAGATCCACAGAGTCCACTCCACCATGCACCCTATCACCTGCACACAAAACATGGTTCCTCACAACATTCACAATTTAGTTAGTTTGAGTTAGATGAAATATGGCCAAACATATTTATATAGAAATTAAAATAAAAACATAACTAGATTTCACTTGCATACATCACTATTAACCATTAAAAGTTCATTCACTTAGAATTCACACACCCATACACTTACACACACACATGGAGTTAATATAAAGTTTCAAGTCCTCACCCCTAGTCCAAATTATATCGGGATTGTGAGGCCTTAGGATGGGTTTATATGGGGATGTGACATCCTTCCCCCCTTAGGATTAAGTTGGCTCGGCTTAACTAAAATAAGTTTGGATATTGTAGTCTAATTAGATTTTTATCTTCCCAAGTAGCTCCTTGCTCCCCATACTAGTCCCAGAGGACCTTAACCTTTGGTATTGTTCTATTGCACGCAATTGTATGTTGCTCTTGTCTATGATTGTGAGCGGTCCGAGGTGGATATCTTCGGCCTCTTCTACCTGTAGTGCCTGCCAATCAATTACATGGGTGGGATCAACAACATATTTCTTAAGTAGTGACACATGAAACACATTATGTATGTGAGAGAGAGATGGTGGAAGAGCTAGTCTGTAAGCCACATGACTAATATTTTCAAGTATCTCAAAGGGTCTGATATATCATGGGGATAATTTGGCAGCCTTTCCAAATTTTAATGAAATTTTTTAAGGTTTCACATGAAGAAACACTATGTCCCCTACTGTAAATTCCCTTGGTGTTCGCTTAGCATCTGCATAACTCTTTTGTCGATCCGTAGCTTCCTTCAATATCTCCCTAATAATCTTTATCTATCTATCATATTCTTGAAGTAGCTCAGGTCCAATGATAACACGGTTGTCTAAATTGTCCCATCCTATTGGAGTTATGCACTTACTATTGTAAAGTGCCTCAAAAGGAGCCATTTGAATGGACGAATGGTAGGATTTATTGTATGCAAACTCAATTAAAGGTAAATATTCCTCCCATTTCTTGGGTTGATCCATTACATACATTCAAAGCATATCCTCCATAACCTAATTAAACCTTTCTGTATGGCCATCTATTTCAGGGTGGTAGGTTGTACTAAAATTGAGTTTAGTACCAAGAGTGGTCATGAGGGTTTTACAAAATCTAGAAGTAAACAGTTTATCCCTGGGTATGTGAAGGATCATGAGGGGCCAAAAAGTGGCAATATTATGGGTATTTGTAGGGTATGTGGCTGACGACTTTTTTTTAATCCAAAATTGATGAAACAAAAAGGGTTTTTAGAGGAGATTCTCAGCTTTCCACCAATATAAATTATGCTTTAATTTGAATTTAATAAATAATTATTATTTATTTTCTATTAGAATTATGACTAAAGTCACGATAGGCTGATTGAAAATCATCTATAACTTTCAAACGGTATCACATTTTTTGAATCGAAACATGCGTCACATTCTATGCTTCACATACTATAGGATTAAAAAGAAAAAATAAATTTCATGAACCAAGTTAAGGTGGTCGACATACAGTTTTATATTTTTAAAAGTTGTAATAAAAATTCATAATTAATTATTTAATTGGAAACAATTACAAAAATATGCACCACATCCGGACATGAGTCCTCTACTTATGTCTAAAATATTATAAAAAATATTATCATTTTATTATGGTTAGGGTGGTTAGACGACACCTACTTATTTTTTTCCCAAATTTAAGTACTCACGGCATTGAAATTTCAAATTTTCACCAAATAGATTTTATTTATTTTTAAATAAACCTAGTAGTTTAGAAACTACATTCAATTTTCTACAGATTCTATTCTTACATATTTTTTAAATAATATAGATAACTTATTCAAATTTTTACGTCAAGTTGCCTAACACTGATTTTTTTGATTTTTTTGCCACTTAAGGGCCTATTTTTTCCATGATGATCCTGCACATACCCCCCTATCAGATGTAATCATTTTGGCATCCCATGCAACCTGAATACCTCTTTTATGAATCTTTTTGCTAAATTTGGAGCATCATCCTTAACATTACCAGGTATAAAGTGTGCTACTTTGGCTAATTTATCAACTATTACCAAAATACTATCATGTTGATATCGAGTTTTAGGCAATCCTTTCACAAAATCCATTGAAATCACTGACCATTTGTGCCAAGGCAACTCATGGGGGTACAATGTCCCTACTGGATGGCAATGTTTAGCCTTGACCCGCTAGCATTCTAGGCACTTTGCAACAAAATTTGCTACTTCTTTTTTCATTCCTAGCAAAAAATAATGAGTTTTCAGATCTGTGTACATTTAGTTACTCTTGGATGTGCTTGGTAGGGTACATTATGGCTTTCCTCAAGGTTTTTTTCTAAAATCTCCTTCAGGTACATATATTCGCTATTGATAATGTGAGATACCATCATTCCCAAGATGATATTCTACTGTACCTTGCTACAATTCTAGCCTTGTTTGTTGACAAAAGGGATCTTTTTCTCGCATCTACTTAATACCCTCAGGCATATTGAACTTTACTTGAGCGAATGCAACTAGTTTGGCCCTACAACTTAAGGCATCAGTAACTCGATTCTCCTTACCCTTAACATATGAAATTCCTATCTCATATTTACTTAATAATTCTAGCCAACTTCTTCAAGTCTAGCATTTAAGTCAGGTTGTGTGAATAAATACTAGAGCCCTTTATGATATGTATTCAACTTAAATTTTCTTCCCACTAAATAATGCCTTCAAACCTTTAGAGTGTGGATAATTGTTACAAGTTCCAAATCATGAGTAGGATAGTTGAGTTCATGATCCTTCAATTTATGAGATTCAAAAGCAATCACCCGCCCATTTTGCATCAAAACTCCACCTAATTCATCCAATGAAGCATATGTCCATACTACAAATTCCTTTTCAAGATCGGGTACTTGCAGGATTGGAGTGGCGGTGAGAGCTTCCTTAACTCTTGAAGGAATTTTCACACTTTTTAGTCCACTCAAACCTCTTTCTTTTTCTTTGAAGAGATGTTATGGGGTTAGCTAACTTCAAAAAATTCTCCACAAACCTCTTGTAGTATCCAACCAATCCCATAAAGCTCCTTACTTCTAATACATTCTTAGGAGTAGGCCAATCTACATTTTCCTAGATTTTAGTTGGATCCACTAAAATTCCTTTAGCTGAGATGATGTGTCCAAGGTAATGTATCTTAGGTTGGAAAAAGGAACACTTGGACAATTTCCCATACAATTTATGCTCTCTCAACCTTTGTAGTACTATTCTTAGATGCTCCCCATGCTCCTGTAGATTCTTGGAGTAGATGAGAATATCATCTAGAAATACCAACACAAATTTTTCTAGGTAGTCATGGAATACATGGTTCATGAGGCTCATAAAGGAAAATGGAGAATTCATTAAGCCAAAAAGTATCACTAAAAACTCATAGTGGCCATATCTAGTTCAGAAAGTTTTCTTTAGAATATCTGCTTCCTTGATCCGGAGTTGATGGTATCCAAACCTTAGGTCTATTTTTAAGAAGGTTGTGGATCCCTCCATTTGATCAAATAAATCATCAATACAAGGAAGGGGATATCTATTTCTAATGGTTAACTTGTTCAACATATGGTAATCAATGCATAATCTTAGAGTCCCATCTATCTTCTTGATGAACAATACCGAGGCTCCCCAAGGTGACACACTAGGCTGTATTAGCCCTTTTTCCATTAGATCTTGTAGTTTCATTTTTAGCTCCTGAAATTCAATAGTATTCATTCTATAAGGATCCCTTGATATAGGCTCTGCCCTTGGAACTAGATCAATTGAAAAGTAAAATTTTCGCTTAGGGGGTAAGCCTAGAAATTCTTTAGGAAATACATCCTGAAATTCTTGAAGAATAGGATGATCCTCAATATTACGAACTAGGTCTTTGCTGCCTTCTTCAATCCTTACCATATATAGTTTTCTTCCCTTCCTTAAAGCTTTCTTGACTTGCATGGCTAAAAACTTTCTCACAACTAATGGCCTTTGAATTCCTTGGAGTACTATCAGTCTTCCTTGGTCATCTAAGCATTCAATTGTTTTGTTATAACAGTCTAGTTTAGCTTGGTGGTTCCTAAATCAACCCATTCCTAGAATCAAGTTATAAGATCCTAACTTTGTGACCAATAGATTAACCTTGGTTTTTGTGATGCCTAAATCAATTTCTCCTCCTCCTGGGCTGAAATTTACCTATTGAGTCTTCCCAGACCCAAACTCTACCTCCATCTCCTCTCAACTAAGATTTTCAAATCCAATATTACATTTTTTTAACACCTCGGGTGAAATAAAGCTATCAGTTGCCCCTAAGTCTGCTAGAATAGAAATGGATTTTCCATGAAAAGTACCTTGCAACTCTGCTAGTGAAGCTTTGTTGTCATCTTGGCAACTATCCATAGCTGCATAAATTGTAGCTGGAGGCTTGGTGGATTTATCTTGATTCCTTGGACAATCATTTTTGTAGTGGTCACCCCTACAAGTCCAACATCCTCCCACTGGGCCACTCTTCTTTACTTCCCTATCCTTGGGAAAGCTAGTTTGTGCTACCTGCTTAGATGGTTTCTATCATTTTCCTTCACCACCCTTGGTTTCTGTTGATTCATAACTTCTTTTGGAGCCCTGATTCCTTTTAGACTTATCCCTTGCCTTCTTTTCTGGTGTGGTTTTCTTAAATTCCTTCCTTTTATTTTTAGAGTGGTAAGAGGAATAAGAATTTTGTTTCTACTCTTGCTTGCTCTTTTGTTTCTCTTTAGCAACTAGCACTACCTCCACTGGTTGATTTAGGCTCTTAGTCCATGATATCATAGTTGCATACATGAGGTTCTTATTCAAGCCCAGGATAAACTTGTTTACGCAGTCCTCCTCTTCCTTCTTGTAATGAATATGACGAATTAATCTCATGAACTTAGCTTTATACTCAGAAATTGTCATCCCTCCTTGGTGCAGTGAATGGAATTCGCTCAATTTTTTATCCTGATGGTGAGCTAAAAGGAATTCCTTGCAGAATCGCTTCACGAACTTGTCCCAAGTTAGCTGATGTGATTCATATTTTTTAATTTCTAGAAGATGTTCCCACCATAAAGATGCTTCTCCTTCTAGTTGATAGATGAAAATTCAGGCCTTACTATTGGAATTCAAGTCTAATAGCCCAAAATACTTGTTCATTCCAATTAACCAAGCTTCTACAACATCTCCTCCACCTGTTCTGTCAAACTTGGGAGCTTGCATTTTCTTTAGCTCCCTAATCAAAGGGTCCTTTCCCACCCTTTGTTGTGGCTCTCCCAATGAGAAGCTATGGGTAGTAGCCTTGGAACTATGTTTGTGATCTTGGTCCTCATTGGTTCCTAGGCCAGTGTTATGATTTTTTTCCTGCTCCTTTTATCTCATTAGTTCTTTGATCTGTTGCTCTTGTGAAGCTATTTTTTCTTGAAGGGAATTCAACTCAACTTGTAATTCCCTAGGTACCATTGGTTGTGAGGAGGTTGCACCTCTGTTGGCTCTAAGCATTTCAGCCAAACTTGGACTAGATCTTCTCCTGGTTGTCCTCTTCATTTTCTATAGTTATATCTCAACTACGAGACAATTACAATGAATTTAACATTTATTTACAACCTTCATCAAATTTTTTTAAACTCACATAATGCAAAAATCTAGAGGTAACTCTTTCATTTGAATTATTTCAAGCATCCAAGAGTCAATTAAAATTTCCATTTTAACAATGTTAAGGCGTAATTACTTCGATAGTTCTTCATTAATGTAGATTAATTACATAGATGCCATTTCATAGATAGGATTATAGATGCCACTACATAGAGGTGATGATAGTTGATTAATACTATATCATCACTACATATAAGTTTCTTATACAACAGGAAGTTCCTCTTCCTCAGGCTCTTCCTCAGAATTTTCCATGATAGCAGATAGTTTGGGGTGCACATGCTCAAATTCAACAATCACTTCCTTTGATAGAGTTGGTGCATTGTGCCCGCAGCTGAAAGGAAAATCTCTTTTAGTCAATGGATTGGACTTGGTTACGGATGGTGGGCTCAGCTTTGGTGGTTTCACAATCTTAGAAGGTCCAATAACTTCCTTTCCCTTTCCTAGATTTAAACACTTAATGGTTATCACCAAGGTCTCTAAATCAGATATTGTTTCAGGTTCTATGTCAGGTAATGTCGTAGAAATTCCTACAAAATCCATTGTGGTCTTGGGTTGGGGATGTGGTTTTATGGAAGCTCCCTTCTTTCCTTTCTTCTTGTGACCCATGCTTGCATAATCATAGTAACAATTTAGCACATGCAACAAAAGTGAGCTCCATGGTCCTAGATTTGGAAACCTGGCTCTGATACCAATGTAATAATCCCCTTAATAGGCAACCTTTTTTAAAAAAAAATTAGATCTTATTACAATCACATACTATTTTTCCAACTACACTAAAATGACATAGAGATTATTGGAATACATTTGTAGCCTATAGGCATACACCAATATTTTTAAGTTAAGCAATTACAATCTGGTTGATTTTTTGCAACATTAATAAATGATATGAATAAGTAATAACAATAAGAGAACATACAAAAATTCAAAACAACAATTGGAGAATTCCATTAATTTATTCATGTCCATCATACAACCAACCAAAGGAGGTAATACTATTCCATTTATCCACCTATTGTATCTCATAAGACCTTTTACATTCTTGCACATTGGAATCCAAGTTTACATGTTAAAGCATTAGCTAAAGTCTTCCTCCCTATCATATAAAGCATAATTCTGATTTTGTAATGATTACCCATCAATTTTGTAGTAGTATTAAGGAAATGTGAATAATGAAATGCCATAATAAATAATACTCACCTAGGTACTACCTTAAGTGTCATAGTAGGAAGAAAGTGGTTGTTCCCATTAGAGATTCAGTCACCCTCTATCCTCTATAGTGCATGGCGAATCCCACCTTAAGGATAAGAATTCCCTATGCCAACCCACCAATGGACTCCAGGATCCACATGAGGGAGATGATTGTTTATGCCAAATATTTTAGACTTAGGTAAGTAGTAACACACAATATCTAGCTTCCAAAAGGTCTTATATTACTATATTGGCACAACTAGACCAACAACCCCGAGAGTAAGAAAGAACTAGAACCGACACCTAGAACAACCTAGTCTTTTGCTTAAACTTCAAGCCGCCCTTGTATGAATTTCCACTAATTTCAAAAGCTACAAAATAGAAATTAATGGCATCCTTCACCTGCATGCCACTGGCTCTAGAACCTTCATGTTGTTGGTGATAGCCATTGAAGCCTGAGAATTCCCTAGCATTCTTCACCAGTATACCTAGGTGATAGCCTACTATCTCTGGATACCACCATATAGCTCTACCTGTAGAGCACGCTCCCTGACTACTATCAAGCTAGAGCATCAATAAGCTTATCTTCAAGTGGGTCATAGGATTTACAAGTGGGTGATCACCACGAAAGTAGTGGAACTACTACATTATAGGAATAATGCTTTCCTCCTACCTATGCCCTCGTAGAGCCCATGCTCCAACTATCATGTGTTGCCATAGAGGTCTGTAGCTGTATTCGGCTTGTTTGTAAGTGGACTAAGCCATCCTAGAGCTAGATAAACAAGACCATCCCTATAGTCCACCTGACTATGGTCTTTCCCAAGACTTATGAAGTCTAGCTAATATTAAGGGTGATTAACCAATTTCTCTAATAGATAGAGACATTAATTCTACCTTGGTTGTCCTAGTTTCAGCCAACAACCTTACCCAAAAATAGAAAAATAGGAAGTTGTGACTAGTATATTTGTCCTTCCAACATTCAATAACAAAGACTCTTACTTTGCAATAGCAATGAAAGGTGAAATGCAATTCCAAACCAATTTCACAGCCTATTGACTTTCATAAACCTTTTACAATGAAATTAACAGCTAACACTTATTCAAGATATATGAAGCAACTTGACAACAATGCAGTTCTAATGACATCATAAAAATACAATGAATACAAAATTTAAAGGGAAATGCAACAGTATAAAAAGGTAGATTCCCACTAAAAGTGAGTTTTTGGAAGTTTCCCAGGCATTTAAAATTGTTGCAATAGTTTACTAAGGTCTGAGATCAATTATCCTACACTTATTTGCTTCTTCTTCAACTCGTTTTTGGTAGAGACTAATATTTAGGCTGGTGTTTTTAAGGGAGAAAATTACACCACGGTGATTGAATGCACTACTTAAATTTTATTTAACCAAACAAGTTGAAACCTATGAGGAAAAAAAATATAAAACTATATTTAAACTTCTATTCTAAAATACAACTGAAACTTATGTTTTTATAAAAGAGGGCAGCAATAAAATACTAAGTTAAGCTACTACCCCAACCATACCAGTTGAATCCTATGAGTTTATAAAAAGAACAACAATAAAATATCAAGTTTATGCTTTTTCTCCTACCAGGAAAGTTGAATATTATGATTTTATAAAAAGAACAACAATAAAACCTATCCTCAAGTGTGAGTATCCACTCCCAGCTGTTGGAAAATGGTGCCAAAATATCTAGACTTAGTCCAAATGCCTCCCAAACTGGGGTTTCTTCTGCTTGTGCCTCCCTCCTTCCAAAATGATGAAAACCATTTCCCAAAACATCCAACAACTCCCTCTTTATTTTCTAGGCCTCGTCCTTCCTGTCTCTTCTATTTACTATTTTTTCCTATTTGTAGAGTGCAAAGGGGACAAGATTTATTACAGCCGAATTCACATTCAAGAGGGTCGACCAATAGTTGAGTTTTTTTCCTGTAGCATTTTCCTATTGAAACCCTATGCCCCTCTTTACATTTCTTCCTCTTATTATTTTGTTTTCACTTTGTACAACTCTTTTCCTATCTCGTTGGTTTTATTTCCTTCTTATTTTCTATTCTTTGTTTCTTCTATGGGTTCCATTTATTTATTTAAATCTAACACATTTGATTTTTATATGTTTTAAAATGTATTCCATCATTCGCTTTCATTTTTTTTTATAAATTACTTTGATGGCTCGAATAATTTAAATAAACATTATAGGCAATAATAATAATTATAATAAATTATTTATTTATTAAATAACTTAACAATAAGAATGGGCAACTAATATTTATAATTGATTTCCTCTAGAGGTACATATTTAAATTCATAATGACATTATAAGGACTGACAGGTGACGTTAACGATACCTATGAACTTGCAAATTTACAAATGAGACTAACTAGGTGTTGGATAAACGTACCCATTACTACTTCAGACAACCTTAAGTTAAGCTAGTCTCAACAAGGATTTGGCATAACAATAATTTCTTCTTCTGGATCCATAGAGTCCACTCCACCATGCACCCTATCACCTATGCACAAAACATGGTTCCTCACAACATTCACAATTTAGTTAGTTTGAGTTAGATGAAATATGGCCAAATATATCTATATAGAAATTAAAAGAAAAACATAACTAGATTTCACATGCATACATCACTATTAACCATTAAAATTTCATTCACTTAGAATTCATACACCCATACACTTACACACACACACATAGAGTTAATATTAAGTTTCAAGTCCCCACCCCTAGTCCAAATTACACCGGGACTACGGGGCCTTAGGATGGGTTCATATGGGGATGTGACACTATGTACACATATGAACAAACAAACACATGAGATTCATGAACATACATACATACACATGTGATTTGTGAACATACATATACATAAACATGAGATTTATGAACATACACATATACACATGAGATTCATGAACATATATATATATATACAGGTGTGTGCACCAATTTGTGACACAAAAATGGCTCTTAAGATGCCACTTTTTTCTGAAATCAAGAGTCTAATGTTCACAAGAAAATGAAGATAGTTACGCTCAAAATTTGAAGATGCAACAAAAAAAAAAAGTTGAAGTTCTCTGAGTCTACTTTCTAAGCTACTATGTTTTTAAAAAATAATGAAGATTAAGGGTTTCAAAAAAGCGGGTCCCAAAATAGGTCCTATTTTTATAAAAAAACAACATAGCATCTGTGGGCCCCTCCCTTTTTCATTAACATTTGTTTAGAATTTAAAAAATATAAATGGTGAGAAATTAGATAACACCATGTAGTTTATCCCCATTCTTTCAGCTAATTTTTTAATGAATATATAATATTTTATAAATTTTCAAAGTGGACACATCTTGAAAAGTTGAAATTTGAGCATGCTCCCCCCAATTTTTTTTGAAAAATAATGAAAAATTGAATATATATTTTTTCATTACATGTAGAATGAAGTTTAGTTTATAAAAATGTAATTTGTTTCAAAATTCTATGAACAAGTAAAAATCCATTCCAAAACTAGCATACAATTGTTTTTGACAAAAAATGAAAGCACTAACAAGAGAAGTTATAGATGAAAACCTTAACATAATCAAAACACACAAACACACACACACACACACACAAAACCTTAACATAATCAAAACACACACACACACACACACACACACACACACACACACATATATATATATATATTTGATAGCTAAGAGACATCCTAACATCATCATAGTTTTTTATAAACTTGCATTGAAAGACATGCAAACCTAATGGTTATCATAGTCAAAACTATGTGAAATTTTGTTACCCTTTCAGAAAATCATGTCCTTGGTATTTCCCAATGCACCAAATTTGGAGAGCGCCAAATTTGGCACTCACCAAATATTGCATTGCATTTGGTAAGCACCAAATTTGGCACTCGCCAAATGGTGATGTATTGACAAAAACATCAACTTCATTGCTTTCTATTTGTCTCTCACTAACCCACTTTGATAAGGCTTAAAGTCTATGATTTATGATTGATGATGTATAATCGAGGTTTTACCTTTTAGTCCCTCTTTGACTCCTTCGCTCTTAACCAATATTTACCCTATTCTCTCTCAACCATCTCTAGGTCTCTCCCACCCATTACACCTTTTCTTCCCTCATTAACCTCATCTCCATCCTTTCCTCTCCACCTTTCTCTTCTTCTATCTCCCTTTGTTACTGTTTCTCACCCATTTCTCTCTTTCCTCTTGATCGCTACATCTCCCTCCCAACCTATCTCTCTCTCTCCCTATATCCAAGTTTCTCCCTCCTTGTTTCATAACCCACCTCTCCCCCCCTCTATCTCTCACCTCTTTCTCTTCTCTCTCCCCATCTCTACGTCTCTCCAACCTTGTCTCATTACCCACCTCTCTCCCCCTCTATCTCTCATCTCGTTCCTTTCTCTTGTCTTCCCTCTCCCTTCCCTTTCTAAGTCATCACCTCTTTATCTTCTCCTCTATATGTCTCTCACTCCCTGCATGTGTACCTCTCCCTCCATCACTTATTACTCATCTATCAATAATTCCCTTTCACTCTCCATCTCTTCTCTCTCTCCCCTCTCTAGGTCTCTCTTAATCTCTCTCCTTATATCCCTCTTTATGTTGCCTTCCATCCTTACCCCCAATATAGGTTGTGGTTGATTTATCCACTAATGAAGTTGAGTATATGGCAGCTAATCATGCTTGTAAAGAGGAAATTTGACTTAAGAGACTATGTTCAATTATTGGAATAAAATAAGGTGCTTTGATAATTTATTGTGACCATCAAGGTGCAATCTATCTAGCTAAAAACCTAACATTTCATGTCAGGACCAAGCACATTGATGTACAATACCATTTTGTTAGAGATATGGTTGAAGATGGTAGGGTGAAGTTGGTTAAGGTAGATACTTTGGTGAATGTTGTTGATTCTTTAACTAATCTTATGAACATAGAGAATTTTAGATGGTGTTTAGAGAATATGGGCCTTCCGGTCCCTAGAAATTAAGAGATGATGTTTACTCCCTCCCGTTACTATTGCAAGGTGTTTGACAAGTGGGAGATTTTTTGGGAAAATGTGTCTCACCCTCATAATTATATAAGGTTTATTATTGATGGGATGTATATATATATATTAAATAATTACATGGATAGATGTAATATACAATGGGAGCATGGGGTGGAGGGGAGGAGTTGGATGTGTGCCAATGTTAACATTTTTTTGTTAACAAAAACTCCTAAATGGCTGACATACATTAAATTAATTGTAAATTTGGATTGTTCATTATTAGGTTTTAGATTTGATGGTAGATATTTTGTTGGCTTATCTTTCCCTAGAACCTAACCCTATTTTATGAGGGCATTGTATTATGGTTGCGGTATCATGATGTATTCTAAGAGTTCGATAGCGGTTGTGTTGTCTTTGGAGATCTCTAGTGGTGATACTCTTGTGAGAAGCTTGCTCTACAAATATATTGTAATCTTTGTGATTTATGAATAATATTTTAGGCAAATTTTGGAGTGTGGGGTTTTTCTCCCGAAAGGGTTTTCCCCACATAAATTATTGTGTTGTGGTATGAATGATATTTATGTTTATTTTTGTTTAATTTTTTGCAACTATTGAAAAGATCTGTGAATTTTTTTCATTATTCTCCCCTCAAGATTAGTGTAGGAAGTTGTTCCGCTACCTTAGCTTTCTTACATACTGCTAGTTACTTGAATAATAGATCTCCTTGCAATACTCTTGATTCAACACCTTATGAAGTTTGGATAGATAAGAAACCTTTTGTTCACATTTAATATTTTATGGCTATGAGGCTTTTGTTCATGTGCCTAAGGAAAAGCATTCTAAGTTGGATCCAAAAGCTAATAAATGAATCTTCATTGGATATGGTGAGAATGAAAAAGGTTATAAGTTATGAAATCCTCTAACCAAAAAAATTGTCTATTCTAGAGATGTTATTTTCAAGGAACTTAGAGCTATTTCTAATCTTGTACAACCAAAAGAGAAAGAAAGGAAAAAGATAGTGCATTGTGATTTATAGCAAGAAGATGTACATCAAGAAGGACATAATGATGGATTTGATGGATGTGCCATATGCTAGTGTTGTAGGAAGTTTTATGTATGCAATGGTTTACACTAGATCAAATATTGCCCAAGTAGTGGGATTTTTGAGCAAGTTTATGTCTAACCCTAGTAGAGAGCATTGCAATTATGCAAAGAGGGTGTTAAGATATTTGTGTGGTACTTTTGATTATTTTTTGGTTTATTTTGGTACTAATTGTGTGGATAAAACATTAGACATATAAGGTTTTGTTGATGTAGATTGGGCAAGTGACTTGGATAGTCGGAGGTCCACTAGTGGGTACATGTGTTTACTTTGTTTGGAGGAGATATAATTTTGATGAGTAAGAGGTAGCCTACAACTACTTTATCTACTATTGAAGTAGAGTATATAGCTGCTAACCATGTTTCTAAGGAGGTAGTATGGTTATAAAGGTTGTGTGCAGGTATTGATTTTGATTGCAGGACAATTCAAATTGGTTGTGATAGCCAAAATCCAATTCATTTAGGAAAGAATCCTATGTATCATGCTCGAACAAAGCATATGGATGTACAATACCATTTTGTTTGAGGAATGATTGCTAATGGAAAAATTTAGTTGAAGAAAATTGGCATTGAGGTGAATGTTGTAGATTATCTTACCAAACCTATAAGCATAGATAAGCACATTTGGAGCAAGGAGACCATGGCCCTTGTTTCTTGTACCGATTTGATTCCATGATGGTGTGTTTCCCATAGCTCTTGCAAGGTATTAGAAATGTGGGAGAAAGTTGGGAATCAAGGTGTCTCAACCTTGGCAATTCTTAATTTATTTATTGTTAATTTACATTTTCCCATAGACAAATATCATTTTTGTTATTAAATAATTGTGTTTCATCAAGAGGGGTGTGAGATTTTGAGTTGGTACTTTTGCCACATGTTGGTGCCTTGAAAAATAAGTTATTAGTTGTCACAAGATGCCCACTTAGTGGTATAACTTGGAAAGCCTATTTTTAAGGATGTTATGATAGAGTCTATGAAAATTATAAGGGCTAAAAATGGGGGATATCATTTTGGATGTGAGAATCATCTATGACACACATAAGAGAATCTTTGTATAAGCTATTGATGGTCTATGATGCATGAAAGAGAATCTCTTATTTTATGGGGATTCTTATGACAACTTGTAAGAGGGTGTGATGTTATGTAAGAGACCATGTTTAGCATGTAAGGGGTTGTATAATTTTTATACCATGGTATTTTTGAACCTTGTTTTGACCCATGTTAATGTTTTATGGTGGTATTTTGAGCCCCCATGTGTCTATATATTGAGGGGTTGAGATGGAGACACTATGAGATGTTTTACAAGTACACAGATGCTACTGGATTGGAGTCAAGATTGGGGAATTTCTATGTATTGTAATATCTTTGAAGAATAATATAGATTTCCCCTCTTTTCTTGGTGGAGTTTTTTTACCTAAAAGGGTTTTCTCCACATAAATCCTTGTGTTATATGAATGTCTCTTGAGTTGTGTGATTTGCTTGTAGTTTAAATTGTTTCTCCATTATTTTAGACTACAAGTTTATATTTTAGATTTGCAAGTTAAATAAGATTTCTATATTGTAGTGGTTGCCTTCATTTCTAACAGATTAATGATTTCAAGTGGCTTTTAACTAAATATATAAATTTATTTATCAAGATAAAATTTGGAAAAGAGGGGTTGTTGGTCTAAACAGATGAATTGTTTTCCTTCAAGATGAAGATTTTGGTCGATATCTCATTTTAGTTTGCCCCTTTGTCACTTTTCTTCATTGTTTATGGTGTAATTTATCAGAAATTTGATGGAATAATTTTGATTATATCCAAGACTCTTTTTCAATTGTGACCTTCTTTGCAGCTCAAAGCCCTTAATTATCTTTTTCATGATATTGGTCCTAGTTTGATCTATTGGGATATTTGGGAGGAGAAAAATCAAACGATTTTCAATAGTACAACAAGACATATAAGTTAGGTTTAAGGTAGAATAATGGTCAATCTAAAAGAAACTTGTCAAATTTGGGTTAAAGATTATCAACCCAATTCTTGGTGGGAATTTAAAGTTCTAATGAGACTTGATATTCCTAGAGCTTCTCCCTCTTTTACCTCTTCTAATAATAACCCTCAATATTATCAACTTACTCAATGGGAATGCCCTCCTCTAGACTTGGCTAAAATTAATGTTGATGGAGCTTCAAAAGACAATCCTAGAAATGCTGGTATGTGAGGTGTCTGTCGTGATCATAGTGGTATAGTCAATTTCTAGTTTGTAGTTAGTCTTGGTGATTGTTCTATTAATTTGGTATGAGCTATTGCCATTTTCCAAGCTCTTTTGTATGCTAAGAAAAGGAATTATACAATATTACTTAAGAATCTAACTCTTAAATCTCAGTTGATCATTTCAAAACATAATCATCCTTTCACTTCAATTTCCAGTTTGTAGTTAGTCTTGGTGGTTGTTCTATTAATTTGGTATGAGCTATTACCATTTTCCAAGCTCTTCTATATCCTAAGAAAAGGAATTATAAAATGTTAGTTGAGAATCTAACTCTTAAATCTCGGTTGTTAGAGTAGCAATAGTTGGCAGGCCCAATGTTAATAAATCTGGTAAATTGACTCTTCTTAATTCATTATTACGAGAAGCGACAGCTATCTTCTTGTTGGACCTACTCGTTATATACGAAAGGCTAAGGCATTTTTTCAACCTTGTTAGACGTTAGACATAGTTGGCGTTCACAGAATCAGGTATGCAGGAAAATTAAAGTAAAAGCTATGGCACTAAGTTGTATTTTTGTTGGTAACTAAGTTAAACAAAAAAACAAAAAATAAAAGGTGACAGAGTATTTGTCGAATGGTAGGAGATGAAAAAGACATTATTATTATCGCCATTGACAAAATGGACAAGGAGGTTACAAAATAATTCCTAATTTTATTTGTAAATGAATGAAAAATTATGAGGATTAGTGCCAAAAATTGACAACGGGGAGAGGTGGAGAAAAAAATTGTTCATTTGTGGTCCAATCCAATGAGTAGCGTTCACTCCTATCTGAATCTGGAGCATAAATAACCGAAATGATTCGTAAGATATCGCGGATAATAAGTTCTCACTGAAAAGAGGATTCTACCGTTCATAAGAAGTAGAAGTAGAAATACTCAGTTTGTTGAGCTCTGTGAACTACAAAGGAAGATGCATAAAAATAGAAAGTATAGCAATGAATCAAGTGAACTTGCTATAAGTAAACTAGTTTCTCTCGTGATCGGTTGGTTCCGCCAATTGTGCATTTGGTGGTTCTTGGAATTGGTAGATTCCTCCATAAAGCTGTTCCAAGTGAGTGCGACGTTCCCTTGGCACCTTCTGAACTATGACGCTAATGATAGATACTCTGGGCTGGGCTTAAGTGTCACACACTAAGCTCTGACCGGTCAATGATTTTTTTCTTTTCCGTTTACGTTGGGGTTACGGATTGTTTCGCCGGCACGGGCTATGCTATGCTATGCTATGGTCATCCGATGGCTCATACATAGTCTTATGGATTTTGTCAAGGAAGTACTGTAACTCTGGCAGCGGATTAGAAGTCAGGGCTGTACTGTCCGCAGCTAGCAAACTTACTCCGCAGCATACTCCAAAAGCCACCAGCTCTTATTAATTTCCAAGGCGCTTAAATTGAATTTCAAATCAGCCTAAATTTCCCACTGTTTCAACGAAATTTAAATTTGAACAGTTTATATTTGCTTTTCAGTTTGCCTCAGCGATCTCTATTCTCTGTTTGGGCTGAGCAGCAAGCACAGACTTTCTCGAATGGCAAAAGCTCCCTCAAATGGCCTATGAGCATAAGTTGGTCTGTTATATGACGCTGTGGGGTATAAAAATAGAATTCATGTGATTGAAATAGAATGCTCAAGCTATGGCGGTTCCCTTTTCCTATCGTTAAGTTAAGATCTCAAATTTAGAGGAGATTCCCGAAGGTTCATTCAACGTTAATATCGGTGAGTTCGTGGCTGTCTATGCTCCCACTATTTTCAGAGGTCTCTTATATGATCCGACTCTTCTCGGAAAAACTATTAATATTATCAAGAACTTAAAACCCCACATTATGGTTAGTTCAGAAATAGAAGGGCAGCATAATTCCCCCTCTTTTGCGCATCGGTTTATTGAGGTGCTTTTCTATTACAGCGCTTACTTTGATTGTTTGGAGGTTGTTCTGTTAGATAGAAATGATTTCGACCGGCTCAAGTTTGAAGAAGTATGTTGTGAGAATGCGATAAGCAATATGATAGCATGCGAGTGGGAGTCCAGGAAGATGAGACTCATTAAAATGGATATGTGGAGGTCTTTCTTCACACGAGCGGGATTTAAGGAAATGAGCTTCAGCTTTTAGGCTTGGTATCAAGCAAGATTATTGCTCAACCAATATAAGCATAGAGAAAGTTTTACTATTGAGCAGAATGGATCTGTTGTAACTGTAAGGTGGAGAGGAACACACTTGCACACATTATCTCTATGGTCTCTGAGAGAGTACAAACGTTAGTAAGCGTGCTGGTCGGAAGCTTTTTGTGCCATCTTTTAATAACTGCTTTTAATAATAATAATAATGGAGAAAAGCATTTGTAGTTTTAAAAGTAAGGAAATGGTATTTTTATATTATAAATTTGTAATTTTTGAAATTAGTTTTATATTATACTAAGCATTTTGTAAAGAGATGATTATTAAAATTAGCATTTCATTAATAACAATACTAATCTTAATGTTAAGAGTTATTCTATAGTTTAGGAAGATAAAATAAACTATAGAAGTATAGATTATGAGGATGCTAGTAAAGTTGTGGTTTGGTTTTACATAATTGAAAGCTTATGTTAAAAATATTTGTTAGATTTAAAAATGTAAAAGACTTTTGTAAAATTTTCTCAGATGATAATGAAATCTATCAAATGGACATTATAAGAAAGAGAGTCAACTATTGAACCAACTAATGTTGATTCTCTTTTAACCACTCTTACTTCTTTGTTTGACATTGTGTAATTTTTTGGTAAGTAAATGTATTAAGAGATTTTCATAGCGTTTGCCCATCCCTATAAACATTTCCCACATTTTCATGCCCAAACTTCTCCTTCTATGGACACACTCTCATACATTTACTTATGCCTTATGATTATTATATTTATTCATACATCTATTCCAATGTAGTTGTCATGCACCTTTATTTGATTATTTTCCAACCTAAGTACATTTTCCACAATCACAAGGTTGGTCTTTTTGTCACAAATTTGACCTTTCCTTTTAAAATATAAAATTGAATACCAACCATTTGTCTCCATTAATAAACCAAGTGGGCATTTTCCTAAATATAAGTCTATATAGTACCATTTCAAGGAATTAATTTTCATTAATATATCATCTAAGAATATCCTCAAGTATCTTATCTAACACTAGCTTCTTCAAGAATTCCAATGAATATCATTTAACATAGAAAACACTTAAATTTATGTGTTTAGAGGAATCCAAATTTGCACAACAAATTGTGAGAAAATCAAGGACTAAAGTGTTTTGTTTTCAACTTTTTGTGTAAATTTTAATAGGTTTTCCTATGTGAAAATCTCCCCTTGCAACATCAGAATGACCCTTCCAAGGTATTTCTAAAGACCATCAAATTTTATACATCAAAAAGAGAACTCAAAACTTGATTGAATTAAAATAAGAAATAATGGCGCACAAATAATCAAGTAATCTCTATAGATATTGGGTATTTCTACAACCAAAGATTTTACCTAGATCTATGAACTCATTCCTTTACAACACACACACAAAAAAATGCTATGTTTATTTATAGATCACCAACATCCTTTCTTGATCTATAGATCCTATGAATGTTTAGGGTCTTTGAAAAAGGAAATCATTTGTTGGTAATAAAGCTAGGTAATATTATTTAATTACTGGACTGCTCTTCTTTAGATAGTGAAGATTTTGAGTCTCCTTCTCCTCCTACTCAAAAGAAAGTGAGTGTTGTTGATAATGTTTCCCCTCCTGTGGATCCCACTCCTTAGATTTTGGACAAAGTTTCTCCTTCTATTGTGCGTTTTGCATCCCCCAAGGCCCCTACTACTCTTATTCTAGACAAAGATGTCTCTACACAGTTTTGGGTTCTTCGGTCTTCATTTTGGATGTTCCACTTGATGTTCCTATTGCTCCACCTATTATCTCTTCTAAAGGGGCTTCTCTCCCTTCTTGCCTAAAAGATTCAAACCTTGGTCTTGCTTCTTCTTGGACTATTGTACAATGCAAGAAGTGTACTTCTAACAAGGTCTTTGTTTTGCTTGACAAGCCTTTGGGGGAAAAGTTATTGGGTTCAAACTCTGGTGCTTAAGTTGTTTCTCATTGGTTTCTTTGTTTTATGTGCTTTGTGGGTGACTTGTTGGCCTAATTTTGGTTTGAACTGTTGGCTGAAAGACTTGTTTTTATTTGTTGTTTCATCTAGGTTCAAACTACTAACTATGAGGCATGTTTTATGTTGATGTATGGGATCAGGGCCCTAAACCTTGCTTTTTTAACAAAAAAAATTAATAGTCTAGATTTTTTATGCATAGGGAATTTTTGTGTCCCTCTAAAAGGATAAATTTTATAATTATCTCTATTATATTATTCTTCATAAAAAAATATTAATTATCTAAATAAACTAGAAATTATTAGATTAATTCCACTAAATTTTTTGCTAAATAATGAAATAATTTTTAACTACACATTCAAACATTTTCAAAAAATATAATTTATAAATTTTATTTATTCTCATTCATAAATTATTGTCTCAAGAGTACTTCTAAAACTCTAATTCCCTATAGGTGATTTTTAAACCAATTTACATGTAAGATATGATTTGCGTATTAGATGGAAAACTAAATAGTTAAATGTAAATCTTGATTACCTATCCATCCTCTAATAAATACTACCTACTAAATCATCTAGTCAAAAATTAAATATTTCATAAAAATAAGATAGTTGTGACAAGAAAAATAATATAGGGCATACACTAACATAAGAGGAAAATGTGTAGTAATATAAGTAGTCTCATGTTGAGCACACCTAGGATGAACAATGCATTGAACATCAAGGTGAAAATTAAGAGGAAGGGCCTCTTTAAATAATGTAATGACTTCTAATAATTGACTTGAACAAGAATGAAACAACTAGGCACAAGTGGACATCATCTTATGTTGTAGGAGATGAGAGGAATGTCTCGATGTATCATAGTATAATAAAATGAAGAAGTAAACATAGCTTATGATCCAAAAATATTGCACATAGGGAAATGGAAGATGGTTATGAGTGTCCCTATACCTGTGAATGGGCATAAGAATGAACGATATATAAAATGAAAATAGGAAAAATGGACCAATGTTGATATAAATTATAACACAATAATTTTTTCTTATGTGAGTTATTTTAATGATATAAAATACTAATTCTTTAACTAAACCTTCTTGTGTATAAATAAACTATAACTATGTATGGATTTATTAATATTTTATATTTGAAAATGAATAACCTTGTAGGTCCTCAATCCTCAACCCTATACCCTCAATTCTCAACCCTCTACCCTATACATTGGATCCTCAACCCTCATCTCTCTTTTTCCTTCCCTCCTCTTATCTCCTCTCTATCTCACTTCTCTCTCGATCTCTCCCTCGCTCTCTACCCTAATCCATCAACCATATACCCTCAAATCTTAAACCCTTAAACCCTCAATCCTTAACCCTCAACCCTTAACCTCAACCCTCAACCCTCTAACCTCAACCCAATACACTAAAGCCCCAACCCTAATCCCTAAAACCTAAGCCCTCAACCCTTAAACCCTTAAATCCTTTACCCTAAACCCTCAACCCTCAATCCATAACCCCTGAACCCTTAATCCATCAACTCTAATCCCTCAACCCTCAACCCTTAAACCCTAAACCCTCAACCCTTAATCCCTCAACCCTAATCCCTTAACCCTCAACCCTTAAACCTTAAACCCTCAACTCCTATATCCTCTACCTTATACATTAGACCCTCAACCCTAATCCCTCAGCCCTATACTCTCAACCCTCTACCATTTACCCTCAACCATAATACCTCAACCCTATACCATGTACCCTATACATTGGACGCTCAACCCTAATCCCTCAACCTTATGCCCTTAACCCTCAACCCTAAACCCTCAAGCCTAAACCATTAAACCCTCTACCCTCTACCATCAACCCAATACCCTCTACCCTCAACACTAATCCATCAACCCTATACCCTCAACCCTTAAACTCTCTAACCTGAACCCTCAACCATTAATCCCTCAACCCTATTCCCTCAACCCTTAAACTCTTAAACCCTCTACCCTCTACATTAAACCTCAACCCTCAATTCTCAACTCGCAACCCTTAATCCCTCAACCCTCAACCCTTAAACCCTAAACCCTCAACCACTATAACCTTTACTCTATATATTGTACCCTCAAACCCTCTACCCTCTACTCTCTACCCAATTCCATCTACCCTCAACCCTAATCCATCAACCCTATACCCTCAATTATCAACCCTCTAGACTATATATTGGATCATCAACCCTCATCTATCTTTCTCCTTCCCTCCTCTTCTCTCCTCTCTATCTAATTTCCCCCTCCATCTCTCTCTCCCTCCATCCATCTCTCTCTCCCTTCATCCCTCCCTCTCTTCCCTAATCCCTCAACCCTATACCGTCAACCCTAAACCATTAAACCCTCAACCCTCAACCCTTAAACTTTTTCCTCTACCTCAACCTAATACCCAAACCCTCAACCCCAATCCATCAACCCTGACACCTCAACCCTAAACTCTCTACCCTAAACCTCAACCTTAATCCACAACCCACAACCCCAAACCCAAACCCCAAACCTTAATCCCTCAACCCTCAATCCCTAAACCCTCAACCCTCAACCCCTAAACCCTAATCCCCCAATACCCTCGACCCTTAAACCCTAACTTAACACTTAAACCCTTAAACCCTCAACCTCTACCCTCTATCCTATACATTAAACCCTGAACCCTCAATTCTCAATCCTCTACACTATACATTCGATCCTCAACCATAATCCCTCAACTCTATATACCATAAAACCTATATACTAAAACCTATACCCTCAACCCTTAACCCTAATCCCTCAACCCTAAACCTTAAAACCCTTAACCTCATCCCTCAACTCTTAAACCCTTAAACCCTCAACCCTTAAACACTTAAAACCTCAACCCTCTACCATATAAATTCAACCCTCTACCCTATACATTGGAACCTCAACCCTAATCCCTCAACCCCTATCCCTCTCTCTCTATCTATCCATCTCACCTGTATCTCCCTTCCTCTCTCCTACCCTCTCTAATTTTCTCTATCTACCCTCTCCCTCTTTCTATGTACCTCTCGCTCAATCAATCCTTGCCTCTCTCTCTCTCTCTCTCCCACCCTACCTAGCTAAGTTCCTCTCACTCCAACCCCTTCTCTCTCACTCCCTCTCTCTTGGGTATCTCCCTTCCACCCCCTCTCCTTCTCTCAGGTCTCTCCCTCCCTCTCTCCCTCCCTCTCTCCCTCCCACCCTACATATAAGTAGACATACATATATATTATAATGACGAAAAATGTATCCTTCTACATTTTCATACTTGTTTAGGCCCCCCTTGTTAAATCGAGCTTAATGTAACCTTGATTTATTATTGTTTAATGTGCTTAACACATTCACATTAGGTCTTGGTCCAAGCTATAAAATAAGTAGACCTAATTGTGCCTTATTTAGGGTGTTGTAAAGTGTTCTATTACACTTTCACACTAATATAGGGTTTTATTAATTATGAGGCCTCTTTATGCCTTAATTGGCCTTATTTTACATCCACAAGCCTAAATTAATGCATCTTTCCTGGGGATAAACTTGACATATACCAACATCGGATCATGATTCATGTGTTTTTTATTTGTATGGCCTATATTTAGTGATGTGGGACTCATATGCCACCTTGGGCATATGGATCCCACCTAAGTTTTAGGGCCCTAATATGGATTTCACATGAATCTAAGCATTTCTTGGAAAATGGGCCCCATAGCCTCGCCTAATGGGACTCTGCCACTTCTAGCATATGAGTCTTGTGTGGCTTAAACCTAAATTAAATTCAAATTTTGGTGGATTTATTCTCCTTAGATTTATGTCGGCTATAGTATGGGTAATTTTGGAATTGGCATAAATAGCAAGCAGCTGCTAGTTATTTTACCATTTCTTCTTTCACAAATCAAGGACCTAAGCCTTATCTATATTGAGAAAATTCACATATCTAAGAGAGTCTTCGTATATAAATAATGCTTTAGAGCATTATTCATATCAAGCATCATATCAAAGTCATGATGCATCATGTTTGTTTTTGAGCTAATATTTGTAATGTAGGCTTTCATGATTCAAGCAAGAATTTAATTCAAGATCTACAACATCCAAGCAAGATTCAAGATCCACATTCAAATTAGCCATTTCATACATTTTTTCAACACTTTATAGGGTTTGGTGAGTTGCAACATATCATTTCGTTCATTCATCATTCCTTCATTCCATTTGATTTCACTACAAGGTTTGATTACCAAAATGGGGTTTGACTAAGGCAAACCCCTTTCCACTAACAAAACAACATTTTCCCCTCTTTAGTGTGTGATTTGCAAATCTAGGTTGAAGATCCTCTAAGGATCAAGATTGGAGAAAAGTTGTCAAGTGTGCAAAGTTGTCAAAGTTGTCACCTTGTTTACAAGACCATTGAAGGACACCTATAGAGCAAAATTTAGCAATTCAGATTTGGAAACCAAGTTGAGAAGATAGAGGAGAGATTGAAGAGAAAATTTAGACTTCGACTCTCTGAAAAAGCTGAGCAAGATTGATAAGCCACTTTTGGCGTATGAGTCCCAATATAGGGAATTTTCCATTTTTTAAGTGTTTCAAAAGTTTGTCTCTACCAAATTTTTGTTCTTGCCCATAAACCCTAATCTGGGACTAAATCACCCAGCTTGGCGTATGAGTCCCAAAGTGCATTAAATTCAATCTTTTCAACATTTTAGGTCTTCATTCAACTTGCTATAGGTTTATAGGTGCACCTCTCCTATTTCCCAGCTTTCTATTTTTTTTTGCATTCATTTCTAGGTCATTTATTATAATCTTGCATATCATTAAGTTTCATAATTAGGTTTTGCATGTTACTTGTCTTCTAAGCCCTAGCTTGGTGGTGAACCCCTTTTTAGCCTTTGATCATACCCTAGGACAACCTTTAGAATATCTCTCTCTCTCATTCTATCCCTATATTGAGACCTCTAGGGTTTCCTTGAATGTAATAATAACGAAATAGGACCTTACTCCTTGTGCTCCATCTCCTAAAAGTTGGGGCACCCTATTTTCACCATTACACATACATACTTTCATACATAGAAGCATACATACATACATACATATACATACATATACATACACTGATACATACATACATACATACATACATACATACATACATACATACATACATACATACATACATGTCATACAAGCATACATACATACAAACATACAAATATATACATACATTTAATAGCCTAGCACTTAACACATTGAAGACATAATGCGAGTGCATTATGACGCGCTTGTATTATGTCTTGCTTAGGCAGTTCACTTGGGTACAAACACAAAAAAATGTCAAAACTATGAAATAATGCAAGCACATTATAACACGCTTGTGTTATTTCTTGCTTTGGGAATCCCTAAGCCTTAGGATTGGTATTTTCTTTGGAATACCAACCCAAAGATGTGGAGTTCCTTCCCAACGTCCAAAGGCATGTTTTTGCAAATTCCACAATACTTCATATAATCGTGTCTGTGCTAAGCATCAAGTTTGTACATGTTTCAAGGTTGAACAAATCAAACACCTAGATAATGTTAGGCTCTCTCTTAGCTATCTAACAATGTAAATTTTTTCACATTTTGACAATGTTAAGCCTTTAACAATGTAAACTCAAAAAATCATCCAAATAAATTTTGATAGTCATGGTGCTACCTCTATTACTCCTCACCCAACAAACAAATTAAGGGAAAAATAATCAAATCAATAATATTATATAGCTACAAATTCCCGTGTAAACACCATATGGCCAGCTGAATCTTCTCTCCCTTCATTCATTTTCAACCTATGAAAGTACTTGCCATTTTTAACACTTGAGAGTTAGAAAAAAAGAGAGAATATCCACATAGTACAAATCTTTTATGATGTTGATCTTTCAACCAACATTGGGATGGTGGTGAAATTATTCCCTTTGGGTACCCAAGATTTCTAGTGATTTTTAAAAAAATAAATAGTCATTACTAATTAATGAAGCACCTTACTCCCACATAGAGACTCTATAATAATTACAATTTAACATGGTTTCAAATCTATGATGGCACAGTATTGGATATAAATTTTCTAGCACATTAATATCTAAGATAGGAAGTGGTTAATAAAATAAAGAAATAAACTAGTTAATTAGTAGACTCCCCTAGTTAATTAGCACACTGTAGCTATTTATACTATTGCTCACTTTAATATGAAGACTAGAAATTTTTAGTCATGAATTATGGATAGGGAACTTTAATTTTAATTTTTCTATTAGAATTTGAATAAACTTTTACTATACTTTGTCAATACCATGTGAGATGGATTTATTCTATGGTTGTGAGCATTATGAACAAGAACATTGTGTATAATTCACACTCAAGTAAATTATTTCTATATAGTACATTTTGTGTAATAAAAAATGAGTTATTACTATATTTGTTTTATTTATTAAAATAATAGATATTTTATTTGCTTATTAAAATCTAATGCTTAATAGCTTACTAGTGTCAAGATGTTGTTTGAAAGTGTTTGTGACTTCTTTAACTTAATTAAGAGCTCATAAAAATTCTTACTCTAGCTAACACATCATGAACATCAATATAAAAAGTTTCTTATTCACTAATGTGTCCATTAAACTATCAAATCTAGTTGTTTAGATTTTGTTTTTGTTTTTATTTATAATATGGATTATAAACATTTTTAGAGAGATTATGTCAAGTGACCACACTACACATTACATGGTATATTAGATGCACATATGCATAAAAAAATTATTGTCACACCATATAATAATGTCTTCCAAATTTGAGCAACATAAAATTTTATGAAATTAATTTTTTTTTCTTTAATATGATTATTGGTGCATAAAAATCATGTGTTTGTGGTAAAAAGAAACTCATTTAAGTAAGATAAATTGAAAAATTGAACCCCACATGACCATTTGGCATCTGATCGCTCTAGTTGAACAACCAAATCTTACGACTGCTATCATTCAACCAAAATTTGAACTAATTGAAGGAGAACAAATAGATATAATTAGTAGTTTGAGGAGCTTCACTTTTGAAACAAAGGAAACGCAAATCCAGTGGAGAAACACAACATACATCTTAGACGGACAAGAGGAACAAGCCGATATTGTGGCCAAAAGGCCCATATTACCACCTCTTGCGTAGTAATAAATATCCTCTTTTCATAATCTTGTGCTTATCTCTAAATGATCTCTCACAAAATCAAAATCCCTAAAAGAAGGTCTACATATTGTTACTTTAAACTTAGACATCATAGTTCAAAGTATATTATAAAATGTATCCTAAGGAATTACTGCAACTGAGATAGATCAATAAGGAGACATTTTCTACGCTATTTCATGGATGAGCTAGATATACACATTTCACAAGAACTTCTCTTTAATCATTGATTCTTTAGGATTTGAACACTTTAGAGGTCTAGCATGTTTCTCACCACCATGGTCTTAGAAAAGAAAGGTTCACTCTAGGTCAACATTGGGTCAAACATTTCATCCACCCCTTATCAAATTTCATCCTTCACTCTATAATGCCCTGTCATGCAAACCCCAAAGGACAACTACAACTAACAAATTACCACACAATTTTTTTTTTGAAAGTGAAACAAAATAACGACTATACAATAACTATTAACTAAGAAACCTTACAATATTACATAATGAAACCTAACTAGTCCCATGGGGTTACATGGTTGCATTATACATAATGTTCCCAACCAATAACACCGTTAAAGATATTGCCAAGTAGATAACAAAAGAAACATACATGAACACATGATAACACAATGATAACATACAACCATCCATGATCATTAGAGACGAAAAAGATACATACATCATTTTATTACATCTTAATTCATAGTTCAATATTACAATTGTGGAGCATATTTCCACAGATACAACACATCATGGATACAATAATACATTACATAATGCTTCCCTTATATCAACAAGAAGAGTACATCAAAAACAAGAATAATAAAACAATGAAGAATAAGTATAAAGCGAAGAACAATCTTCAACCAAGTGAAGCTCTGAAAACTTTGCATCCACTTCCACATCATGAACACAACCTGGGTACCCAATGAGGTGCATAGCATGTTCCACTCAACCACGTGGACCTGAAGGTCCACCCCCCATGCTAGGAGATGACAAGAAAGGACCCACATTCAAACAAAGGTCAAGCAGACAAGTCTAACACAACACCAACATAAAACAACATCAAACAAATACAAACACTCGCAGAGGCAACCAAACAAGGGAAAATAAATGGGTACTGTAGGAGAGTGTCATCACATGGCCTTACATGGATTATCTAGACAACCTATCACCAGGTTTTTCCTCCATCTATGGTTCTCTTGACTTGCTATCTCAAGGCGCTGCTCCATAGGGTGACTCATGCAGAACCACTTACCTTTTGTGAGGACAAGGAAATGATCTTACCAACCAGGTCTTCTCATCCCATCCTTAGCCTGTGAAAGCACTAACGGTATGGGTGAGGCACATAATTAATCTTGTTTAGTGTTTAATTACCCAAACCCACTAGTTCATTAATTAAATTATCACTTGTTAAGGAGAATCTTCCATGGGTTACCCTAATAGCCCCTTTGTGCATTGCCCCCCATGAAGAGCCACTCTCCCTACTGGCACCCCAAACTAAAAACATGCAAGGGGTGTACCTCATCTCACATAAAAATCAAGGTGTACAATATGCAAGGCAAGAACCATCTCGCAAACCTAGTCCATAACATTGAAACAAGAACAAAGGAGATACCACCCACCACATAGGTAAAATCTTTAGTTGTAGAAATACCCAATATCTATAGAGATTACTTGATTATTTGTGCATCGATATTTGTTATTTTAATTCAATTAAGTTTTGAGTTCTTCTCTTATTGATGTATACAATTTGACGGTGTTCAGAAATACCTTGGAAGGATCATTCTTATGTTGCAAGGGGAGAATTTTACATAGGAAAACCTGTTAAAATTTGCACAAAAAGTTAAAAACAAAACACTTTAGTCCTTCATTTTCTCGCAATATGTTGTACAAATTTGGATTCCTCTAAATGCGTCAATTTAAGTGTTTTCTATGTTAAATGATATTCATTGGAATTCTTGAAGAAGCTAGTGTTAGATAAGATACTTGAGGATATTCTTAAATGATATATTAATGAAAATTAATTCCTTGAAATGGTAATATATAGACTTATATTTAGGAAAATGTCCACTTGGTTAATTAATGAAGACAAATGGTTGGTATTCAATTTTATAGTTTAAAAGGAAATGGTCAGATTTGTGACAAAAAGACCAACCTTGTGATTGTGGAAAATGTACTTAGGTTGGAAAATAATCAAATAAAGGTGCATGACAAATACATTGGAATAGACGTATGAATAAATATAATAATCATAAGGTGTAAGCAAATGTATGAGTGTGTCCATAGAAGGAGAAGTTTGGGCATGAAAATGTGGGAAATGTTTATAAGGATGGGCAAATGCTATGGAAATCTCTTGATACATTTACTTACAAAAAAATTATGCAATCTCAAACAAAGAAGTAAGAGTGGTTAAAAGAGAATCAACATTAACTGGTTTAATAGTTGACTCTCTTTCTTCTAATGTTCATTTGATAGATTTCATTATCATCTAAGAAAATTTTACAAGAGTCTTTTACATTTTTAAATCTAAAAAATATTTTTAACATAAGATTTTAATTATGTAAAACCAAACCACAACTTTACTAACATCCTCATAATCTATACTTCTATAGTTTATTTATCTTCCTAAACTATAGAATAGCTCTTAACATTAGTATTGTTATTAATGAAACCATAATTTTAATAATCATCTCTCTTTACAAAATGCTTAGTATAATATAAAACTAATTTCAAAAATTACAAATTTATATAATATAAAAATACCATTTCCTTACTTTTAAAACTACGAATGCTTTTCTCCATTATTATTATTATTAAAAGCAATTATTAAAAGATGGCACAAAAACCTTCCGGCCAGCATGCTTACTAACGTTTGTACTTTCTTAGAGACCATAGAGATAATGTGTGCAAGTGTGCTCCTCTCCACCCTACAATTACAGCAGATCTATTTCGCTCAATATGAAAACTTTCTCTATGCTCATATTGGTTGAGCAATGATCTTTGCTGATACCAAGCCTAAAAGCTGAAGCTCATTTCCTTAAATCCCACTTATGTGAAGAAAGACCTCCACATATCCATTTTAATGAGTCTCATCTTCCTAGACTCTCACTCATATGCTATCATATTGCTTATCGCATTCCCACAGCATACTTATTCAAACTTGAGCCTATCGAAATCATTTCTATCTAACAGAACAACCTCCAAACAATCAAAGTAAGCGTTGTAATAGAAAAGCACCTCAATAAACCGATGCGCAAAAGAGGGGGAATTATGCTGCCCTTCTATTTCTAAACTCACCATAATGTGGGGCTTTAAGTTCTTGATAATATTAATAGTTTTTTCGAGAAGAGTCAGATCATATAAGAGACCTCTGAAAACAGTGGGAGCATAGACCACCACGAACTCACCGACATTAACGTTGAATGAACCTTCGTGAATCTCCTCTAAATTTGAGATCTTAACTGAACGGTAGGAAAAGGGAATCGCCATAGCTTGAGCATACTCCTTAAGCCTTCTTCCGCTGCTTTCAAGCTCATGGGAGTTCATTCCATGAACAGCTGTGATCTTGAGATGCTGAACGGAAGAAGAAGAAACTTTTAGAGCAAGGGACTGAATCAGTACCGTCTACTGGCAACCAGTTCGAATTCCCAAATCAATCACATGAATTCTATTTTTATACCCCGCGGCGTCATATAACAGACCAACTTATGCTCATAAGCCATTTGAGGGCACTTTTGCCATTCGAGAAAGTCTGTGCTTGCTGCGCAGCCCAAACAGAGAATAGAGACCGCTGAGGCAAACTGAAAAGAAAAGATAAACTGTTCAAATTTAAATTTTGTTGAAATAGCGGGAAATTCAGGCTGGTTTGAAATTCAATTTAAGCGCCTTGGAAATTAATAACAGCTGGTGGCTTTTGGAGTATGCTGCGGAGTAAGTTTGCTAGGGCACTGTCTATAGAGGTGACAATTTGCACCCACATGGATGCATGGCATGGATGCCTCCCACAGTGCGTTGATTTTCTCGTCCTCGTACAAATTCTGACATTTTCTGCATTACAGGTTGCCGTGGGATTTTCGTACATTAATACATGTATACGAAAAAATGAGGGAGTAAACAATGGAAGAGTTAAAAGTAAAAAATGAAAGAAACTTAAAAGGTAAGATTGATAAGATTAATTTATATTCATTTTATTTGTATGTAATTAGAATTTTTATTAAAAGAATAATATTATAAAAATACTTAAAATGTTAGTTATTAAATTTTAATAAAATTTAATTCTTTATCTAAAATAAATTATACTAAATACATAATTTTAAAATTATATTAATATTTTTGAATAAAATTTTATTCAATATTTAAAATTAATTTATTTTTATACTAACATTTATTAAATAAATGTACACACAACATTTAAAATAAGATAGAAAATAAAAATATTTAAATTTAATATAAAATAAAATATTTAAATCTTCTAAAAACTGTTTCTATTAATTTAATTTAAATATTAAGATTTTGATGTATTTAATATAATTTGATATTATAAGTTTTGATAAAAAAAAGTCAATTTTTAAATTTTAATTTGAAAGATAATAAATCAAGAAAGAATGTATTTAAGTTCATGTCATAACTAATTAAATCATTGCAATAGTACTGATAATGTAAACACTTGAATAAATATAATGATTTAATATCGATATCTATTTAAATAACTATATTATGTTAGTCTTTTGATATTTTAAATATTTTAATTTTGATCTCTTTAATAGTTTTTATTTGAAATATTTTACTATTTTTTATCTTAAAATGTATAATTTAAGTTTAAATAATTTATCTAAATATAAATATATTGTTAGTTATTTCTAATATTAATTTATATAAAGATATAAATAATAGATATCTTTATATAAATATTAATTTGATTCAAAGAATTTATATTAAAAAAAGTTAAAACTTAATTTTATCAAAATTTCTAATATTATTAGTTCTTAGGCACCACTAGTTACCACAATTTTCACCCGATATAAGTGATTTTGGCGCTCCCATTATTTCCATTACCGATTATTATGAAATGGTGGGTAATAAAAAATATTCAACTAATTTTTAGGAATTTTTTTTATTATGCAGAACACATAGTAACTGTAGTGAGCAATCCATGACCAAGCAAATCTCATTTTCTTTAAAATAAAATAAAACACAATAGAACATGGTTGAACTTCATGCCGTTTATTTTTAATTACTTATTTTATTCTATTTTCTCTTTTTAACTACCATCTAATCGTGAGCATTACATATAATATACTCCTTAGATAAACTAGATATATATTTATAAAAATTCTTCACAAGTTAATTTATAGGATTAACCATAAAGTCAATATATTTACTACAACATTCTTTTTAATAATACATTATGTGAATTTTTTTTAATACTAAGTATAAATATATATTTATTTATACTCATATTTATTTTTTATAATATATACATTATATAATACAATGTAACATATATAATATCTGATATATAATTTTAACATCAATATAATATATTAATATATATACAATATATATGTAACATTTATACCATCTAAAATATAATTTAATATATTAAATAATAATATTATAATTTTATATTTTATTTAATTTTTATTTTATTTTGTAACATAATATTTTGATTTTGTAGCATAATATGGATGGTCCCTTTGGGAGGTGGGAGGCAATAAGTTTTTAAACTAATATATTTAAAACTAGCTTATTTACCATATAAATTAAATAATTTATATAACATTATTTATAAAGATAAGATATACAAAGAATATGTTAAATTATTACCTTGAAAAAGAAGTTTCTAAAACTTAGAAAATTGAGTGTGGAAGAACTTTCCTAAATTTACAAGTTTCTATTTTAATATACTTAAAACTAAAAAATCTAAATTAATGTATTTATAGTTATATAATAAAGCTTACATCTAATTATAACCCTAACCCTAATTATAACCTTGACGTGAAACCTAACCCTAATTCTAATTCTAATTCTATCTCTAATCCTTAATTCTAATTTCATATCTCTAATTGTAAAGTAAACCTTAATCTGAACTATAACCCTAACCCTAATTCTGATCTATTAAATCATGCTATCTAAATTGTTTTAATTTTAATTTTAATTTATAAATCTTGGACTCACCTTCTTATGACTTGTAAACATGGGTTATGCCCCGAGCTCTTTAGTTATTCTATGAGAATTTTTTAAATTCTTTAAATTCGTTTCAATTTGTTAAATCATGCTATCTATTTTTTTTATGATTTTTTTTTGGTAAATCTTTCATAAGATTATAGGCCCCTTGAAGCCTATGTGGGGTAAGCATGGTTCAAATTGGGTTGTTGTTGAATCTATGCAAATATTTTAGGAGAGTTTTTAATTTGTTTCAATTTATAAATCATGTGAGTGTTTTGTTACTTTAATTTTAATTTTTGAATTTTCTTTGCAAATATTTGATAAGGTTATGCCAACCTTTAGTGTTTGAATCATTATCCATAATCAAGAAACCATTATCCTTGATATTATGCATAAAATTACCATCACACAACCCATATAAATTATATAATTAGAAGGTTTTCTTATCATTTTGTACAAGAGGTTGACCTTTTTGTAAGAGAAATTGCCTAATTCTACCCTTTGGATGAAAACCAATGGGGTGATTTCAATCAAAGGTAAAAAATTCATTTTTGTCTCCAATTATAAAAATTGACGTGGACTTATAGGTTTTCCCCCTAATTTTAAATAATATTATAGGGATACCCCTTGTCTTTCTTCAATTCATAATAGAAGCAATTGAATTAGATAAATGAAAAAATTCATACTTCACAATTTAGGAAGCACATAATTGGACAAAAATGTGAGGATTTATGAGAGTAATTTCAACCATGATGGGGTTTTTTAGATAGATCCAACATGCTACTAGCTTTCTCACTCTAAATTCTTTTATTAATAATGGATTCATTCTAGGCACAGGCTTCTTGTGCACTTTCTCATACACTATGGAGTAAAACTTGCACTTACCATTATAATTTCCCTCTTATGCCTATTATAGTCTTCCCAAACAATTTTGAATTTATTAAACACAACTAATTAAAACATAACTATTCTATAACTTTTTGGTAGGAACTTCACTGCCTGTAACTCTTGATTTATATAAAGATATAAATATTTGTATCAAAATATTTCAAATGAAAACCATCTAAAAAGATCAAAATTAAAATATTTAAAATATCAAAAGACTAACATAATATAATTATCTAAAGAGATATCAATATTAAATTATTATATTTATTCAAGTGTTTACATTATCAGTACTATTAAAATGAGTTAATTAGTTATGACATGAACTTAAATACATTCTTTCTTGATTTATTATCTTTCAAATTAAAAATTTAAAAATTAACTTTTGTTTTTATCAAAACTTATAATATCAAATTATATTAAATACATCAAAATCTTAATATTTAAATTAAATTAATAAAAACGGTTTTTAGAAGATTTTAATATTTTATTTTATATTAAATTTAAATATTTTTATTTTTATCTTATTTTAAATATTATGTGTACATTTATTTAATAAATGTTAGTATAAAAATAAATTAATTTAAAATATTGAATAAAATTTTATTCAAAATATTAATATAATTTAAAATTATAATTATTTAGTATAATTTATTTTAGTATAAAGAATTATTATATTTTATTAAAATTTAATAACTAACATTTTAAGTATTTTTATAATATTATTCTTTTGATAAAAATTTAATTACATACAAATGAATATAAATTAATCTTATTAATCTCACCTTTTAAGTTTCTTTCATTTTTTACTCTTCCATTGTTTACTCCCTCATTTTTTCGTATACATTGTATTAATGTACGAAAATCCCACGGCAACCTGTAATGCAGAAAATGTACGAAAAAATCCCACGGCAACCTGTAATGCAGAAAATGTACGAAAATCCCACGGCAACCTGTAATGCAGAAAATGTCAGAATTTGTACGAGAGTTTTATGACAGAAAATCAACGCACTGTGGGAGGCATTCATGCCATGCATCCATGTGGGTGCAAATTGTCACCTCTATAGACAGTGCCGTTTGGTAGCTGCGGACAGTACAGCCCTGACTTCTAATTCGCTGCCAGAGTTACAGTACTTCCCTGACAAAATCCGTAAGACTATGTATGATCCATCGGATGACCATAGCATAGCCAGTGCCGGCGAAACAATCCGCAACCCCAACGAAAACGGAAAAGAAAAAAATCATTGACCGGTCAGAGCTTAGTGTGTGACACTTAAGCCTAGCCGATACTCTGCCTGGTTCAAATAAATAAGGCATTGAGGTACCACCCACATTTGCATATAGGGAAGAAAGGTATTCTCTAGCCTCAAATAGTAAGATACTCCCACCCAAGTTATGCTAAGTGTGATTGGTAGGTGCATCGACCCATGTTTCCAGCTGCTAGTCTCTTTGACCCAACATTGTAACTTCTAATATTTCTAGTCCCTTTAATGGATTTATCCATTGAAAAAATTGAGTTGGGCTTGTGTACTTTTTATTGGATTAATCGTTAGCATCTCCTTTCGAATTTGGGACATGAACTAACTGCCTCCTGTGGATCTGTTTATCTCTGGTGTTTGCATTGGGTGTTAATAGGTCGATCTTTTGGCACAACGATAAAAATGTTCCAATACTTTCGATCAAATCTAGCTATAGTGGGGTAGGGCTGATCTTGCTATTGTTGTTTTTGGTACATCAGGATGGAGTGACTCTCTTGTAAGTATTGGGAAAATCTCCTCCATTGTTAGTTAAGGTTTGTCCCCGACCCAACTATGAGAACGATGGATTATATAAAGCTCCTATGAATGATTTGGGTCTAACGGAGCTTTATCCGACTATTGCACCTTCTACTTTTTAGTTCATTGGTTTAGTCGTACTTGTTTCTAGTTAATGCTCTTGGGTCTTCTCTCAACATTAAATAACATTTTCTATTGTAATGATGAAATTAATATATTTTACATTTTCAATTTAATTTTGTTGTCATCTTGATGAGAATGTCTTATTGCAATAACAAATTGATAAGTAGTATATTTTTGTATTAACTTTGATTCATGTCCTGATTCTTATTCACTTGTTCAACCTCTATTTACATGTCATTTTCCATATATTTATCATTATTGTGCATTTATTCATGCTTCTATATGTTTATTCTCTACCTTGAAATTAATTTAGTACTCACCAAATTGTGCCCTTTTCACTCTAATTTCTTGTTACCGCATTTATTTTTTTATCAATCACTATCTCAAATATCCACTCAACAAAATTGAATTTGTTGTCCTACATAACATAATTAATTACAAATTTTCAACAAATCCATTGCACCTCCTAATAGTACAAATACTAGTAACTAGTATATAGATAACTTAAATACATCTATTTAAAAAATGTTTAGAAATACCATTCTCAACCCATTTTATTTACTTCAGAGTTATTCTATTTTACTTTAGAATTGTTTTACTTTATTTATGTACATATAAATGTACATAAATTTTTATTAATGGCAACAAGGAGTGGACTATGTTAACAAAAAATCATACCTTTTATTTTAATTTGACAACTATTTACACTAAAATATTAATATTAATAATAAACATAATATTTTCAAATAACAACACATACAATTTATGTCCCCACATATATATTAAATAAATTGTTTCCAAAGTAAAAAATAATAATTACAAATTGATACATCTCTACATTTTTTAAATAAATATATTTATAATATTTATACTAATTATTATTTAAAATTTATTTTATTTTATATATATTGTTTACTTTATTTTGAATTTTATATTTTTTTTTATTGACATCTCTAGAATTTTTAGTCTAACCTAAGCCACTAAGCCCAACAAGAGATTGAAACAACACAAGCCTAAATGTTTGTCTCATGGCATGATTGTCATTAGCAGCCTCAATGTTGTGGTACAAGCTTGTGAGCACATTGGATCAATGGAGGCATAGTGTTTGCAATCACAATGAACTAGAAGATGGCAACAACAACAATGACACAACTTAACCATTACACTATAAAATAAACCCTTAAATTTTATATGTTAAAATCTATCAACTAATTAAATTATTTTAATTCTTCAATAAGAAACAATTTTATATATATTATATATAAAAAAAATATAATATGTTCTATGATTAGAACATTCTTAGCTACCAGTCTTCTCTCCTAATCACAACTATAATAAAAATTAGAACTATGGGTTTCTGATGTGCTCTCACAGTTAAGTGTCACACCTCTACCACAAACTAGATTTCATATTGTCAGTCTTAATTTCCTTGGAGTATTTGTGTCGTTGGCCAAGTCCTGTTGATTCTCCTTCAATAGATTAAACCTTCTCTCATAGTGGGTCATGCTTCAGGTGAATTTTTTGAACACAAAAAACCAACGTGCATCAATGAAATTAGACATCATTTCTAATAACGGGAATCCATAGCTATAAACATCTCCTTGAGGAGATAGCATGCCACACTTAATCCATATTTTTCAGTCAAGTCAATGATTATAATTTTTTTCTCAATTGTACCATTAAATCCCATGAACTTTAAAAAAAGAAGGATGTTGAGAAACCATACCTGGTGCTATATAGCCCACTAAGCCTCTCAAAATCTATTGTTGAAGTTGTTGAATTGATCGTGGTTCTGCTCATCAACCTAGATATCACAAAATCTGATAGATGGGTTGTCAGGCTTTCATTTAAAAGAACATTGCTTGGTTTTATGTCACAATGCATTATTTGCACTTAACAATCATGAAGAATATATTCCACCGCATAGGCTATATCTATGGCTATGCTCAGCAATACCCTCAGTCTCAATCTACAACTTTTTTGATACAAATGCTTTATAAACCTTCCATTTTAAAAGAACTCAAAGATCAAAGCTTTGAAGTCATGGTTGGAACATTGCAAGATTTCTATGTTGAGCCTTTTGCAAAACCTTACATTCTGCTTTGAAAATCTTGTCTGATTCCTCATGCATTAAATTGAGAAACTTCACAACAACACGTGCGCCATCAGAGAAAAATTTAGTGGTGAATATTTGCCAATTGGCAAATTTTAGAAATTGGCCAAGTCAAAATTGGTGAATTAATTGCACCGAACAGGGTGTCCAAATTGCCTGAATTTTATGAATTATCAGTCCAATGCATGTTCATTCACCAACATTTTTTTTATGAGGCATATTGAAGCAACAAATTCGCCACAACAAATTACGCGTTTTAAATAGACCAATTAATATTTTTCCTAGAATCTCAGAAGTAGTTAATAAAACACCTACATATTCGCTAGTACTATTAAAAAAACATTGTATCAGGACCCATTTTTCCAATTAAAATTTACAAATAGTTGCTTGTAAAGACCCATTTCTCCAATTAAAATTTATAAATAGTTGCTTATGAGGACCTATTTCGCTAATAACATTAAAAAATAATTACACTTGAGGACGTATTTCGCCTTGAAAATTATAGCGTAACATTGTATAAGCACACGAGATTCACTGAATTTTTAATATACCATTTAAAAATCTAGTGGAATTCGCCAAATATGGATTGATATAAATACAATCAAAACTGTCATTTATTCTTACACATTTTGTTCAATTCTGAGGTTCTCGATTCAAAAGTCAGTGAAAGTAAAAAACGTAGACCTAAAGGTGAGTGATCATTTCTTCATAGTGTAACAGTGTTATTAGTTGTAACATTTCTTTATATATTTTCCATTCTTGCTTCAATCTTAAAGATGATATTATGTAGGGAATGGGATCTATATTCTCTATCTTTCTTAAATAAGAAGACATTCTTTCCCAGCTTTTATTTGAAGTGAGAGATCAATATGTCAAGAAACAAGGGTAAGACTCCTTAGGGTGGTGAAGGGACTAGGAGGCCATCAAAATTCCCAAAACATAGAGGTACCATACAGATTTACTTTGGAATTGGCAATGCTTCTAATCCATCAGATCAAGATGGAGCTACATCATTAGCTCTTCCACCAAATATTAATGAAGAAGGCATTCACAATACCTCACCACCACCAGAAGGTGGCAGTGACTATGAGATTGTCATTGAGTTAAATGTATAAAATGAGGATGGAAATACCATAGAATATGTTCCAAGGGATACTTTAGTTAGCTAGAATGAGATAATTGGCTTGGATCAAGATGATGTTGGTAGCAAGAAAAGAAAAGGAAAATAAAAAATGGGGTGCAAGTGGGAAATGACAAGGAATTTTCAACTTGCTTGGTTGTCAAAGTACCCATTCATTGTACCAGTGGGGAAAGCAAATGATGTTGAAAGTTCAACATAATGCATGTGTATGATTTGTAGTTGGAAATGTAGAAGAAACAAGAAGTTGCGGCTAAATCTTGACACTATAGAAAAGCATATTAGTAAAATTTATGAAAAACAAATCATAGACAGAAAGGAACAATCAATCGTATGATGGAAATCAAAGGAATAATATCTTCATGTTAAGTATGCCACAGAATATGAAGAGCATACTTAAAGAATGTTGAATCTTACTACATGTCAAGATACACTTGAGGATCAATTTGGAAAAGCAATGGAAGGAGAAAATCTGTCAAAAATTGTTCAGATGAGTGTTGTTTTTCATATTTTGTCTAGAGGGTGTCCTATGATAGAATACCCAAAATATTCTAATTTATTAGCTTTTTTGGGTGCTCCTCACTTTCCATTCTCACATTGGTTGGTAAACGATGGATGAGAATGGGAAAAATGTCTTGCTGCAGTGGAAAAGGAAGATTTAAAGGAGAAAGTAAAAGACTCAAACTTCATTGCATTATCTTTAGATGAAGTTACTACAATAGACAATACTTCTTGAGTTAGTATGCATTTGTATACTGTAGAACAACATTTTCACCAAGCTCATCTTCTCTATGTTCATAAAATGAAGGACAAATCAACATCCTAAAATCTATTTGAACTAGTCAAGAAATCTTTGAATGAAATTGCAAGTATGGGTGAGTTGAAAATTGCCAAAAATTTGGTGTGTCTAGGAGTTGATGGAGGTGCAATGATGCAAGGTCAAAGGGGTGGTGTTTTCACAAGTTACAAACTACTTGTGCACCATACATGCTTGGAATTCACTGCATGGCCCAAAGAATGAATTTATCCTTCAAAATTGTAAGCAAGTTTCCTACAGTATCAAAAGTTGAAAATCTAGTCCGCGAGATCTACACATACTTCTGTCGAAGTCCCAAACATTTCACAAAATTTCAAAATTTTGCTAAGGGATAACACCAGGAAACAAGCTTCTCAAGGATGTCAATACCATATGGATCTCCTTGTATGGACCAACACAACAAGTTCTTTTAGAATATCAATCCTTGATTTGAGTAATGTACAAGCATCGCAGTGTAGTAGACAAAGCTCCTGACCTCTTACATAGGTTAAGCGATATAGAGACACTCTTGACTTTAGCTATTATTCTTTCCATATCTTGTGAAGAAATCCTGAGACATAACTATGTATATATTAATGAATATTCTGAACTATGTAAACATACATGCTTGGCTCTCGATCATCTATATTTAGATCTAACACAAGAAGGCCCAAATTGTTTCATGTGGTAGAAAATTATTGATTTGAATAATCCTGATAATTATTTATAGTTTAATGCAAAAGGGAACTTATGTATCTGTGTACATGGATATGAGATACCAATGTACCATTGTAGGATAGCTAGGCACTCTAGCAGAGAAGTAGTTGTTAACAAGGAAAATTTTAACATCATTGTTAAATCTATTAGTGGTAATTTGAAGGAAATTGCAAAATCTCTTTCCTTAGAGATTTGTGAAAGATTCCCTTGACATGAAATTTACTTGAAGCCATGGGTATTGTGTATCCTCAATTTTGGGTAAACCGAGATAACCCAAAATATTTTCATGAGAAAGTGAAAATCTTGATCAAACAATTTTTGAAAAATGTAACATACAATGAGTAGACAATAGAAGGAATTTTAAATGAAGCTATGCTTAGACAACAATGTAATAATTTTTCAATAGGTATGAGGGACCAATATGATTCCATGGGCATGGAGAAGGTCTTTGAATTAGGATCAATAACAAAGGTTTGGAAAAACTTAAGTCAAAGTGAAATATTGTGTGGTACGATATCAAAATATTTTAAACTTGTTGATTTATGTCAAACAATTAAATATTGGGGTTAGTGGAGGATGAGGGAGTTTTCAGTTCATTGGAGTTTTTGAAAAAAAAGTTAATAAACAAATTAGACAAGAATTTGGAAATTTGATTGAGGATGAAAGGAACTGTGTATAATGTCAAAAAAATTCCATTTCAAAGGGCACTCACAATATCGAGGTCCACATGTGAAAGAAGAGGGACTAGGTTGTGCAACACTCCAATTCCAAATGTTGGTATTGGTGGAATTGGTGGCATTGGTAGTGGCAGTGGGACAGATGACACTAACACAATAAATGTTGAATTTGAGATGCAGGCCAAAGAAAATGAAGACATTGAAGCGTAGACTCAGAAACAAGACAACTGTTTTACTTTATTTCAAGTTGAACGCTAGTTTGAGGACCCTAACTCCATTTGGGAAATAGAAGTGAATTGGTAGCTTTTAGATATTTATACTGCACTTCATGAATCTGTTTCCATTGTTCCAAACTGTAGTTGATGATATTCTATATTGTATTCCATGAAATTGTGAATCAAATGTTGCACTTCATGATATTTTATTTTATATTGCACTTCATGAATCATATTCCAAATAGTAGTTGATGATATTTTATATTGTATTCCAAATTTCTATGAAATTGTGATATTTAATATTTAATATTTTATTCCATGGCATTGAATTTGATATGTGATTATGCATCATTTTTAAAGAACAACACTTATCACACTACTTATAAATTCCTATTGCATTTCCATTCACACAATCTTTGATAAATAAGATAATCCTTGATCATATTAAATTCATAATTCATGAAACAAGTCACATAGGAGAGAAATGGTTTTGAATTTGAGCCATTTTGTATTCAATTGCTAGTATTGTTATCAAAATTTCATATGCAGAATGATTGACTCAAAAACTAAGACAAAACTCTAAAATGTTCTATGTATAATTCCCTTTATAAAATTTGATGTGATCAATACAAAACAACAAACTAGTACTCATGGCCTTGAATTCCTTCTTATAGAAATGAAGGAGAAAAACAAGCTTTGGGCCAAAAGGAGTAATATCCACATGTTCCAAAATTGTATCCACATGTACACCAAACATAAAAGAGAGAAAAGCATAAAGAGTAGAAAAGTGGAAGAGACAAAAGATCTTCCATGTTTGCATCTTGTCACCAAATTTAAACTGGGGAGAAAACAATATTTTATCCATACTTTAGCAAAATCCTAATCTGTATTGTTTTTAGGCTATGTATTATATTTCTCCCATTCGTTACTCACCATATTTGTAGACTTAAGACCCAAAATTGTATTAATCAAAAAAGGTTTGACAACACACAGACCGATAGACCCACCACACCATTGCATAGGACTAGGAATTGCTACATCTAGCCTTGTTGGTCTTCGGCTTTGGTTTCATTTTGTATAGCAAAGCAATCACCATCTCAAGCACTATGAGCAAGATGGTTCACTTACTCCTCTGAACTCTTGGAATCATTTGCAACCCATTCTTATCCAACACCTAGATCCCAATCCTCCTTGTTTGAGGGTCACCTCTCCTCATCAAGAGCCTTTTCCACCGCAAACACCTTCATCCATCCCTTCAGTCAATCTTTGAGAATACCCACAACAATAGGAGGAAGTCAATGCACCTATCTATCTCACCCCAACAATTTTTTAGCATTGTGTGGTCCAAAAAGCATACCAAAGGGAATTTTGGTATTGACAATTCATTCCCATGGGTCTTGTAGTAGTGTAGTGGCAGAGGGTTCATGAAGTTGCCGCCAATGTTGTTTAATATTGCGTCAATATTTTCCAGAAATGAATGTTGAAATATCATTTGGCATAACTTCTTCCCTCGAGCTTTCAACACACCCATGTAGGTCATGAGCATCACCAGAAACATGGTGTTGATTTATGGATTTGCTTTGAGCTTGTGAGTTTCCTACAGAAATTCTGGACCCAAGATCCCCTTCACTGCTTGGAGCACTAGTGGGTGGGTGGTTGGACACCATTATCCCATTCAACCGCTTCTTAGTGACTTTTCCATGGAATGTGTTCTACTGCTTCATGGAATTTAGAAAGAATGGAGTCTCCATCACCTCTTAAGAGAGTGTCGAGACTCGAGAGCACAAAAAAAATAAGGAAAAATGATCTCTACCACCCCTATTTAAAGCAAAACCCCACATAGCCAAATTTAAACTGTACCAAGTATTAAAGGCCTTCATGTCCCTCAACTTCAATGCTCATATCTTTTTGATATCCTACCTCCATCTTCCCCATTTGAGCAAGCCTATAATTTAATGTGAAATGCAACAACTGTCATTTCGCCAATCTCCACCTTAAGTGCATTATCAATTTTGAATCTCGATGCCCATCACCTCTACGTCATCAATCACCTGGGTACTCTTCACCTCCACTTTTTACACATTTTTTGCCACCTTGTTCCCTTCTCTATAGAAGTGGATTACTCATACTGCATCAATTTTCATTAGTAAGAGGATACAACATTTTACAATACTTCAACATAGGCTTAATCTATAAATTTTTCAAGCCATGTGTTGTAATCCTCCTTAGTTGGCCATTACATATCTAGCAACTACAATGAATACAAATGCTTGATCATGTTATTCATAATTCATTGGAAATCAATGAAGACAAATAACATAATCCTTGATCATATTATTCATAATTCATGAAACAAGTACAATAAGAGATAAATGACTTTGAAATTGAACCATTTTGTATTCAATTGCTAATATTTCTATCAAAATTATATATGAATATTTGATAGACTCAAAACCTAAGAAAAGACTCTAAAATTCTCTTTGTATTCCTTTAAAAAATTCTCTATGATCAATACAAAACAACTTGTACTTTTGGCCTTGAATTCCTTCTTATAGAAACGAAGGAGCAAAACAAGCTTCAGGCCAGAAAGTTCACATGTCTCTTTTCCATTAAACTAATACCAAATACATTCGCTTTTCAATTATATTTACATTTCCAAATGGAGGGAAATGTTACATGAGACAAAAACCATTTTCATTTGTCGATGGAGATCATATTCCGCCTTCCAAAAGGAATCTTTAGGCTAATGTAGCAATATCCATGAGCTCCAAAATTGTATCCATGTACACCAAGCATAAAAGAGAGAAAAACATAAAAAGTAGAACAACAAAAGAGACAAAAGACTCTCCATGTCTGCATTCTTGTCACCAAATTCAAATTGGGGAGAAAACAATATTTTATCCATACTTTAGCAAAAGCCTAATCTACACTAGTTCCAGGCTATGCATTGTAATTCTCCCATTAGTTACTCACCATATCTACAGACTTAAGATCCAAAATTGTATTTCCCAATCCTCATCACCACATTTATCATCAATTTTCATTACTGAGAGGATAAAACATTTTACAATACTTCAACATAAGCTTAATCTATAAATTTTTCAAGCCATGTGTTGTAATCCTCCTTAGTTGGCCATTACATATCCAACAACTTATGTACTTTTGTGTTATGCTAGTTGTACCTTGCATCAATTAGCATGCTGGCCTCTTTGACAAATGTCTCCATCCTCATCTCTATTTCTATCATATTATCTATGTTAGGATTCAACATAGAATAATCAACACTCAGAATCATCTTAGAATGAGGAAGTAGTTCTCCCAAATCTTTCTCCCATTTGGAAAACTCCTTTAATTCACCCTTATCATTCAATGTCTTGGGCATAGTAAACCCTTCCATTTCGCTGAACATTCTCAATTTATTCTAGAGTTGCATTCCCAACTTTCCATGAAAAGTTGTGATTTCATTTACTAAATCAATGGCCTTCAATAAATCAAGAATGTTGGTGGGAGCTTCAGGGTCTTCCTACATCTGAGGCATCATTTATTTCAATGTCCCCACCCTAGCACTCCACTTATTGGACACTCAGTTTGGAATGCTTTTTGAACCTATGCAAGTATTTCACATTTGCCTGATGAATATTTTTGTAGGAATCCCACACATTATCAGATTTATTTAGCAATTTTGTTACTGTTATGTTTTAACACATGATCAAAAATATCATTAGCCACTTTTGGTTGTCTCCATTTTTTCTTTATTTGTGTTTTTTTTCTCTGCTTGCACTTCTTGCTTCAAGCTCTAAATTTTTAGTGATAGGATTTCTCTATCTTGTGCTGACAAATATAAAGAAGAACTTGTTGGAGAGGGAAAACTCCTAGATGTACTAGAAGTAGTGGAAAGTACCTTTTTTTTCTCATCCATCAGTTTATTGCACTTATCTGACATTTTTTTATAATTAGCTTTTGTGATCTGGGTTGTGTCTACACTCAACATGGCAGCATGCATTGTCAATTGTGTGTTGCAGCAGCTATCATTTCAATAGCCCTTTTAACAACCACAACTCCAATCCCTTTCTCCATAGAATTGATCACATCAAGCTTCCCATTATTTGGTGTCATAGACCAAATATCAAGTGTATGTAACTTAGGACTAAAGCCTGAGCCAAAAATTTGTTATCAAAAATCTCCTCAGAGATGGAGGCATATGGATCTTTCCTGATTGCACCTAATGCAATGGATAATGACAGTTCCCATCTAGGCAACATTAGAACCCCACTTCCTTTGACTAGGGCTCTTGTACCCTATGATGATATAGCAGCAATTTCCTTCATTATTTTTGCTTCCTCCTCCTTCTTAACTTCATCTTGTAAAGAAGGGTCAACCTTTCCTTTTGCCTCTTCTATTCTCTTTTTTATATTAGAGGCTTTCAAATGGATAACAAACTCTCTAAATTCTTTTGTTTGAACAAAATAATCATCACACATGAAATCATCATAAGCCTTTATCCTGAAATCATCATCCTTGGCTTCATTATACTCTCATTTTACAATTATTCTGGGAGGAACATTAATATTCAAAGCATCTTCTTTAACAGGAGATGAGAATATTTGATCCACTTCCTCCTCCACTGGGATGTATTTTGTAGATACCTTTTTGGATGTTATGGTTATATTGTTGATATGTGGTTGTCATTGATCTCAACACTATTAGCATTAATTCATTAGAAGTTGTATATGTCGAGGATATTGAGAAAATTGTAATGGAATGAGTTGCAAGTTGTCAATGGCAAAGTGAAGTTTAGTATGTCAGTAAGTTTTGTACGCTGATGATTAGTGGTTTTGGACTAAAGGGTTTGTTTCTAAGTGTATCTAGTTTATCCACATCAAGTTTTAAAGATCTGCATGAAGATTTGTTTGAGTTATGAAGATTTATATTTTGACATTTTTTCTGTTGGTGTTACTAATTGAAGATGATGTGATTTCAATTAGTTCAATTGCTACGGATGCTTCTCTAGTGATTCATGATGTTTTTGGATGTTTCTAGATCATGCTCTATCTTTTTTGCACATCCGCATTGATCGTTGCACTTGTGGTTGGTGATTTTCTCTTGCACATTCATGTTTTTCTTGTTCTTGGTTGACATGGTGTTTATAGTGTGTTATGGATCTTCAAGGAGTAATTAATTGAATTAATTGAAGTGTTTTCATGTTGGAGATTTTGATTTGGGTCTTTAGTAAGTTGTTTCCAACCTTGGTTAATTCACATTAATAATCTTTAGTGTTTTAGGATGACAATTTATATTCATTTCATTATTTTGTTGAAGCTGACATGTAGAGATGAAATTTCCTGTTGCAGATATATATAAGAGATTGTCTATTCAAATTGATGTATGTGAGTGGATGTTGAGTGTGTGTGTAATTGTAAATAAATTCCTAATCATTCAAAGGAAGAGTAGAGTGTGAAGAAGAGTGAAGAAATATTCATGTGCTTAACCGAAACTGGGATTAGGCATTAGCAAATGCTATTTTATCAGTTCAAATCCCTGCAGGTGTAATTTGATTCTTTCTGTAAGACAATGTGTCTTCCTTTAGGCAGTTAGCCTTGTTGTAATTGAGCAGTGAGCTCTAGGAAGTATGCCTAAATGCATGTGCATTCCCCATATTTTATTTCTTTATACTTTTAACAGGGTATAATATTGTGGACTGACCTCCACCATGGTTTTTCCCCTAATAGGGTTTCCACGTAAAAAATCTTGGTGTTATGTGTGTTTCTAATGTGTCATTGATTTGTTCTTTCATGGTTATTATTCAAATATGAAAATAAGGTTATTAAATTGAATAAGTTATAATATTCGCGACAACTGATTCACTCCCCCCTCTCAGTTGTTTTCCCTTTTTTTGCCAACAATTGGTATCAGAGTAGGTTCCTTAGAAGAATTTTAATAGCTTGAGGTGATCTGGGATAGCAACATAAAAGAAGGACAGTCCTAGATTTTATGGAACAAATTACTCTTTATGGAAGACTCGAATGGAGTGCCATCTAAGATGCATTGGTGAACCCTTCTAGAACATTACACGTAATAGGTATGTTATTCCTCATAATGGTCCTACTACTTTTGAGATTAGAGATGTTGATTATAATATCTAGTCTAAGGAAGCCTTGTTGAGTGCCTTGAATGATTCTGAGATGACAAATGTTATGGATTTGAAGACTGCTTATTAGATCTAGAAAAAATTGGAAACCTTGTATGAAGGTGAAGCTAATGTGAAGATTGCTAAGTTGCAGAGTCTAAAAGGGAAATATGAAAAGTTGAGAATGGGTGATGATGAGAACATTAATAATTTCATGCAAAGAGTGAATGAACTTGTGTGTGGAATCAGATGTGTTGGTGGACAAATAGATGAATTAGAGATTGTTGCTAAAGTTCTTAGATCCTTTCCTGATTCTTACAAAGTCAAAGCTAGTGCTATTGAAGAGCTCTAGATTGTAACAAATGTAACCAGAGATATGTTGGTTGGTAAGCTTACTCCTTTTGAGTTGAGTGAATTTGGTGATGCCCTTCCTAAGGTTGAATCTAAAATTAAGGCTACTACTTCCAGAAGAGATAGAAAGATATATTATTCGGGTGAGAGTTCATCTAGAAAGACATTCAAATATGAGGATGAAATCAGACAGATTGAAGAAGAAGAAAGAGAGCTGGAAGAGATGGAAGCACTTATTTTCAAAAGAGTACCAAGAGGAAAAGGTAAGTATGAAGGAAAATTTCATCTTAAATTTTTTTCTTGCAATAAGATAGGTCATTTTGCATCAAGGTGTCTAGAAAGAGCTCCTAAACCAAGACATAACAAGCCTAGATTTCAAAAGAAGTGTTACTATGTTGTTGATGAAGGTGTGACATATGATGAATCTAATAAAGGAAATAGAAGTGATGATGAATGGGTATTTATTGCTATCAAGGAAAATAATCCTGTATCTACTAAATCTGCTAGTTGTGCAAATGTGCAGAAAGCCCTAGCTGCTCGAGTTGAAGAGAAAGATGAATGGGTGATTGAAAGTGGATGTTCACATCATATGACAAGAGATAAAAGTAAGTTTGTGAGCTTGGAAAAGTATGATGGTGGTGTTGTAAGATTTGGTGATAATACATCTAGTGTGATTTGTGGCAGAGGATGCATTTCTCTTGATGGTAAGCATAATACTGATGATGTCCTATATGTGGAAGGATTGAAGCATAATCTTTGAAGTGTTGGTTAGATGGTTGATAAGCGATAAAATCTTCAGTTCAAGGATGGAAAGTGTAGAATATTGAGTTCTAGAAATGAAATTGCATTAGGTACAAAAACAAAAGGTAATATCTTTCACTTGAGTGTTGCTAGTAAAAGTTGTTTGATTTCACAAGTTGGTGAAAGTTGGTTATGGAATAGGAGAATGTGTCTTGTTAACTTTGATAATATTGTCAAGATAAGTTCTACTAAGGCTGTGAGAGATCTACCTAAGTTGGTTAAACCTACTAATGCCATATGCAAGGAATGTCAATTAGGAAAGAAAACTAGAATTTCATTTTGGAGCAAACAACATTGTTCAAATGAATTGTTGGAGCTTGTGCATATTGATCTATTTGGTCCCTCTAAGGTCAGAAGTTTACAAGGTTATAGGTATTTCATGCTACTTATTGATTATTATTCTAGAATGGTGTGGTTTTCTTTCTTAAGAGAGAAATCTAAAGCACTAGAAAATTTAAAGATCTTTAAGGCTATGGTTGAGATAGAGATAGGTCTAAAGATAAAATGTTTGAGATCAAATAGAGGTGGTGAATTCACTTTCAATGAATTTAATTCCTTTTGTGAAGAACATGGAATAAAGAGACAATTATCTGCATCGGAAACTGCTCTGCAAAATGGAGTTGTGGAAAGGAAGAATAGAACAATTAAAGATGTTGCTAGAACTATGATGCTAGAAGGAAATGTCCCTCATATCTACTGGAGAGAAGCTATGAGTACTACTGTGTACACACTCAAATGGGTACAAATCAAAGGTGATACTGATAAGGCCCCTTTTGAGCTATGGACTGGTCCAAATCCTACTATTAAATACTTCAAGATATTTGGAAGAAAATGTTATATTAAGAGAGATGAAGATATATAAAGTTTGATGCTAGGAGTGATGAAGGTATCTTTCTAGGTTATTCTACTAAAAGCAAGGCATGTTGTTGTTACAATAAAAGATTGAGGAAAATGGTTGAAAGTGCAAATGTCAAGGTTGATGAAGACTTTTGTACACCATCTAGAACATGTGGATATGACTTTGATGATCAAGATGATAGTACAAACAAAGGAAAACAAGTTTAGACTACAAATCAAGTTCAAATCATTTCGGTGAATCAAGAAGATCAAGACAAAGGAGAAAATAGTGCAAGATCAAAAGAGAGAATAGAAGAGCCTGAAGTTGAAGAACATCCTAAGACTCTAAGGTATGTAAGATTGAATAATTCAGAAGATCAGATTATAGGTGATAAGACCAAAGGTGTCCAAACTAGGAGAAAGATTGTTGAAGAATACTGCTTAATTTCAAAGATTGAGCCTACTAATGTGAATGAAGCATGTAAAGATGAACATCGGGTTGAAGCAATGAAAGAGGAGCTAAAGAAGATTAAAAAGAATGACACATGGATTCTTGTTCCCAGACCTAAGGATAAGAATGTCATTGGAACTAAATGGGTCTTTAGAAACAAATTGAATGAGCAAGGTGAAGTGGTTAGAAACAAAGCAAGATCAGTATGCAAAAGATATTCACAGATGTAAGGAATTGATTTTGAAGAGGCTTTTTCCCCTATTGCTAGAATTGAAGTTGTAAGATCATTTCTTGCCTATGCTGCTTACAAGAACTACAAGGTTTATCAGATGGATGTGAAGTCAGCTTTTCTAAATGGCGAATTGGAAGAAGAGGTGTATGTTGAGCAACCTGATGGATTTCAATTAACTGATAAGGGAGATATGGTGTGTCAGTTGAAGAAAGAATTGTATGGACTCAAGAAAGCCCCTAGAGCTTGGTATGCCATATTGGACAAGTATTTTCTGGATCTTGGATTTAATAAAGGTACTGCTAATAGTAATTTGTATTTCAAGAATGATGATAAAGATTTGATTGTTGAGGTATTTGTTGATGATATCATTTTTGGAGGAGATGATGGTTTGTGCATGAAGTTTGCAAATGAGATGTAGAATGAATTTGAGATGTCAATGATTGGTGAGATGAAATTCTTTTTGGGATTGCAAATTACTTAGTTAGATAAAGGGATTTTTATATCTTAGTCCAAGTATGTGAAGGAATTGTTGAAAATTTTTGGTATGGAAGATTCAAAGCCAGTCGGTACACCCATGGTGACCAGATACAAGTTGACAATAGAAGATGATTCTCTGAAAGAAAATCAGACTAGATACAGATCAATGATTGGTTGATTGTTGTCATTAACTCAAACTAGGCTTGCTATCATGAATGTTGTATGCATTGTTGCAATATTTCAAGTTGATATGAAGGAATCTCATGTGACTGTTGTGAAATAATTTTTAGATATTTGAAGGGAATAGTTGAATTTGGATTATGGTATCCTAAAGATGATGATCTTACTTTGAGTTCCTTTACTAATGTTGACTAGGCAGGAGATGTAAATGACAGGAAAAGTACTATTGGTGGAGCATTTTTCTTGGGTAAGAAGCTAACTTCATGGTTAAGTAAGAAGCAGAATGTCATTTCCTTATCTACTGCGGAAGCTGAATATATTGTTGCTGCTAACAATTGTACTCAAGTCCTATGGATGAAGTAGATGTTGAAGGATATCAAATTTGTGTATAATGAGCCTATTTCTATATTATGTGATAATTCAAGTGCTATTAACATTTCCAAGAATCTAGTGTTGCATTCAAATACAAAGCATATATCTATCAAGTTTCACTTTTTGAGAGAAATGATAAGTGAAAAGGAAGTCAGACTGGAGTATGTGCCTACTAAGGAGCAGATTACAGACATCTTTACCAAGTTCTTTCCTAGGGATACTTTTGAGTATCTCAAAGGGAAGTTAGGGGTGATTACCCCTCCTAATCAGAACTACAGATGCATTGCATTGCATCATTTTGTGCATTTCATAGTTATATCTTGATCTGAATTGATGTTGTGGTGGTTGCTACTTAGGGGGAGTAGTTAGATGGTCGGATGCTTAGATATGTGGTTTAGAGTTTGTGTGGATCTTAAAGATATTTCTCATTGGTGTCAAAGGGGGAGAATATCATGTGAAAAAATTTCTAGGGAAAAGAAGATCATTGTGGGAAAGAAGATCATGTGGAAGAGTTGAGGAGAAATGAGTCAGAACCTAAGGGGGAGTAAGTGTCAAGAGTTAGTTGTGTTGATGGTGTTTTTCACATCATGGGTTGCCATCAATGCCAAAGGTGGAGATTTTTGGATGTTGTGGTTATGTTGTTGATATGTGGTTGTCATTGATGTCAAAACTATTAGCATTAATTCATTAGAAGTTGTATATGTCGAGGATATTGAAAAAATTGTAATGGAATGAATTGCAGGTTGCTAATGGTGAAGTGAATTTCAGTATATCGGTAAGTTTTAGTCATTGATGATCAATGGTTGTGGACTAAATGGTTTTTTGTTGATTGTATCTAGTTTATCCACATTGACTTTCAGAGATTTGTGTGAAGATTTGTCTGAGTTATGAAGATTTACATTTTGATATTTTTTTGTTGGTGTTATTAATTGAAGATGATGCGATTTTAGTTAGTTCAGTTGTTGTAGATGCTTCTCTAGTGATTTGTGATGTTTGTGGATATTTCTAGATCATTCTCTATCTTTGTTGCATGTTTGCATTGATCGTTGCACTCATGGTTGGTAATTTTCTCTTGTGTGTTCATGTTTTTCTTGTTTTTGCCTGACATGGTGTTTATAGTGTGTTGTGGATCTTCGAGGAGTAATTTCATGTTGGAGATGTTGATTTGGGTCTTCACTAACTTGTGGTCAACCTTGGTTGATTCACATTAATAATATTTATTATTTTGGGTTGACAGTTTATATTCATTTAATTATTTTGTTGAAGCCGACATGTAGAGATGAAATTTCCTATTGCAGATACATATAATTGATTGTCTATTTGAATTGATGTATGTGAATGGATGATGAGTGTGTGTGTATGTGCAAATAAAGTCCTAATCATTTGAAGGCAGAGAAGAGTGTGAAGAAGAGTGAAGAAATGTTCATGTGCTTAACCAAAACTATGATCAGGTATTAGCAAATGTTATTTTATCATTTCAAATCCCTGTAGATGTAATTTGATTCTTTATGTAAGATAGTATGTCTTCCTTTGGGTGATTAGTCTTATTGTAATTGAGAAGTGAGCTCTAGGCAGTCTGCATGATTGCATGTGCATTCCCCATATTTCATTTTTGTATACTTTTAATAGGGTATGATCTTGTGGACTGACCTCCACTGTGGTTATTCCCCTAACAGGGTTTCCATGTAAAAAATCTCGGTGTTATGTGTGTTTCTGATGTGTTATTGATTTGTGCTTTCATGGTTATTATTCAGATATGAGAATAAGGTTATTAAATTGAATAAGTTATAATATATGGGACAACTGATTCACCCCCTCTCAGTTGTCTACCCTTGTGTTTCCAACATACCTCAGGTGCATATCCTTCACCTCCTTGCTCTATTTCACAATAAGTCACCAATTGGGTGACTACAAGTTGTTTTCCTATCTCCTTAGCTTGCACTTCAATGCATTGAGTTGAAGGTTGAGTGGGTTGGCTCCTTATTTGTGCTTCATGATTTTTTCTAGCCACCATGGTCCTTATTTCAACTTTCTTAACCTTTTTAAAGAAACTTTTATCTTCAAAATATTTAAGCACAATTTTTCTTGCACAGATTTTTCATGTACCTCAAAGTAAGGACTAATGTAGAAAGGATTTTCTTTTAACATCTTCTTCTCAATTGCATAAATTTTCTTTCATGTACTTTTTCTTTTTGCACCTTCCTCATCAGAAGACATGTTTTTTATCACAACCTCTTGATAGAGGAATTCATGATTTCTCCCTGATAATCCTCTAGCTCTTCTCTCATCAGTAATAACCCCTTCAAGGTCACAAAATATTATAATATCTTCTTTCATTCTAAGATTGTTTAATAGAGATCCAAACCTCTTAATTCCTTCCTTTGAAGTGCAAGTGAAATAGGAAAAACCATAGTAAGGGTTTACCAGGGATGACTTCCTTGATTTTCTAAAATGTTCCTTATCCATGGTGTCAAGCTATCACATTATCTCCATGAAGGCTTGTCGATCTGACATATATATTAGTAGCTTGTGGGGTGGCACCGAGGATCCATAAATTCTTATTGCAGTAGAGTCAAATTGGAGGTACCAATCCCCCAATTGAATTTTTGTGCAGTACCCTCCTCATACTCCAGAGGCATCAACATTTCTTTCACACATTTTTTAGATTTTGTAAATGGGCTTTAGGCCCAACTGCTCCAGCAACAAAAACTTGAAAACATTGCAAACATAGTATAATCAGGTTAAAAATAGTGTACATCCCAGAAATTGGTCCACATTTGCACAGGAAACTCATTATCCATGTTATCCCTTTCTCTCAATTTCATGAATTTTCTAAACATCATTCTTCCTTTCCACAAAATCATATGCATCAACAAAGTATAGTGTCTACATAAAAATGGAGGGGTTGCATCTTTCAACTAAATCAAATCCTCATGGAAGTGTTCAGCAATATAGGAAGCATAATCCCAAACCCTATTTTGATACTTATTTTGAATATCAATTGCTAAAACCATCAAAGCAACATCCATTTTTATGTCAAAATTCTTCTACAGGATCTGACACGATGCATAGTCTGTAATTTTTAAATAGTCCTCAAAGTCATCACAATCAAATGGTTCTAACTCCAAAGGACTAAAAGGTACACCATTCTTCTTCAGATCACATCTCTTGTGCCTTGGAAAAACATTCTTTCTATATGCAAACCTTATTTGCTCATATTCATTATATAGTTTACAAAAATTAATGGATTCAGAAGTAGACGGATTCAAGTTAAAACTTCCATTATTTGACTCCCTGAAATTTCCAACATAGGAATAAAATCTAGAAACCTTTCGATTGTCTTGCCAATTGGATCATAACACCTATCCAATTCAAGCATAAGGTCCACCTCCACAAACACATTGGGGCACACCAATTTTCCAATGTCACAAGTCCATAAGTGACAGGTGGGATGACTGGAAAACCTCCTATTGAAAGCATATATAAACAGATCCCAACGACTCTTTAGTAGTACCACATCACCAATCCCAATAGCCAAAAACTGAGTATGATTTGTTAATGTGCCCTCACTAGTCTTTCTCTTTCCAACTAGTTTAACAACTGCAGTTGGGTCCATAGGGGCCTCTTCCATGAAACGAGAGTAATTTTTCTTAACAACTCTCTTCTTTGTAGGTTTTTCAAGACGTGTGTCAGGCTTAGGCTTATCATCTTGAGGCTTAGGCCTTTTAACCCTTTTTTAGGTAGGTTTGCTTTGTGGTTTGGCAGAGGATTCACAAGGCACACTCATTGTTACAACTCAATAAAACTAGGGTTCCAAGATATCTATGAATTGCAATTCTATTCTTTGAATTCACAGGGTTCATACTCAATTTTAAATAAACTTCACTCCTTTACCCCCAAACCCTACGTATAATGAATACAATTCTCTTACAAACTAGAGATCAATAACCCTAAATAACAAACCCTAGCAGCTAGCTATCTACTCACTTTCTCAATTACCTAGTGCTACAAATTACTCACAAAGGTGAAGAATTCAACTTACCCAAGAAAATTAGCAGCTTTTTCTTCAAAATTTGATTTCCTTGGAGCTCCACCTTCTTCTTCTCTTCACTTAACCAGTTCTTCAACTATCGAGGATTGAAATTATGGAAGAAAAGTGATCAACAACCCTCTTTATGAATCAGAATTGGAGCATCTTTTCCATTAATTTCTGATAGATAGCTTGTGTGATTGAACTTCCACAAGTTGTCATTCACATTTAAACTCCAGCCATTGATCTTCTTTGATTAAAAACATGATGTATAGTCCTCATCAACCATCACTTTATGCTTTCCCAAGTGTGTTTTAAAACAATGATGATACCCTGGGGAGTTTCCAGATAGCCCTTTAGAACCCCATCGATCATCATAGTAATGCTTTGAAGTTAATTCCATACTTCGGTGATGAGTAACAACAAATTGGATGGAAGGAATATTCCCATTATATTCTCCATCGCTTGTTGCCAAAGTGTTACAAAGATACACTTTCACTTTAGCGAAGAGAGAAACCCAGTGATACAAAGATATAGCCTTAACACTTAGTCCATCACTTATCATCATAGTTGATTTGGAAATGAGAATGCTTTCAGCGATGGATGAAACAAGTGATGGCACCAGATGTAAAAATGTGGAAAGATCACAACCCATCATTCCTTACCTTCATATCACTCATCGCAGTAATTGAAATAAACAATCAAACTTTTCTATGATGGCTATATAAAGGAGAAACTTGTGTTCATTGCGCTTCGCTGAAGTGGAACCAAAGAATGAAAGGTTTTTAGCAATAAGTGATATGAAAGGAAATAAGCATATCGCTCATCGCAAAAATTATACAGGAAGACCAAACACATTTTGTGATGTGTGATACAAGTAACAAGAGAAAATCAAGGCTCATCGCTCATCATGGTAATGAAACTGATGGATTGAAGGATTTGGTGATGGCAGTACAAGAACTTAAGTGGCAGGAATATGCATGTGCATAAAGTTTGTTTTAAAAGAGGGATCACCTAGGAAGAACGTAGGGCCAAGGCTTAAAAAATTAAGAATGTTTTACGAAAAGGAATGAAATGATGTAAAGTCCAAACAAGGTTGAATTATCAACCTTATAAATAATTGAATCCTTAGACCAAACTCACCAAAGTAATGAAGGAAATATGTGTGATGGTTAAATGAGGAACTCTAACCACAAGGGGTTAATAATAGAATGAACCCAAAGGCATAAGATATAACTAAGATGACTTGGAACCGGCCATAACAAGTCAACAGAGGATTAAACCAAAAGACAAGGGTTTAGACAAGGGGCTTAAGGGAAAATAGACTAAGTAAAAACCCACCCCTAACATAAAACCCTAAACCCTATATTTGTAATGTAGACCAAAAGCCACCAAAGTAAGGCATATTAAATCAGTGGAATAAGACATTTTGAGGGTTTGACCAGTGATTCATCACTCAACTCAAATTCAATACACAATAACATATTAACAATAGTAGCATATACAACAATGAACATCAACAATCATTTAATGTGTGTCTAGTAGTTGAAACCAAAAGAAATTTCTTCAAATGATAAAATAAATAAATAATAATATACATAATTGAACATCAACACATTACTAAAGTCTGAATTTGAGCTTTTTTATTGGTTTTCACATGAAGGAGAACATAGAGGCATGTCAATGCAAAATCTTGCCCAAAGACAACTCTACACAGATTTGAGTTGGAACTTGGAAACTCATATTATCAAAAATCAAATCATTTTATCACCTTTTCTAGCAACTTCCACTCTTCAGGTGGTGGAATTGTCATTTTTTCTAACTGATTTTGTTTGACTTGAAGTTTTGTTAACATTTCATGATTGTAATTGAAACCTGTCTTGAATTCTTTAGTCAATTTTTCATTCAAGGTTATCAGTGGTTTGATGGAATCCAAATAGTTCACCACATTTGGGTTTTGAGGAAACTGGCCCAAATCAATCTTCCATGCACCCTCCATCTTCTTTCTAAAATCATCATTTCCAATAAATCACTCATTTGTGTGAAAAACCTCTAGAAAACCAAGCTTTGTGAAGTTCCTTACCTTTTCATCCACCTTCTTCATCTTGTTTGCAACAAAATGAAAATATCCCTTTGTTTCACACATTCTCAAACACCTTTCAATGATAGATGACAACTTCATTGAGGTAGCAATTTTATTAGTAATCCGGGTATGTGCAGGATCATCATGGAAAAAATAAGCCCTTAAGTGGCGAAAAATTCAAAAAAATCAGAGTTAGGCAACTTGAAGTAAAAATTTGGATAAGTTATCTATATTATTTCAAAAATATGTAAGAATATAATTTGTAGCAAATTGAATGTAGTTTCTAAACTACTAGGTTTATTTTTTTAAAAATAACTATTTGGTGAAAATTTGAAATTTCAATGCAGTAGTACTTAAATTTCAGGAAAAAATAAGAAGCAAGTGTTTGTCTAACCACCCTAACCACAAAAAATTATAATATTGTAGATATAAGTAGAGGACTCGTGTCTCGATGTGATGCATATTTTTTGTAATTTTTTTCCAAGTAAATAATTAATTATGAATTTTTTATTACAACTTTTAAAAAATATAAAAAACTTGTATGTCTGACCACCTTAACTTGGTCAAAACTTCATGAAATTCATTTTTTTTTTAATCCTATAGTATCTGAACCATAGAATGTGACACATGTTTTGGATTCAAAAAGTGTGATACCATTTGAAAGCTATAGATGTTTTCAATCAACCTATCAATCAGGACTTTAGTCATAGTTCAAAAAGAAAATGAATAATAATTATTTATTAAATTCAAAGTAAAGAATAATTTATATTGGTGGAAAGCTGAGAATCTCCTTTAGAAACCCATTTCGTTTCATCAATTTGGGTAAGAAAAATGTTGCCAGTCACATACCCTACATATACCCATCATATCACCACTTTTTGGCCCATCATGATCTTGCACATGCCCATCCCTTTTGATTTCAAACCATTGTCAATGGATTTGTAGACTATTTATTGAACTTGATTTGAAAACTTCTCTAATTCTAGCACATTTTTGTTGTCCACTAAATATTTGTTGAGCTTCTTATAATGTAGTTTGATAGCATCAATCAATTGAAACATGTCACACAAATGATCAATCCTCTACATTATTTTATCCCAGATCTTTGTTTCATATGACTCATTATTTCTCTACAAAATGTAGATAACTTATTTTGACAAGAGTTAATTTCTTTTTTGCTTCCATCAGCATTGCCTCCAATATTTCATTTATTTTTCTCTTTCTCCATTTTTTGTTCCCACGTGCATTTCCATTTGCAATGCTTAGTCTTAATTTTTCTGAAGTGGATTTTTCATCATATTTCTTGTTGCTCTCATCTTATATCCTTTTCTTCAGGTCATTCACTTCTCTCTCATTTTGTTTATCCTCTTTGCCTATTGATGTAGAGGCAGATTTTTTTATTCTTTTTTCTAATTCATTGCTCTTGTTATCTATTGCTTTCCTCTTTGCTTTCTTATTTGCTTGGTCTTCCTGTAACTTTTCTATTTGATTCTATAGCCTTTTTTTCTCTCTATCTTGTTTTAGCAATGATGTGTACACCAATTCATTGTTCTTCTTTGATACATTAATTTTTTTAGTATTTTTTAGTCCAAAAAAATTCAATTGAAAATTGCTCACTTGGTATTTAGATCAATCCATCTAATTTGTTGGTTTGTTTTGAACTGTGGGAACAACAATAGTGTACTCCATGATTTTTGTATTTGTGTCAAATGTGGGTAATACCATGGTTGTTGTAGGCTCTAAAGTTACAGTAGATGCACTCTCCATCAATTGCTTCTTTTCTTTTTTTATACAAGTCTGATTTCTTTTTAAACTCTTCAATGAAATCAAAACCTGGGGATGCAAGAACAATAGAATTCTTGAATGGTGAAGGAACAGGAGTACTTGTAGTTGATAATTATGTCACAACCACACTAACTGGTAGTGGGTGAGTGCCTAGAAATAACTCCTTTATGGTGGATCCACTGATAGTGTGACTTGGACCTATTAAAATCCTTTGCCCCTTATGTATGCCTTGATCACCTGGTGTTTGTGTGGTATCTTGTATTATTGTCCTCTTGTGTGTATTTTTTTGTTGTAGCACATGTTGACCACTACTACTACTACTACCCATACCATCGCCACCAGTGGTAGTGCCAATTGCACTAACCTCTCCACCATAGGCATGTCCTAGTTGTGATTGTATCTGACCACACAGATGAGGATTTGAAGCTTTAACAAATTGAATTATTTCAGCTCTACTTGTATGCCCTTGGTCTACCTTATCAACTCCAATGCCACATTTATCAACTAGTTTTATATGCTCTACATCTGTTACTGTAGGAATTCCTTGTCTTTGGGACCCTAAACCACCACCTTCATAGCCCATTTTTTCTACTATGACTGCTCTTGAAGTATATGCTTCTTTTGTGGCCTCACTTAAACCAGCTTTGACATGGATTTTTTCTTCCCTATCATCATTACACTCATCATTAGTTTATTGATCTTCACATTCATTAGGATACTCTATATTCCACAAATTTCTAAACTCTCTATCTTCTTTGTTATCTCCATACTCTGCAAGAGATCTTGGATTACCTAGCTCCTTCCTCATAGACCAAAAGGCAATAATTTTTTATTGTTACCAATTTTTAGCTATAACTTCCTCATCTAGAGAATTTGGCATTTTTACTCTACTAGATGGTTTATCACTTTTTTCATAAAAATTGTTGTACGTCCTGATTGTCTTTCAATGCAATGCCATAATTTTTTCTAACAATTGTTCAAAATAAATACCTTTATCAGCAACACTTTTCTCTATTGCTATTTTGACCTCATCCCAAGAATTCTTGTTTCTCAAGCTTTCAAGCAAGGGTTTAATTTGATGTTGAATTCTACTTGTGGCATTCTTATTGGTCAAAATCATTTCTTTAGAGGTGTCACATGGATCATACTGCCAATGACAAACAACATCAAAATTCAAAAAATTCAAAAAATCATGTGCCACACTAAATGCTTTTCTCTTGAACGTGAACCCTCCACATGAAAAAGGTAAAGAAGGAAATAAGGTTTTATTCCCTTGATTGACAAAGTGTATTTCATAAACACTCTTCATCTGCCTTACATATTCCAATTCAAAAACCCTTTCTGTCACATGTATTGGAAGTTTGTATGGCTCTACTCTCGATCCATAAAATATTAGCACAGTATATTCTTCCATTAAGCACGAATCAACCAATTGTATTTCTTTTCCTAGTTGAATGCAATTTCTACATGACATAGGTAATCTAAGCATTGGAGTATTTGTAATTGTTTGATGCAATGGAGCCAAAAAGTAGTCTACAAAATGATTGTAGTTCCTTCGAGAATCATGCATCCTTATCTCAATGGTCCAATCATATACTGGAGCCATTTAATTTTCTTGAGTGTTACTATAGGGTTGAATATGAATTTTTTCGGTTTGAAACATTCCTCTAAATTTGAGTAGAAAAAAATAGCACAAGTAGGTTGTGAACCTAAATGTCTTGGTGGGACCTCCTTTAATCATTAAAAATTGTTTATTCATGGATTCTAAAATGTGCTCAATATAGTTTTATTTGACATGAACACCATAATGGATATTATATACCATTTCAAGGAGGCTTGTACCCACTTCCAAATTCTTATCCAGTCTGAGGAAAAATGCTAGTATGGAAATAGTATCCTAAACCCATGGTTTAAAAATATCAAAATCGGAAGGATACTTATGATCACCTTTCAATTTGTTTCTAACTTCTTTGGTATCTTGAACTATTTTATTTATGAAATAATTTTCCCCCCTTTCATCCACTACTTCATAATCACTAGCAAGCTTTTCTATGTCAATGTGGACATTTCCAAATTCTTCGGTTGTAAACCCCAACACTTTTCCAAGTTCTTCTGCATTAATAGATAACAATTCTTCTTTGATATCTTTATTAACAATTTCTCTTTTGTTATCATCATAATTTTGGGCATAGACCATGATAAATTTTGGGCAAGGGAAAACCTCATGTTACATCATGCACCCTAATCCAGTTACCCATAGCGCACTGATACTATTAACTTGCATTTTCTTTGTAACCTTATTTTGAGATGAAAATCTAAGTTCTGAGGTATGCCTACCATAGATTTTAGGATCATAAATAGCATGGTATTCATCAATGAAACTTGGGGTTTTAAGCACTTTTTAATAATGTATTTTTTTATCCGACATTGCTCTAGTGGTACTAGTGGTAGACATGGTTATACAATGTGAAATTGTGAATTCCATATTAGTCCTCCTTAATTTTTCTTAATTCTTAAGTCTCTCAACCCTAAACCCAAACTTCAAAGTTTGAAAAAATAATATTTTAAGAAATGTCAAATGATGAAATGTAGCCGCATGAATTCTTTCACTTACCTGAATTCTGATTCTTGAAAAGATTAATGCTGACATTGATGGAAACTAGAATGGCTTTGTTAGAAGTGGAATTGTGGAAGTGGAACCTAGAACAGGGTGGTGCACTACAATGAGCAATATGAAGATTGAAATCTCCCCATGTGTTGACCCTCTCACTTAAAAATAAAATCACTTGACACTTAGCCTAGTAGAAAGTGATTTAAAAAAAAAAATGAACATTAAAGTGAATGAAACATCTACGTGTTGCAAATTCTAAACCGTTGATCTTTGTAAATCTAATAGTTATAGGGTGATTCTAGAGGTTTAAGTTTAAAATCCTATCACTCTGTGCATTTCATTATGGAATGCAACTACAACCATACATCAAATGTTCATTGAATGGTTGAAACTTCAGTAATTTATGATATAAACAATAAACATGTGTTTTAAAAGTTATTTTAAACTTTAGTGTGCTAGGATTGATGTCAATGCCAAGGGGCCAGTAACTTAACATTGCAAAGGACTTAAAAAATGAATAATGATACCAGGAACTAGGGGAGAAGGTCAATGACAAATTAGAAATCAATAACATTTCGGTAAATCCTAACAAGAGTGATAACTTTTAGTGTTTATAATGTTTTTTGTCAATTTGATGGAAACTTTCTTTTTTCATTTGTATTGCTTTATGTTTTACTTTTAAATCTGCATGCAATTATTTCATAAATAGATAATACTTAATTTTCTAAAGGAAATAAAACTAATTTGAATAGATTCATAGACACTGAAATTAGAAAATAACTCATTACTATAAATGAATAATGAAGAATAACACAACACAACCATTTATTTTATTACAACTAAATTACAATGTCACGTTATTACATATCTTTTTAAAGATGAGTAGTTGTAGAGTAGGCAAGCTCCTATTTTGTATAAATAACATATGTCACTTTACATAGACACAATTTATTCCAAGTTTTTGCTCGTGACAATGGATTACAAATTGATTCCAATTTCCAAGCTTTTGTTGTGACAACGTAATACAAATGTGACTCTAAAAATAAATGCATGATTCCAAGCTTTTGTTGGTGACAATGTAATAAAAATGTGGCTCTCAAAATAAATACAAGGGATTTTCCTGGCCAACCATGTTAGGGAAAAGGGAGTTGTGAAGATACAAAATGTATGTAGCCCCTTTGAGAACCAAAGCCATGTAGAAGATGAGGGGTAGTAAAATTGATGTCATCTTTTACCTATTGCCTCCATGCATTGGGATAGCACTTATCTCCATTAGAGCTCCTCATCCTAGTTCAAAACCTGTCTCAGAAGTCAGGTGAACTAGATCAACTTCTTTCCAATTCCACCCATTCTAAACTTGAAAGAAATTGGTATTTTACTTTGTAACTATATAACTAGAGGCAAGATAATTTAGAGTATCCCCAATAATACCAAATCATCTTCTTCCTAAATCCTTATTGACCCTACAAAATTAAAACCCTTATGACAATTCAAAACATTGTACTCAATAGTAAATCCTTTAGCCTTCAACAAATGATATCAGTTGTGCTCACTAGTCACTATCCCTATTTATGGGCCACCAGTGCTGCTACTAGCTTGATCCTTGTTTACTTGTGACTCATGCATGTGAGGTTGGGTATAATGATAATCGTGATTCATGCAAACCAAAAAACCAACTTAATTGATTCGTGTAACTTAATCCTTACATACATACAATTAAAATGTTTAATTTGATTGATGTCTGGCTACATGTAAACTATACCTCAAGTTGACAAGTTGTCAAAATCACCAGTGCCACTCAAATGATATGAAATCATTACAAATCTTGTTTCATTAAAACTATGGTTTTTCGAATCAATCGTTTCAAATGTTCATATGGCATTAATCACAGCCCGTAGTATGACTACCACACTTTCTTCAAAAAGATTGAGAATTTTAATTAAATGAAATGTAGTATGTCGAGGCATTGAAAAGAGAGAATGAGAGATGAGGGATGAGCCTTGATCTCACCACGTGTCCACATCTAGCGGTTAGTGTTATTTCAGAGGTTTTAGTTCACAAGTCTAGTGCTTTAGAGATTTACTTCTAGAATGCAACTATAGTCATCCATCAAAAATTCATCAAACGGTCATGTTTATATTGATTTGTGTTGACATCTCACTACAGATATGGAATATCCTTTGCACATATTTCCTTCATTACTTTGGTCCTAGGGATTGTATTATAAATTATTTTATAAGGTTGATAATTCGGTCTTGTTTGGCCTTTACATCCTTTGTGTAAAACATTCTTAAAATTTTAAGCCCTGGTCCTATGTTCTTCCTAGGCAGTCCCTTTTAAAACAAATTTAATGCACGTGCATATTTCTACCACTTAAGTTCTTGTATTGCTCATCACCAAAATCCTTCAACCCATTGTGTTCATTATCGTGATGAGCGATGAGCCTTGATCTCACCACATGTCTACATCTAACAATCCTAATGGGGTAAAAGCACAAAGTTGTGTTACACTTTCATCCAACTTATCAGCACAACTGAATTTAAGTATTTCTAACTAAAAATCAATTTTGGTCAAACATATGATCTAGTAAGATTCATTCTAGCTAAGTTAGATACTTCGACAACTTTTTCAACTAAAATTGTTGGCTAAAAATATATGGAGCACCACTTTGAGTCCAATTTACCAAAAAACTAATATTATTTGAAAAACATGAAGTTTCAATAACTCCTACTAATGTAAATAACATTTTTAAAAAAATATAAAAATACCCTTTTGTAGATCCATAAGTGTAGTTTTCAAAAATATATTTATTTTAATAGTTTAATTATTATATATAGTTTATTTTTTATTTTTACTAAAAGTAGGCTATCAACACAAAATATTAGGTTGATTACCATGCCAAGGAAAAATACTAAAACTTATTTTAAAAATTGAAAAATATATGATGCACTAGATAAAAAAATCTATTTCAAGATGGTATATTTTTTTTCCATTTTAGATAAATATTTAATATGAAAGTTGATGTCCCATGGAAAAAACTATTTTCTGATTCACACACATTTTAATATTTATTTAAAAATATATATTTATCAAAATTGGAAAAAAATATATCCATGCACTAAAGTTTCAAGTTATAAATACACAAAAAATTTGAAAGAAAAAAAAAATTACTATAAAAAGTTTGACATCTCATGCAACTTCATTTTTCAGCATTTTTCCAACAACTAAATTATAGTGTTAATTTATTAAAAACTAGTTTAAAATATTTATTTTTATTTTTTTAAATACAAACATAAAATATACTAAAAGATACATATTTTATTAGTTTACATCATTTCAAAATTCAAAACATATATGGCACCTTTTAATGATTCAAATTTAAAATTTGGATCAGTGTTGGTCATTTCCTTTATAAAGGGTGACACAACTTTGTGCTTTTACCCAGTGTTATTCCAGAGTTTTCAATTCGCAAGTCTAGTGCTTCAGAGATTTACTTCCAGAATGCAACTACAGTCGTCCATCGAAAATTCAACGAATAGTCATGGAACTATATTGATTCGCACTGACATTTCGCCACTAAATTTTTTTTATTAGTTTGAAATTATGTTCAATTCACCAATGTTTTTTCTTATTCATTTGAAAATAGGTTTAATTCGCTAATGTTATTTTCTTGTTTGAAAAACATTTTTAATCGCCAATAAAATTATTTTTTCTATTTTGACAACAATTTTAATTCACCAATGGAAATATTTTCTAGGTTTGAAAATAGATTTTAATCACCAATGAAAATATTTTATTAGTTTAAAAAAAATTGTAATTCACCAAGATTTTCCATAGACTTCTAGTGATTAGAAAAAATTCGCCAATTGAGATTATTATTTTTTTCCCAAAAAATTAAAAAAAATCTCCAATAAAATTAATATTTTTATTGGGAAGTATACAAGATTTGTTAGGATTTTACACCATTGCTAAAGGGGGAGGGGGGGTGTTTCTTAAAGTTATCCCTAGGTGGCATCATCTAAAATCCCTTTGTACACCGATCCAAAGCTATTTATTGCTAGCAGATTGGATTTGTGAAATCTATTGGTTGCTACAAGAAGCTCCTCATACGAGATCCATGGATGCTCACCTTCTCAAGGATTTTATGAAATGATAGATCAAATATTTTTCTATGCAAGTTAATCCCAAAAAATCCCAAAAGTAGAACAAAAAGGCCTTCAAATGTACACGCTTGTTGGGCTTTAGGTATTTCATGCTCTTTGCACCGAAAGTATTTGCATGCCAACATTGTCAATACAACTACCCCCATGGAAAAAAGAGATGCAGCAACAACTCCAACTAGCAACCCTACTAAAGGATTTTTCTTCTTAGTGGAAGACTGATTAGATTTCTCCTAAATAAGACCAGGGTTTCCTCTAATATTCAAAGTCAAGCCTATGTATATGTTGTTCTTGAAAGCTGGTGGAATTCTTCCTGTTAATTTATTGTTCGATAGGTTCAATACTCTAAGACTCACCATATTTGATAAAGACACTGGAATTTATCATGTCAGCCTATTATTGGAAAGATCTATTGTTTCTAAAGTATTCAGGTTCAATAGAAAGATCAAAATTTTTCCATCTAGAGAATTGTGGCTGAGATTCAAGAAATTCAGCTTCATATTATGATAGTCAGTTCCTTATGTAATTGCTCCATCAAGGTAATTGCAACTCAAATCCACATATGTTAGTCATGAAAATTTTGATAGCTTATCTAAAATACCTCCCTTAAATTCATTATTTGGCAGCTTCAAATGTTGCAATTGGAAAAGTTTAGGCAACACATGAGTAAGCCAGCCTCCCAAGTGATTGTGTCCAAGATTAAGTAGTTGGATTTTAGAACAACTTGCTAGTTGCTCTTGAATTGGGCCATTTAGAAATTTATTCATTTCTAGCCATGTCAAATTTGGGGCCTTTGAAACGGTAGAAGGGATGCTTCTTGTTAAGGGATAAGATTATCTTAGGAATTTTCTAGAAAGAGAGTTTTCCAAAAAATTAGAAACAATTTGAAATTGTTCAAGTTCAAAAATAAGAATTTTCTAGAAATTAGAAATAACTAGAAGCTATCCAAGAAAAGGAACATTCTAGTTTTAGAATTCTCTAGAATACAAAGAAGTTTCTAAGATCAATTATAAATATGCAACTGTTCATGTTGTAAATGTAATGGTGATTGTATATTGTTGGATTGAATACAATGAAGCTAGAATTATATCTTCAACTATTCCTCTCTTTAATATTATATTTTCCCTATTTATTGTTATTATTTTTAGTGTTATTTTGGGCCTATTTTTACATGGTATTAGAGCGAGGTTCAGCTAGAGATATATGGCTAGAGTGATTTGTTTACAAGGTTGTTATATTGCTAGAATAATATTTGTTTGAAGACTAATTTTTTTGTGGCTAACATGGACTCTACAAATGATGTGTTTCCAATATTTGATGGAAGTGGTTTTCCATATTGGAATATTGTAATCAAGAATGCTTTGAGAGAAAAGGCCCTATGGAGGATAGTGAATAAGAAAATTGGAGAACTCCAAACTGAAAAAGAAAAAGAGTTATGGAAATGCAAGTTGGAGCAAGTTGGAGCAAGTTAGAGGTATTATTTGTAATTCTTTAAGCCCCAATCTCAATGGAAGATTTGTTGATATTGATAATCCAATAGACCTGTGGGAGAATTTAGAAAAAGGATTATAAAGATGTAGATATTGCTAGCATGTTTAGTACAGATGAAAAATTGGTGAACTTAGATCCATCTGATTTTGAAAAAATGATTGATTACTTCAATGAAGTTACTTTTTTAAATGCTCAGCTGAAGAAAATAGATATTGAATATGAAAAAAAAGATTTTTAGTTGATTGCAATGGTTGAAAGTAAGCTTCCCTAGCCATACAAGTTATTTAAGGAATCAAGGAAAAGGGTTATTCAACTAAATCCGAATACCCCCTAACAAACTTTTGATCAATTTTGCAAGTTTGTTTTAGATGAAGAAGTTCAACTTATTAAAGAAGGATATATTAAGAAGAATCATGCATATGTAGCTAAAAATAAATTTTATAGAAATGATGGAAGGAAGAATTGGAAAGGAAATGATAAATTTTGAAATAATTCAAGGGTTCTAACCATTTTTCTAGAAATGATGGTGCAGAAAAGCAAGTTGGAGGAAAACCCATTATTTGTAAGTATTGTAGAGGTGAGAATCACATGGAGAAATTTTGTTTGAAGAAGAGGGACAATGAAAGGCAGCAATACAAGCCCAATCAAGAAAGGTTTAAGGATGGAAAAAAGGATAGACATAGCTTCGTAGCCATCTCCCTTAAAAGGAAAGAGAAGTCAAATGAGGAGGTAATTGCTACACCTGAAAGTAAATCTAGTGTTAAGGGGGGATACTTTGCTTTAGATTCTAATAAAGAATGGATTTTAGATTCAGGGGCATCATCTCACATGACCGGGGATAGATCTTTGTTTATTTATTTTTATGAAGGGAAAAAATTTGATCAAGAAATTACTATTGGCAAAAAAATGAAACTTCCAGTTAGGAACAGGGGTTGCTAATGTAACAAATGGATCTTTGAAAAATGTTTTATTGGTTGAAGGATTAGGGGCAAATCTTATTTCAGTATATAAAATAGTTCAAGTTGGATATGAGTTTGTTGTCACTATTGATCAAGTTATTGTTAGAGATAGAAAAGACCCAAGCAATATAATTTCTATTGGTAGAGTTGATCATGAAGAGGTCTATTTAAATTTGTGGGGTTTTTTGATGATGAATACACATTCTCTCATTCTTTTATTGCTCAAATTGATTATATGTAAAAAAAAATTGCATGCTAGAATTGGACATATAAATTATAGAAAATTACATGACATGATTAGAATGGATATGGTTAGAGGATTAACAAAAATTTCAGGTTCTAAAGGTGTTTGTGAAGGATGTGTGTTAGGAAAACATCATCGAGATCCTTTTGATTCAAGTAAAGCATGGAGAGTTAATCATCCACTGCAACTCATTCATAGTGATTTATGTGAACCAGACTATCCTTCACTTTTAGGTGTCAGGTACCTTCTCACTTTTATGTTATTTTAGAAAGAAATGGGGACTACATTGATGAGGATGAGGTGTGCACTACTAATACTATTGAAAATGAAACAACTAATGCTTGTAATCAGTCATTTTTTGAAGGTAGTGATGATGAAGAAAATGACTTTTCAGCTAAACAAAAGACAAGGAGTGTTGAAGAAATATAGGGAAAGGCTCAAAGATCCAAGGAAGGAATGGTAGTGCTCTCATGGCCAAAGTATTACAAGTAAATGACCCAACCTCATATGAGCAAGCTAGAGGGAAGAAAGAAATGGGAGCAAGCCATGAAAGAGGAATATAATGCATTGTTAGAGAATAAAAATTGGGAACTTATGCCCCACCCCCAAGGTAAGAATGTTATTAGTTGGAAATGGGTTTACAAAACAAAATTTAAATCAGATGGTGTTATAGAAAAATTCAAGGCTAGATTGGTTGCTAAGGGGTTCAATCAAAAAGAGGGTGTTGATTATGAAGAAACATTTGCTCCTATCATTAAAATGAATACGGTTAGAATTATTATTTTTTTGGCTGCAAGTCTTGAGCGGCATGTTCATCAAATGGATGTAAAAAATGATTTTTTAAATGGAGATTTATATGAAGAAATATATATGGATCTGTGAACTGGAAAAAATACATGTTAGAAAACGAGCAGCAAACAACAAATATAAACACCTTACACCTCAAGATTGGGAAAATGATTAACTTAACAAAACAAAATGGAACTTTTTACCTTGTTGACTTGTCATTTGGTTGGCCCTTTGATATTTGATGTAGTGTATGCTCCTTTGATGGAAAGAGATGCAAGATGAATGCAAGATGAATGGAAAATAGGTGATAATGGATGCAAATGCAAGTATTTGGCTATGTCTCAAAAGAAAAATTTACAAGAGTTTGGCTAGCATAATGATCTCCCCCCAAAATGAGAGAAAAGAGGGGGTATTTATAGAGAATTTTGAATTCTCTAGAGAAATGGATGGTTGGGATTAAAAAAACACGGCCAAGATGTAGGGCTATGGTGAGTTGAGAACTCATAAGCCCTCACATCTTGACATGTGGCATGTGAAGTGGCTTGAAAATGATGATGTGTACATGAGTTGGAAATAGAGTACATGACATGGAGGTACTACATAGTACCTTGGGATTGGGACAAGATCTCCTCATAAAGGAGGTCCTTGTCCCCATGTGGGTGAGAGGACATGTAAGGAATTAAAAATTCCTCAAATATCCACATGTGGATGAGAGTTCGAATTTAAAATTCCTTGAAATGCATTAGGGGATTAAATGTGAATTAAAAATTCACATGGGGAATGGAGTGCCTTCTCCAAAAGGAGAAAGTCTTTAATAAGGTTTTAATAAGGTTATGACACATTCCATAAATGATATGGGGATTAGGTTGACCTAATTAAGTGATTAAGGTTGTGCAAGTACCTGGTTAAACAAATTAATGATAGATTAGAGGCAAGTGGGAAATTATGGAGGATGTGACCCTAATGATGATTAGGGGCGTGCACATCTTAACCATAAATTAATTATGATTAAAAGAAGGTTAGGTGGTTAAGAGGGATTAGAGACCAACTTGAAAGAGTTGGAGGATGTGACAATGAGAGAGAAAGTGAGGAATTAAAAAATAAATTTAAAATTCTAAGAGGTAATATGACTAAATCAAATAAAGTGATATATTTATTTAATTTAGAGAGGAAAGAGGGGAAAATTATTTATTAAATTAAATACTTTGGAAACCTTATGTAGGACATGGAATATTAATTAAATGAATGATTTAATTAATACTGGAAAAGAGGATGAAGTAAATGAGCAAAGGGATGATTAAGGAGACGTCTTTGACCATATGGAAGTGGTCAAATTTAGACGTCTACATGATCAACCACTAGGTTTTGTAGATCAACAACATCTTAATCTTGTTTGTAGATTAAATAAGTCATTTTATGGACTTAAATAAGCACCAAGAGCATGAAATGAGAAGATTGATAGGTATTTTCAGCTTCATGGGTTTAAAAAATGTAAATTAGACCCAAATCTTTATGTGAAGAGAGTGCAAAATAAAATTATTCTTGTTGCAGTTTATGTAGATGATTTCATCATAGCTGGGCCAAATATTGGAATAATTAATGATTTGAAATCAGATCTTAAAGGGGCATTTCATATGAGTGATTTGGGTGAACTAAATTATTTTCTTGGCTTGAAAATTAGTAGGCTTCATGATGGGTTATTTATCTCTCAAATAAAATAGGCTTCATGATGGGTTATTTATCTTTTTGATGGGTTATTTAGTCAACTTGTTATTACCTAAGCATAACCAAAGAAAATTTCTTAAGAAATTCAAAGGAATCTTTCTAGAAAGAAAATTGGAGGTAAGGTCTAGAGTCTTTAGATTGCTCAAATAAAACACTTTTAGAGGAATAGATCTTGATACTTTATTGTAGTTGAGATCAAGATTTTCTAGACTTGTGATGGATGACAACCCATCAAGTATACTTCTAGAGAAGTTATTAAAAGAGAGGGCTAGAGTTTCCAACTTGGCAAGACTACTAATATTATCAGGAATCAGGCCACCAAAATTGTTGTCTTTGAGGGCAAGATGAGTCAAATTTGCACATTTGGTAAGCTCTTGGGGGAATCCACCATAAAGATGGTTAAAGGAGACATCTACTTCTTCAAACTTTAGACTCCCAAAAGCCACTGATCCATCCAAATTATTATGTGTCGCAATGAAATTCTTGAACTCTCTCAAATTTTGGATTTGGGCTGTTAAATATCCTTTCAAATTATTGTGAGATATGTCTAGGGATTACAATTTCTGAAGAGGGTTAAGTGAAGGAAGGGTTCCTAACATGGAAATGGAACTCGGATTCAAAGAAACCAAGTTAATGCAAGATCTAATATCCTCATCAAATGGGGTTGACAAGAGATTATTTGACAAGTCAAGAAATTCAAGGGCATGCAGCTTACACACAAATTGCCAAGTACTTGCAAAAAATCCAAGATTAGACAAGTGGAGTTCTACAACATCACCCTTATTTTTAGTACAGTTTACACCAACCCATTGACATGGGTTGGAATTTGAATTTAAGTTAGAATCTATCCAGATAGATGAACAAGAAGAGATCTTTTTCATTACTTTAACTTGTGTGGAGTTAAGACTAAATGCAAGAGGAAGACATGACATATTGAATAAAATACTAAGAACATAAGAAAAATGTGTGCAAAAATACCTCATTTTTTGCAATTTAATCAATCTAAGCATGAAAGGCTTTGTTGGGTATGTGTCTACATGATGGATTTTGTTTGCCACATACCTAAAGGAAAGTGAGTATGCCTCATACTATGAATTTGTTGCACTACTTTTTGATAAACCTCTCTCCTTCAATTGTAACCCAAGGTTCCACACGGGCTGATAATTTGATGTTATGTGGACCCTTTTTGAAATGGGTTGTATTTTACTATTTTAAAATTTGTTAGACATCACTGGGAATATTTTTATTTTATTATATCTATTATTTTATAAAGAAAAATATAAATCAATATTGTTAATTATGATATTTAAAAATTAATAATATTAATTTAAAATATTTTCAAAAATAGAATGCCATTTAATGTAAGAAAATATTTTTAACATTTTAAAAGATTATCTTAAATATTTTTAAATTTTTGAATTTTAAATATCTTAAAGTTTTAAAGATAAAGTATTGAGAAAATACTTGACTTTAATTTCTAAATAAATAATATTTTTTTATTTTAGTATAGAAAATTGAATAACTTTTATTTAGTTTATTATTTTGACTTAGAGAAATATTCATGTATACAAATTATAGTCTAAAACAAAATAATGTTCTTTAATAAATTTATATGTTTTATTGAGCATTGCTTGTTAGACACTTTAAATAATAGTGAATTTGTATCCATGTTTTTTTTTCTTATTGGTAAATTTCTGCTTGTCGGGCAACATTCATAAAATGAAAATCATAAAATAAGGACAACTTCAAACCTAGTAATGGAAAGCACAAGAACCTGGTTCAAACCCAGAGTGGCAGAAAAAATGCCAAGAGAAAGAGGACCTTCACCCACATAAATGGTACCTCAAAGAACATAAAAATAGATTCCCTATACACCTCAAATATACAAAAGTGCTTAGAGACCTGATTCAGGATTGAAACATACTACACAAGAGAATGTTAGCATCATTACATCTTAGATATCCTTCCAACATAGTGAGCAGCAGTTTCAAAGCTTTCTTCTTCCTTTCATCCTCAAACACATATTCAAGAATGGTAGGTAGAAGCTATAGATAATTTCATTTTCCATAGCGAAGCGACCTCCCATCAGAATATAGAGATGGTCCCTATCCTAGCCATTACCTATGAGATCAATCATTTTACAAACAGACGATGATATGTGACCCATCAAGTCTTTGAGTTCCACATGCGTATGAGTATCAACACTATACAAGATGAGCACTTCACCATTGTGTGAATCACAATGATATTTTGGTGATATTAACTGACCCAAGTTGAAACCACCAAACTCAATAGGAAGAAATATTCAGCTAACATGTATGGAAGGCCAATAAAGCTATCTTAACTAACCAGCCGATCCATAATGGTTGTGAAATTGGGGCGACCAATGGTCCATGAGAGAGAGTCACTCTTTGGAAGACTATCAATCCCACCCATGTCTGATATGAAGGAGATGTGCGCCAGCTTTAGATTTTGTTTCTACTAAGTCTCCTGTAAACAATCTAATTGATGCTTAATAAAGTGTCGCTTGTTGGAGGCCATTGGGCCCCTGAAAAACCTAGTTACCATCCTCCTAACTTCCCAAGGGAGGCATCAGATCCCTTGGAAATCAAAAAACCCTTGATGGAAGGAAGCCTTAGCACCTCTACATTCTCCTCCCTTAGTTGCTTTCACGATTTCCTCCCCCATCCTTTCTTTGAAAACCCAAGAAGTTTGGCAGTTGATTGGTTGATGCTCCATGGCTCCACCATGTCAATATCGTCAACCACATCCACATCCTCACCCAATTCTAAGTCCATCGGGGTAACAACCAAGGGGTCACCCATATTTGGTTGCTCAGACGAACATTCCATTTTGCGAGCGAGCAACCCCTCTGTGCGAGCATCACAAAGATCACCAAGGTTCTTGTTCAAAAATTGCCAAGGGGGTGAAAGGCATGTTGCTTTCACTATGTCCACCATTCTAGTAGGAGTTATACTCAAACAACCATTCTTTCCTATGCTTGGAGGAGCATCCATTTCTAAAGTTGAGCTTGCCACCTTCTGATTAGGGCCATTGTTTGAGACTTTTGGCCACCAAACCTTTTTTTTTTGGGTTTCTTTCTACAATTTTCATCATTGCTTGATCTACTTCCACACTTACCATAGTAAAATTTGTCTTCTTCGATCTCCACAAAGATGATTATGTGGCTCCCTTCGATGCATAGTTGAATTTTCTCAGGTACCTTGTTGACTGTTGCTATCTGCATTCAAAGATATAGGAAAGAATCCCCCTCAATGATTGTCAAATACACATTTATTAAGGCCCCCAAGGATCATCCAATCTTTTCTACACATTCCTCAACCCAATATTTGAGTGGAAGATTGTACAAGTGAATCCATAGAGGCTTGTCATATGGCTCAAATTTCACTGGATCAAAATTTGCAACCCATTTTTGCATATAAATAGGGTTTTTCCCCATCATCCAAAGCCCTCCATGCAAAATTTTCTCCTAATCCATGGACGATGTGAAGATTGCAATGAAAATTCCCTTAGGGAGGAACTTCGCGATTGCCATGGATTTCCAACTTTTAGCAAGCTAGGAGTGAATATCCTCGCAACTACATCTAGGGCCAACTACCTGACAAATTACAACAAGCTCACTCAGCATCTGAATATCCATACGGGCCTCCATCAAAAGGTAAATAAAAAAATATTCTTTGTGGCTATTGTCCTCACACTAGTGTCTCTGCCTTTGTTTTGGCTAGCCTCGCAACCTACTAAGTTTTGCTCGCTCCATAGACCAACACTAATTCTTAATCAATGAAGGAAAGAATATCCATATTTAATGTTAGTGTTTATAAAAAGGAGTTAATTTTTCTTTTATGATTTATTGTATTTGAGTTGTGAGGGTTTCAGAATGAAAGATGCATGGAAAGTATTGAGTAACAAACATTGACACATAAGTTATCCTCATATGATGAAGATATGGTAAGTTTTGATTAGCATTCATGCAAGTACTATTGATTATGGAAGAGGATTTTATTAATAAAACACAATCAAAGATGTTAGAAAATAAAAGTTGGGGTTGGATACATTAGATGCATCAATGGGATCATCTTGAAATGAACTTGAAGAAAATCATCTAAACTAGCAATTGCACCTTGGTGTGCAATGGGTACACCGAAGAGTTATGAAAGGTCAATTAGAGAAAATTTTGGTGTATTTTTTGTAAACATATGTGCAGTACATGAGGTCTATTAGTAGGTAATTTATAAAATGATGTTGTTTATGTAACAAAGGTCTCAATGGATAAATGATACCTTCAAATTAGTTATGCATCCACTTACCAGGATCCAAACATGACTGAAAGAAACCTCTAAATCAGGAATATAATTAGGCCCCATTACCAAGAGGTCATGTTATGTTTATAATAGGGAGAGAGGAGAGAGGGATAGATATGGATATAAAGAGGGATAAATTGAGGGGGGAAGATTGAGAGAGAGGGGTGAAGAGAAAGATAGACAAAATAGATAGGGGTTAGAGATAGAGAGGAAGATAGAGATGGATATGGAGATGGAGATGGGGATGGAAAAGGAGAGGGATATGGAGAGATGTAAAGGGGTAGAGAGGGGAGAGAGGGATGAATTGAGATGGAAGAGATAAATATATAGAGAGGGAAAGTGGGGCAGAGTATGAGAGCGAGAGATATAAAACGATAAAGATAGAGATAGGAAGTGATATATAGATAGAGTTAGAGAGAGGGAGAGATATAGGGGTAGGGAGAGATGGAGAGATAATAAGATAAGGATAGATTGAGAGATAGGGAGATAGAGGTAGAGAAATATATGGATAGAAAGAGATAGAGAGGAGTGAGAGGAAGATCAAGAGATAGATGGATATATTAATATTCATTATTCAATAATTTAAATATATTTTAAATATAATTATTCATTAGACAAAATTATATTTGTAATAGTAAAGTTATTATAGGAGTTCAATTTATTTTTTCTTTATCCACCTCTCTATATCTTATCTCTAGCTCCCTCTCCCTTTTATGTCTTTCTCTCTCTATATCTTATCTCTATCTCCCTCTCTCTTTTATGTATTTATCTCTCTATAAGTTTGTCTCTCTATATCAAATGACATGCTACCTTTAGCATAACTCCCCAAGGACATATGCCATTGTTGGATTTTTGGCATGAAACAAGTAATCATAAGTTAATTTTTCTTTTCTCTATCTCTCTTTCCCTTTCTATCTCTTATATTTCTCTCTTTCTCTATCTCTCTTTTTTCTATTCCTTTCTCTTTCAATCTTTGTCTCCATCTATATCTATGACTTTCTATATATATCTCTATTTCTCTTTATCTCTCTACCTCTATATTTCTTTGTCTCTATTTGTATTTTTTTTATCTCCATCTTTATCTTTTCTATTATAATTTAACTAATATATATAATCATACTTGTAAACTATTTGTAATACCATTATTTTATTCTAGTAAATGTAAAGTACAACTTATTAGTAGCTTAGTATATATTTGAGAATCATATGAATATTTATCTTCCACACTACATAGTTGGTCCCTTTGAGGAGTTGGGCATTCAAAAGGATAAACTTAAATGGTGTTCATATGATGACACCACAAAAAAATATTTATTAGTAATTTTATTTTGATATGTACACTCTCTTTCATTGATGAAGAGAATATTGGAGATGAGCTTTGCATGCTCGTGTAGTGAGGCATGTACACTTATGCTGTTAATATACATTGCACTCATAATTTGTATCATATCCTTCCTTGATCTGGCATGGATCTTCTTTTCTTGGAATTGTACATCAAACAAGAAGTACTCCTACAACCCTTCTTGGGGCAATTTATCCAATTCTAGATTGCCAATGTTTTGGAGAAATTCTAGCAGAGAAAAATAGAATTTGGTGGTCTTTGGGGCTTCATCTCAAACTCTTAGATATTTGGCATCTTCATGGTTGCTTGCAACACTACTACATTGACTAGCACAAGCGACATCTACTAGAGATTGTAAATTCACTGCTCTTTTGCCACAAATTACAAAGTTTTAGGAAAAAACTCTAGGAAATTGGTTTTGATCACTAGTGTAAGTTATTGGCATCTTAGAAGTTCAAATTATATCCAAATATAGAGTCTCCTATATATTCCTTCTTAACATTATTTTTATTCCTTCAACATCCCATTTTAGTTTCCATTAAACAGATTAAAGGAAGTTATATATAGAGGTAAAGAGGGATATATAGAGGGGGAAAGAGTGATATATAAAGGAGTTGATATAAATAAGTAATAGAGACAGAGGGAGGGAGGGAGATAGAGAGGGGATCTAGATAGAGAGATAGAGATAGGGAGGGATAAATAAGGAGTGTGTGTGTGAGTGAGAGGGAGATATATTGATAAGTGAGAGAGATAGAGAGGAAGATAAATAAGGAGTGTGTGTGTGAGAGATGGAGATGGAGATGAAACAACATCATTTGATAAATGGTGTAACAATTGACCTCATGTACTATACAAATGTATGCAAAAAATATCTAGACCAATTTTTTTCCTAATTAATATATATTAGAGTTATTAATAATATTATTAGATAATAGTTATATATAATAAAATAACTACAATTATTATATTTCACTATTATATATGTATTATTTTCTAGTATAATATATGTAATATTAATATTATAGTTATTTAAAAAGTATATATAATATTAATTTATAATATAGTTATTGATAATAAATATAATATACTTATTATTAAATTATATATATATATATTAATATTATAGTTACTAATGATAAAATTAATATATATGGTAAATTTAATTATATTGGAGTTATTTCTAATAAATATATTAGGGTAAGTGCAAAAAGGTGGGGGACCAAAAAAGGGTCTTAAGTGACCACTTTTTCTCTAAAATCATGAAATACTAACATTGGATGTGAAATTGAGGCTAGTTACACACAAAAAATCTAGATGCATCAAAACAAGGATTGTAGTGCTCCGAGGACTTACTTTCTAAACTACTATTTTTTTTTAAAATGGTAGAGATTAAGGGGTTCAAAATAGGGAGCCACATGAATTGGTGTTGTTTTTGTCAACAAAACATAACATAGCGACTTTTCTGGCTCCCTCGAAAGGTTTTTTTTTTTTGTATTTTTAAAATTGCTTTGGTGAGAAATTAGCTAACAACATGTAGTTTATGTCTGATTTTTTTGATAATTTCTTAATGAATATTTGATTTTTTACTAATTTTCAAAGTGGACACTTCTTGAAAAACAAAATTTTGGTCGTGCTACCCCTATAAATTTTGAAAACTAATTGAAAATCATTTTTTTTAATGTGTAGAATGGAGTCTATTTTTTAAAATTTTAATTTATTTAAAATTTCAATGAATGGTTAATTTATAAAGAAAAAATACCAAATAGTAGTTTTTGCCAAAAAATGGACACACAAACAAAAGAAATTAAAGATCTAAGGCTTAAAATTATCAAAAATGTGAAAGCAATTACACTGTTAGATAGCTAAGAGAGAGCCTAACATTATCCAAGTCTTTGATTTGTTTGACCTTGGAACACATGCAAAGCTGACGGTTAGCATGAATAAGATTATGTGAAATTTTGTAGAATATGCAAAAACACATCTTTGGACATTGGGAAGGCCCTCCAAGACTTTCGGTTGGAAATCCAAAGCAAATCCAAGTCAAAGGCTTGGGGATTCCCAAAGCAAGAAAAAATTCAAGTGTGTTATAACATGCTCATGTTATTTGAATGCATTGAAAAAACGCTAGCACATTATAATGCACTCTTGTTTTGGTTTACATTGATTTTTTTTCTATTTTTTCTATTTTTTTATCTTTCTTGTTATCTTTGAGGGAAACTATATACATGAAATATAACTTAAAGTATAGGATGACATTTACATATGGACATTTATATTTCATGTATATAGTTTTAGGATGTTTGAGAATGGTTTCAGATCTCTTGGAGTTATAATGCAAATTTTTGTTTAAGGAAGATCTTACAAATTTTTAGACTTAGTCAAATTTTAATAATCGAAATGTCAAATTTCAATAATCAGGAGGTCAAATTTTAGTAATCAATAATTTGTATTATTTCTCTCTATCTCACTCATTTTTTATCCCTTACACTCTATACCTCTCTCTCACTGTCTCCATCCCTTTATTTGACTCTCTCCCCCTTGAGTGTAGCTATCTCTCTCTCTCTCTCTCTCTCTCTCTCTCTTATATATATCTCTCTCTCTCTCTACCTACCTCTCCCTCCATCACTCCCTACCCCTCTCTCTATTTCTCTCTATCTCACCTCCTCTTCTTCCCTATGTACTCTCTATCTCCCAATCCCTCTCTCTACCTACCTCTCCATCCATCACACCCTACCATTATCTCTCTCTACACCTCTCTATCTCACCTTGCTCTCCCTCCCTACCTCTCCCCCTTCCCTCTCTCATTCCCTCTCTACTTCTCTTTATCTACCTCTCTCTACCTCCTTCCCTCTCTACTTATCTTTATCTCCTCTCTTTCTCTCTTTCTACCTCTCCCTCTATCACTCTTTCTTTCTCTCTATCTCAACTCTCTCTCCCTCCTCTACCTATCTATATCTCCCCTCTCCCTCTCTACCTACCTCTCCATCCATCACTACCTTCCACTCTCTCTATTGCTCTCTATCTTACCTCTCTCTCACCTCCCACTCTCTCCATCCATACCTCTCCCTCTCCTTTCCTCTCTACTCTCTATCTCCCAAATCCCTCTCTACATACCTCTCCATCCATCACTCCCTATCACTCTCTCTACACCTCTCTATCTCACTTCTCTCCCTCCCTCATTCCCTCTCTACTTCTCTCTACCTCTACTTGCATCTCTAATTATCTTTATCTCCCCTCTCCCTCTCCCTCTCCCTCTCCCTCCCTCCCTCCTTCCCTCTCTACTTCTCTTTATCTCTCGTCTCCCTCTCTCTACCTACCTATCCCTCCATCACTCCCTAATGCTCTCTCTATTTCTCTCTCTCACCTCTCTCTCACCTCCCTCCATACTTCTCTCTCCTCTTCTTCTCTATCTACTTTCTATCTCCCAATCCATCTCTCTCCTATCTCTCCATCCATCACACCCTACCACTCTCTCTCTCTACAACTCTCTATCTCACATTTCTCACCCTCCCTACCTCTCCTTCCCTCATTCCCTCTCTATCTCTGGGTATGTGTAGGATCATCATGAAAAAATAGGCCCTTAAGTGGCAAAAAAATTAGAAAAATTAGAGTTAGGCAACTTGACGTAAAAATTTGAATAATTTATCTATATTAGTTCAAAAATATGTAAGAATATAATTTGTAGCAAATTGAATCACGGGTTTCTAAGCTGCTAGGTTTGTTTAAAATATATATATATATATATATTTGGTGAAAATTTGAAATTTTATATACAGTAGTGCTTAAATTTCAGGGATAAAATAAGAAGTAGGTGTCTGTTTGACCACCGTAACCACAATAAAAATGATAATATTTTTTTATAAGATTTTAGATATAAGTAGAGGGGACTCATGTCTACGATGTATTGATGCATATTTTGTAATTTGTTTCCATCCATTAATTATAATTTTTTTATTACAACTTTTTAAAAAATATAAAAACTTTGTATGTATGACCACCTAACTGGTCAAAACTTCATGAAATTAAATTTTTTATTTTTTAATCCTATATTATGTGAAGCATAGAATGTGATGCATGTTTTGGATTCAAAAATGTGATACCGTTTGAAGCTATAGATTTTTCAATCTGACCCTGCTCGATCGGGACTTTAGTCATAATTTGAATAGAAAATGAATAATTACTATTAAATTCAAAGTAAAGCATAATTTATATTAGTTGGAAAGCTGAAAATATCCTTTAAAACCCTTTTTAGTTTCATCAGTTTTGGGTAAAAGGTCGTCGACCACATACCCATCATGTGCCTTTTTGACCCCATCATGATCTTGCATACCCTCTCCTCTCTCATCTCCTTCCCTCTCCACTTATATATTTTATATCATCTCTCCTCTCTTTACCTAACTCTCCATCATGTCTGTTTCTCTTATCTCCTCTCTCTCTCCTCCTCTCTGCTTATCTATCTCCTCTCCCTCTCTACCTGCCTCTCCATTCATCACTGCCTACCACTCTCTCTCTATTTCTTTCTATCTCACCTCCCTCTCTCCATCTATACCTCTCCCTCTCCTTCCCTCTCTACCTACCTCTCCATCCATCACTCCCTACCACTCTCTCTACACCTCTCTAACTCACCTCTCTCCCTCCCTCCCTCCCTCATTCCCTCTCTACTTATCTCTATCTCTCTCTACCTCTCCTTCCCCCTCTAATTATTTTTATCTCCCCTCTCCCTCTCTATCTATCTCCTTCCATCACCCTCTATATTTGTCTATTTGTCTCTCTTTTTCTCTCTCTTTATCTCATTTCTCCTCCCTACCTCTTCCCCTATCCTCTATCTCTGATCTCCCTCCCTCTACCTCTCTCTCTCACACCCTTTCTCCCTTCTCCCTCACTCTCTTTCTCTCTTACTCTCTCCTCTCCATCTCACCATTCTCTCTTTCCCTCTCTGTAACTCTCCTCTCTATCTCACCATTTTCTCTCTACTTATCTTTATCTCACTTATCCCTCTTTACCACTCCCTTCCTCCCCTCTCTCTCTCACCCTCCCTCCTTCCCTCTATCTCTATCTTTCTCCACTTCCCTCTAGCTCATATCCCTCTCTACCTACCTCTCCATCAATCACTCCTACCAAATTCTCTCTATTGCTCTCTATCTCACCTCTCTCTCACCTCCCTCTCTCACTACAACAAATCACCTGTGATTTGCTCCATTTTTTGCTTCCACCCACTAGTTTTAATGTATTTTTTAGCAATTTTTTGAAAACGTTACTGCTATTTATCAGGATGGCACAATTTTTGGTGTTTATTGCACTGATCAGTACAAGTCAGCGCTAATTAGCACCTAAAGTAATTCCACCTTTAGCATCGATATTATTTTTGAGTTTAGCGCTGCTTTTAGCTCCGACTTTAGCTTAGGTTTAGTGTCAGTTTAGACACCCCTATGTCGAAGAGACTTATTTATATGTCTCATCAATGATGTAAAATAGTGAAATTTCAACAAGATATGAGCATATCAGGAGAGAATCACTTATGTCACATCGACAAGGTATATCTACAAGTGCTTGGTGAAACACAACTCTTGGATATAACAAAGTAATGTCAATGAGACATTGAGATATCAGTAAGACAAATAAGATTGTCTCATTGACACTCTTCAAGTAATGATCAAAAGCATACACTGCTATACCATCAGAAAGGTGAGCAACATGGTATACACCACAACCTTGTAGCAAGAAGCCTTGAGCAAGGCGGTAGTGCAATAAACAATAGAAGGGAAGGGAAAAAAATTGCTATACTACAATGATAATCACAAGTCTCCCCGACATGGCAGAGTTACATAGATATATAAAGAAATACCGCCAAAGGAAAATATCGATGAGACAATGGCATATTGGCAAGAGATATTAACTTATCTCATCGACACCGATAACCAACATTAGAGGAACATAAGGTCTAATGTCGATGAGACTTTGAGATATCAATAAGAAAAATAAGATTGTCTCATCAACACTCTTCAAGTAATGATCAAAATCATACACCGCTATACCGCCAAGGTGAGCAACATATGTGGTAGAGTGATATACACCACAACCCCATAGCAAGAAGTCTTGAGCAAGGCGGTAGTGTGGTAAAAAACAAAAGGGAAGGGAAAAACACCACTATACCACAATGATAATCACAAGTCTCCCCAACATGATAGAGTTACACCAATATATAAAGAAATATTGTCGAATGAAAATATCAATGAGTTAGTGGCATATCAGCAAGAGATATTAACTTGTCTCATTGACACTGGAAACCAACATCAAAGGAACATAAGATCTAATGTTGATGAGACATTGAAATATTGGTAAGACAAATAAGGTTGTCTCATCGACACTCTTCAAGTAATTATCAAAATAATACATCGATATATCGTTGGGAAGGTGAGTAACATATGCGGTAGAGTGGTATACACCGCAACCCCATAGCAAGAATCCTTGAGCAAGGTGGTAGTGTGGTAAATAGCATAAGGGAAGGGAAAAACACCACCATACCATAGTAGGTATAATAAGAGACAACAGTAGTATAGTAATTGTGGCATCATTACAATTTACACCAATACATACAAAAAATCACATTAATTGACAAAATTAAATGTTATTGAATTATTAAGAGTTTCCAAAACTAATATGACTGAATACTGCGCCATCCAAAGATAAGTGAGTATTCCCAATATCACACTCAATTGCAATACACTAGCCTGGAAGGAGCTAAGGATATGAGAAGAAGAAGTCTTGCAAGCATGAAATACTTGGGTAAGTACACAAAAACTCTTAAAAGAGCTTTGTAACATATAAAAAATCTTTCAAGGTTTTCTCATTTGAAGCCATAGCAAAGAAAATTGAAACATGCCTCCTAAAATAAAATGAATAGAAGTAAAAGAAAGTTGGCCTAAAATTAAAGATGAAGAACCTAAAGTAAAGAAGAAAGCACTCCATCCTAAAACAAAACAATTAGAAGTAAAAGAAAGTCAAACTAAAATTAAAGATGACGAACCTAAAGTAAAGAAGAGACCACTCCATCAGTCCATATTACATATACTTCCAAGGTCTACAAAGAGGGTAATAAGAAGTTTCTTGTGGACACCGCACAAAGTTGTAGGGATGCCCTCATTTCCAAATCTAGATGGGACCTATTTTGGTATTTTTATAGTAAGAGAAACGAGAAGATTCCAGTGTCAAACGCTTGGATGTTGGATATAGAAAGGTTGATTGTCCCAAATGTGTTTTTTGATGTAGAATTTATCAGACTGCTAGACAAACACTATCACTCGGCTACCAAAACAGTAAGGTTTCCAAATGACACAATATTGGTAGAAGTAACTAGAAAATCCATCATTGAGTGTTTTGGCTTAAAAAAGGAGGCTTTGACCAAGATAAACTTGTAGAAAAGTGAGGAGGATTATGCTAGGTTAAAAAAGACTTATAGAAGTGATGAGGTACCCCTATATATGAAAAGAGGCATTGGTAATAAAACATTCCCCATCTCTACTACCACTATTGAACCATTTAATGTGACAAATTTTTAGTATTACTTTGTGAATACATATTTAGCTCTTTTCCAAGTGTTGGGGATAGATACTCAAGTTAAAATTCCAATAGGCCTAATGATGATGGTTGGAGAATTCAAAACCTTGAAACTAATATTGAATATGGCTTTGCTTCATACCTTGAGAAGGCGTTAGATGATGAATTGTCCCAAGTTATACAGGATAGAGCATCGATTACATTAAGACACTATTTCCTACTGCGTCATCTGATATTATACCAAAATAGGGACCGTTGGACTAAAAGAATGGACTTGGCTACAATAGATGAGCAAGGGAATCCCACACCTATCTAGAAATGGTGCTATATTTGGGACAGTCGGTGCAAGAATTCAAGCTTTGTTTTATTCTATGAAGACTTTGTACACAGAATCCTTCAAGTTCTTGGGTATGCAATACCAAGATTATCAACCAAAATTTTGCAACTAGTGAGACCTTTAGCTTTAAGACCAGAGTAGGGTCATACACACAATTTTGGAGATTGGTTCTTCCTCCCAGAAGTTACAATAATAAGAGTTTATGGATTCCTTGTTGCTCCACACATACTGCTAAAATTTCTACCCCTCAGATTAGTATTTCTTGAATTTATGTGGCAAATGATGTGGATGGAGAAATATGTAATGCACAAGTAGAAGAAAGGCACTTTCCTGCTGAACCAAACCAAGTGTGAAGAATGGACTATAGGCTCAAACACACTAGAGGAGTTATAGTATTATTTGAAGACAAGATATGCATTGAAATATGGAAAAGAAAGATCCTTTGACCCTGAAAATCATATGAACAACATAAGGCACAATCTTCTTACCAAAATGATAGTGCCACACCAAGTGGATTTTGAAGATGTCATCAGGAACTACATTACTTATAATGTTGTATTTAGTAGAAGGAAAAAATGGGAATATATGAAGAAGGCTGAAAAAAGGATGAAGCAGAGGTCCAAGGATTTCCTAGGATACTTTGTTGAGGAAAAGGACCCCATCAAGAGGATATAATTGATAATTGGTAGATTTTAAGAATTTTACAAAAAGAAGAAAGCATATCTCCAAGAACATGATAGTGGTGCAACTACAAAGCATACCCTAGGTGAAACCTTTGGGCCTCCCATGGAGCAGTTACCTACCAAAAGATAGAAGATAGGAATCATTGAACAATTAGTACCTTATGAGGATACTAAAGAGGTGGGAAATACTGAGGAAGTGGCTATAATACTGCAATCATTGAAAGGTGATATTGAAGTTGATCAACCCATCCTTAAGACCAATGACCATAAACATGAGGAAAGGATGGGTGATGTAGAAAAAACAAGTATAGAGGTACATGAAGATGAAAGGGAAATTGCTAGGAGATTCATAGAATATGATGAATTCATTAAGACTCCTAAGTTTAAGGATTTTTGGATCAAGATGAAGATAAAAGAATTTCAAGAAAGGATGGAATCAACTGAAGCGAGAATTGAAGAATCAGAGAAAAATGAAATGGTAACATAGACTTTCCAAGATTTAAGAGTTGACAACATTGGCATTAGTCCCTAGAAAGCTAGAGAAATGGTCTTGAAGAGAAATATGCTCATTTTATCTAGCTTGGAATTAAAGAAATTTTTTATGCTTGATCAAGTGCGGGTTCAGGAAGATCCAATGGTAGTTGTAGAATTTGACTCCGATAAAGGTGTGAGTGGAACTAGGCATAACCGAAAGATTGAAACCCTGGCCATATGGATCAAACAGAAAAATACACAAAATCCAAAATTATTGGATGTAATTCAAGGGATGAAAGGGGCAATGATGATAAGGAAAATACAAGATACCACCCCTTTGGAGGCAGCCACAATGACCATGAATTCAACCTTGTTCACTCGAGCAACTGTTAAAGGATTAGAAGATAGATTGAAGGAGTATGAAAAGGAACAAAGGTTCCTAAATGATGAAGTTAATAAACTTTTCATGGAGAATGTCAAATTGAAAGAATAATTAAGAGGACTAGGACCCTCACAAAGCAAGGAGATGGTGTTATACAAGCCTCCTATTTCTCCAATGGATATTGTGAAGAACATTTCTACAAAATAGGTAAAAACTCCAAACAAGGAAGTGGATGATGTAAAGAAGGCCAACAAATCAAACCTAGGATGAAGTGGAAAGACAAATTTGTGAAGTTATGGAAAAGATTCTTGAGCACAGGATAAAATCAATTATGGATAAACTAGAGAATGTGCATGATAGCACTTCAATAGGAAATAGATCAAATAAAGACACATATGCTTGTATTAGATCCTTTGTTCAAAAGGTGGAAGCCTATTCACCACACTTTGGCTAAGTTATGTAAAGTTCTACAAAGAAGTCCTAATACACCCACAACATTAAAGCTATTTGAACAAACTATGAAGATGATTATTGATGAATTTCAGTAAATACAAGGGTTTGATAAAAATATTGTAACACGAGTGGATTTATTCCATACCTGCAAATAGTGCTATATACCTAAAATCGTGAGATATGGTGATCAGTTGAAGGACTTGGATAAGTGGAAGAAAGAATTCAGTCAGGTTGTTCATAAGTGTGTAACTCATATATAGGAGGATGATGATACCAGTCTTCCTAGGCTAAATTAGATAATGGATGGGTTGATTGTTCTTGATGCGAGATACCTAAAGTTTGTCAATGATGCAAAGGAATTACTAGATAGTCAATGGAAAACTCATCTTGAAAACATGCAAAAGATCTAGGAATATAAGTGGCCATCAGATTTTACGGTGTATCAGTGGGAGGAAAAGAATTTGGTTTCAGAAGAATAGTACACTGAGGTGAGAACATTGGGCATTCATCATCGAGAGGAAGACTTTTCCAGATCAATGATCACATGTCTTCTACGTTCAATAATGGAACCATATGTCAAAATGTCTTAATTCTTGTTATTTCCTTAATTATGCTAATTAAATAGTTGTTGGTTTTAGAAGAATATGACACTAAGATGAGAGCATTTGGACGTTAATCATGGAGAGGAATATTTTGCTAGATCAATGATCACGGGTCTTCTACGTTGAATAATGGAACCATATTTCAAAATGTCTTAAGTCTTTTTATTTCCTTAATTATGCTAATTAAATAGTTGTTTGTAAAAGAAGTAGTTATGAAAGGTCATTTCTTTTTGTAAAAGGCATGTAGCTTGTTGTTTCCTATATAAATAGGAAACCAAGGCCTAGTTTTAAATTATCATCATCATATGTCATTTCCATTTTCAAGACTTGTGTTATTAATATATATCAATTGAAGCAATATAATAGAGAACATCTTATTATTAGAGATTCTCCATGACTGTGTTATCATTTTGTATTTTTCTTATGTTTTCCATACTTATTTCTTCGTATATTTGATGAATATCAGTTATTGAGCCTCAATATTGTGCTTATGTGAATGAATATGCTGATATCGTAAAGCATTTATTATGGATGTTGGTAGAGCTCCTAATTTTTTTGAAAATTGGAGCTTATTTTTCCTTGTTACATGTTCAACATAAAAATGGAAACTATTTAAAAATAATAAAGTTAACAAAGTTGTTTATTTAAATAATTATGAGTTATGTGCATTAATATTTTATTAACTTTTGTGTCTTCATAAACATATGTTGATACAAAATGAATGGAAGAAGCATCTAAGTATTCCTAATTTTTTCTACCAACAATTCATACCAAAGATTGAAAAATTTAAGGATATTGCACTAGTAATTAAGGATATGATGATGATGATATATTCTTGTACTTGTTTATTCTATGAAACATTCCTTATTTTCTATGAAACAGTGCATATATTCTTATACTTGTAAATATTCTTTTACTGTATGTCTATTAAATAAAATAAAGTTTGAATAAAAAATGCTTTGAACCCTTTATTGTAAGTGAGTATGTGAATTATTGTTTAAGGAAAAATCTTGTAGTGTTTACCTTTTCAATTTACTAGTTTCAAATCTTCATTTGCTATGTTTATAAAATTGTATGTGCTCTTTATCTCAAATGACATAAAACAGTAATATCATCAGAATCAGGGGGGTTTTCAATTTTAGCACCATCATTGTCCACACTTTTCATATCTTGTTCACTTTTAAGTACAATCATCAAAATTTTATTTTTATTTCTTGTCCTAGTTAATCGTGATTCCTTTCAACACAACATAGTAGGTTGCATGTTAAATTTCAAACATTTTCTTTGCATTTTTTTGTATATATTATTTTTTCAGTGCATCATTATATAACAACAATTTTACTTCTGAGATATACAATAAAAACAAGTGAAAGCACATGTTTTTTTTGTCAAGTGAAATGTATGCTGAATACCCTATGCCTTTCAAATAAGTGTGCAAGCGAAATAAGATATAACTAATTGAATCTGATTTTCTACTGTACAATTGTTTTTTATGTGATTTTTACTTTTTGCATGTGGATTTCCCTCAGAAAGAGACTAGTTATCTTTTCTTAAATGAACCCCTTACATTTCATGTCTATGAAAGGAATTTACTGGTTGACAACAGGTTTGTGAACTTCATACAAATTAAGATTGGTGTAAAAGTCCATCCCTACAAATGTTGTCTGGTCTAGAATTTTAATGGAAAATAAAAAAGCTTGCTAGGAGAATAAAATAGGTTTTCAATTGTCCAAGAACAACATAATATTATTGAATCATTTCAAAGTTTAGGCCATAAGAATCATCCTTTTTTAAACATGGATTGCAAATAATTCTAAAAATTTAGAAGTCTTGGTCATTAACATTATTGTCTACTACAATGTCATCCAGTGTATCATTGTCAATGTTCATATGTTCTTTCAAGTATTTAATATTATCATCATCCTCATCTTGACCTGCATCATCTTCATCATGATTGAAATTTTACTATAGACCATCTATATGTTGGACTTGTCATTGCACCAAAATATCGACCTATCAATTCCCAATACAAGCTTTGGTTAAGAACCACAGGAAGCAGTTAGACCATGTCACAAACCCAAGCACTAGTGTTGCAAGGAAGACCAAGGGTCACACCTTGCAACAATCCCCCCCAGCACAAGCATGGGGTTTGAACCTATGACTAGCTCTGATACCAATTGTTGCACTTTTTGCTGCACCAAAAGATTGACTTGTCAATGCCTGATACAAGCTTCGGTTAAGAACCACAGGAGGTGGTTATACCATGTCACAAACCCAAGTGCTAGTGTTGCAAGGAAGACCAAGGGTCACACCTTGCAACACTATATTGTTACTAGATGTATTTGGATCATCATTTTCTATACCATCCATATTGTTTTCTTCCATACCATCATCTAACTTTGGATTTTTGTCTTCTTGTGCTTGAACCTAACCATCTTCAACATCATCATGGATGTCAATTTCTTTGATGTTCTCTAATCCCTCTCTCTCATTTTTTTGGCCATCATTTTTTTGCTCAGTGTCCACTAATGCATCATCAAATACATGCCTTAATCTTGGATCATAATGTATGAAAAATATCCATTTCGGGTCCAAAATATCTTCATAGAAAAATACCTACACATGAATGACATACATATATTAGACGTTATATAAATTGTATGAACATATATACATCAATTGAATAATGGAACATTATTTTATAGACTACCTTTTTTATACAATAATTGCTATAAAACACAATTTTGACAACATAGTTTATAAAACATTAGTCCACAGTCATTTATTATTCTTTGGTTTTATGCCCTTAAGAACATCCTCAAGGGAGACCTTGTTCTTCCCTCTTCTTTCATGCAGGAGTGCATTTTAAGAAGGAGTAATCAATCAATAACTCATCCCCAAGGGTAAGGTCCATAATAGCCTCAACCATTATAAATCTATCAACCTCTCTTTCCATATCTCCATATTTATCATTTATAACCTCAACAAATTGACAATTCGATCTTGTAGTAGGGTCCCTTCCCTTACTACTATTTATAAATCCTACAATATTTTTTTGTGTATATGCAAGTCCATCTATATACATAAGATGACCTATATTCATTTCTTTTCCACTTTCCAATTGGAGACAATGTGTATACATATTCAAATTTAGACCATATACTAACATGCTAGGCTTATATTATGCTAGCCTTCTCCATTCACCACTATAATATGATGGACCATAATATGGGATTAATCTCCTAGTGGTTTGATGTGAATTATTTCCATGTTTGGATCCCACATGTACATTTTGGACAATAAAGAGGCCTAGATTAGCTCCATGAATATTGGAGGGTCATATCATGTAGTTGTATCCCCAAAATTGAAACACCTTGTACACTCTAGGTAGTTGTTGATCACCAAGCCAAGCGCAATATAGTCGACGATCAAATTTCTCTTTGTAAATTGATCTTAAACTCAGGGGCAAGTCATCATCTCCATCACATTCATTATCATAGGGTATGTAGTCCACCTTCCCCTTGTCTTTAAGCAAATTATACATCTTCACACTGGTTCTTGTTCTGTTACTTGTTTTCATCAATTCCTCATCTTCTGAGCTGGTATATTAGCACATATTTTTGATAGATGTATCATCTGATAAATTATCATTTCCTCTAGGATAGAATTCGATGATCCAAGAAACTTTAAACCAAGAACTTTATCCTACAAGAATCCATTAAGAAAAAATTAGTTATTTAAATAATATAAAACAATGTTTAAATGAAGTATACATGTTATTTATATCAAATTGGAAAATTCCTCACCATAATTCCTATTGGATTTGAATTGATTGTAGGAGGAATACTACCGATTGGAAGCTCATCATATATGTAATGTATTTTTACAATTGCTTGTTTGAATTATTTCTTTCCATGACATACATAACATCCACAAACAACAATTTTCTCAAAGTATTCATCCCATGTACTATAGTCCTAACCTACCTCTTCTTCAATGCAATAATTTGTTGTGTCTGCAGTATCCATTGCCATATCCTCTTCCACCCACTATTGTCTACATGATTTAATAGTTTTAGGTCCACGTCCACATACATATCTTGTTCTTTTTCTAGTTGAATGCTTAGGCTCTACATTTGTTCCAATATCCATCTAAAATAATCAACAACATGCATTAATTTATATCAAGATTGGATAATACATTATAAATTTCAATAATACTGTGAAAAAGATGGACATATCACAAAATTCCATCAAATCATTTTTTCCTAAGTTAAGTCAAAATTTGAGTACTTGATGTCTCACTTCATCCATTGTGTCTTCATTTGATATGACAATTTATTGCCATGGCCTCATCTCACTCCTATAATACACAACATAGTAAATAATGTTCAGTACACCAATTATATCATTTCAACAAATATGCTATCCAACACAAAACCTCACTTTAGCCATATATTTGACATATTGATATCATGTTTTGGCTATCCGAATTTTCAAACTTTTCCCTTGATCATAGAATTACATTTAATCACCATTCTTGTGCATTTTCAACTAATAAGTTTGACCTTAGAGGCCTCATGAACAAAAAAATGACTTTATCTCCTCTATGTTGTAGCATTTGTGAATTCATAAACACTTTCCTCCTTTGGTTAAGGACGTTGCTTTCTCTTCTTACCTCTATTGTATATGCAGATTTTGTTGTCTCATCTATTTCCACCCACTTTCCTCTTAGCGATTTAGTATTTCTACATCATCCACATCCTCTCTCCATGGCCTCCTCTATGAATAAAAATTCCTCCATAGAAGCTTTCACTGCACTATCGCCGAGAAGGAAAAATCAACTTGCGGGACTGCGGTAAAAATCACTCTATCACACTAAGCTAATGAAGGAACCACATGACAGCGGTGGTCATTGCACTACCGCATGCCAATGGTAGAAAACTTGCAGGACTGCAGGAGTTACTGCAACACCACTAGGAATGGAAGGAAGACTCACGTGCTGCCACAAAAGCTTTCACCACACTATTGCTGAGAAGGATGAAGCACCTTGCGGGACCACAATAAAAACCGCTCTATCGCACTGAGCTGATGAGGGAGCCATGGGACAATAGTGGTCACAAAAACAAGGCAGAAGTTGGAATTATTTTCAACACTCTGGATCCTGTGATACACAACAATGAAAATAGTCACTAGACATCAATGATAGGCACTAAATTAGGCACAATTGATGCTGCCTTATATGTCCCAAACATATTACATTAGTGGCCAAAAGTCGGAGCTAAAGTTAGCATTAACTAACACCGACTAAAGCATCAACTAATGAATCAAAATAAAAAATTTAAAAGTTTCCCACATGAAGGAAGAAATCAAACGACAAAAAAGGGAAGAATGTCACATGAAGGAAGATAGCGGGCCGCTACCAACAACTGATGAGAAATTTTATTTAGTTTGTGATGCCATAAGTAAGGTTACAATTTTTTTTCTTGGTTGAATTCATTATTGTTTACAGCTCTTTGTATTGCATTTGAATTCATGATTTTTTATTGGTTCTTGGCCTAACCAGTCCAGGCAACCTCTAAATTGTCCCATCATTATAAATTGTAAAACCTTTGAGAAACCAACAAAAAAGTTTACCCTACCCATTTGAGCTTTGGCTCAAAATATTATAGCACAAAGTGAGGATGCCTTTGTATTCTTTCCCTAACCTGGGTATCAAGGAAATAGTGAACTGCTTGGCAAATTTGGGAATTGGGTCAGTCACTACTAAGCAACTTCTGAAAATAAACGTAGAAACTACTTGGTTTTGCCTAGCCGCACCATAGTCACCGATGACATGATAAATTAGTGCAAGATTGCATTATTAAAGATTTTTCATGATAAGGTTATCAACACTAAGAAAATTGAGCAAACATATTTTCCCTAGGTTATCAACACTAAGCAAACCTAGCGAACATATTTTCCCACAAAACAAAACTTTCATACCACAAACTGGACAAAATTTTTCATACCTGACAGTGTGTACTTCATTTTCCTTCATATACAAGATGAAAATAATTTGCCCTAGGTCTCCTCAAAATGTCAAGAAATGGAGGGAAGCGAGCATTGTCAACAAACTTTGGCCACAATAAGGTAATTCATTGTCAATTTATAGATTTGTAAATGTTTCCATTATTTCTTTGAATTTTAATTTTTTATTTTTTATTTCTAAATTTAAAAGAAGAAATATAATTTAAAAAAATATATATATAGGGACATGAGACTAAAAAAGATAAAGAGGAATTGGCTTCCATATTGGGGGTAGAGGCAGTGAAAAAATTGGTTGATGTGGACTGGACAACACTTGCCAAATACATAAAAAAACAATCTATTAATGCCCCTCAAACATTGCAAACAAATCAATTGTCTCAAAGGGAATCAATTGATTCCCCAACCAATCTTGGATTGAGCAAAATATCCAGGAGGAAATCAGTGACAGTAAACTCTAAGAATGTGGAACAAGGAGCAGAGACTTCCACTCCTGGGACACATACTTCTTCCACCATGCCATGTTTTCAATATTGCATTGGTAGTTACAATACAAAGATAGAATACAAGGTGATTTCAGGGGAAGTTCGAATGACGAATGCTGGGAAAACATTTGTGAATAGGTTGAAGGAATCATTCCTTCAATGGTTCAAAGACCATCTACATTTTCCATTCTCAAAGATACCCATGCACCTGAAAAAAGCAGTTATCCATGACAAAAAGAAAGAAGGTAGGAAAATTGGTTTTCAAAACCCTAAAACCACCTATGAAAAAACTGCATCCAAGAATCATACAAAAGGCTTACCTCAAAATAAGACTCCAATTACACTCTTCTAGGGTTCCTAGATCAATTTGACCTAACCCTAGCTCATATGGAAATTTTCAAAGCAACCTAATGTCACCTCTCTACTCAGATGATACTTTCCCTCCTCTGGACATTGTGGTATGTGCTACCTTGCATCAAGCTCCAAACAAGTAGAAATTAGTATGACATCTAGATATCATAAAATATCCATTGTATATTCTCTATCTATGCATTCACTACAAAATAAACTTTTCTTTCTCTAGGGCATCAAAACACAATTTATTCTTTTTGAATAGACCATAGCACATATCATAATTCTCATTGCACTAATAGAACTTAATCACAAAATATCTCTTCATGTCATGCACTAATCAATCAAAATTTGCACCATTCACAAGTCATATTAAAAAAATAAAAAATGTTTTAAAGCATCTATGGTGGGATGTAACATCTCTCCCCCCTTAAGATTCATCATCCTCGATGATATTTGAGTTATTAATAAAAAAAGTATAAAATCAACATATAAATATTAAAAAGGAATCTCATAGTCCTCCAAGAGATGAGGAAATCTTTGCTTAATGTCCTAGAAATCTTCCCAGGTGGCACCATCCTCGATGTATTGGTTCCATTAGACCTTGCATTGAGTTAGTTCATAGTTGCAAAGACAAATATTACGCATCTCGAGCACCCTAATGGGATCTATCAATACGACTCCTAGATCCTGCACCTGCAAGGCATTCTAATCAATTATATGATTACTAGCAGGTATATATTTCTTTAAGTATGAAACATGAAAGACATTGTCCATTCTAGACAAGACTGGTGGTAGATCAATCCGATAGGCCACTAGATTAATTTCTTCTCGAACCTCAAATGGTCCAACATATCATGGAGCTAACTTCGTAGACTTCCCAAATCTAATGGCACTCTTTTGGGGTTTGACTCTTAACAAAACCTTATCTCTAATTGAAAACCGTCTAGGAGGTCTTTTAGCATTTGCATAACTCTTCTTCCTGCCATTTGCTTCTACCAACCTTTTCTTGATCATCTTGATATGTTCTTCCATCTCTGAGAGCATTTCGAGGCCAAGGCTTATCCAATCTTCTAGCTTGACCCAACTTATAGGATTGTGGCACTTGCACCTATATAATGCCTCAAATGGTGTCATCTTAATGGTAGAATGATATGTATTTTTGTAAGAAAATTCAACAAGAAGAAGATAATATTCCTACTTATACTACTGATCCATGCAGTAAACTCTTAGAAGGTCTTCCAGTACTTGATTCACCCTTTCCATCTGACCATTAGTCTCTGGGTGCTATGCTGAGCTTATGTTTAGCTGGATTCCAAGGGATGTAAATAGTTTTTTCTAGAATCTAAAGGTCATTCTGGCATCCCTGTTAGAAATAATATTTTCTAGAACCTTGTGCAACTTGAATATTTCTTGCACAATTTTTCTTGCTATAATGGGTGCCCCATCTATTAGGTTCCCTGGGATAAAATGCGCTACCTTGGTAAGCTTATCTACTACCACCAAAATTGTGTTGTGCCTATTCCTGGACATTGGAATCCCTTGCACAAAGTCCATGCTAATTACTTGCCACTTCCACTTAGGAATCTCGTGTTGATATAATAATCTTGTCGGGTGTTGATGTTTCACTTTAACTCTTTGGCATTCTAAACTTTCTACCACATATTTTGCAGCATCCCTTTTCATCCCTTTCTAGAAGTACAATGGTCAAATTTCTACCACAAGTTTAGTTACTCCTGGATTTCTGGAATAGGGCGCATTATGAGCTTCATGGAGAACCAACTTTCTTAACTCCCCTAAGTCTAGAATACACATTCTTCCCTTGTGCCTAAGCACACCATCTGTATCAAACTGGAAACCATCATATCTATGATCTTGAGGATATTTTAATAAGGCTTGTTTAACGTATTGGTAGTATTCATTACCTCTTGAGGACTGAAGTGCATGATTTCAAGGGTTTGTATGAATCATTAGTATAGGGGATATATGCATCCTACTCAGACAATTCGCTACTTGATTCTCTTTCCCCTTGATGTAGTTGATTTCAAAATCATCGTCTAATATTAGCTTGAGCCACCTTCTTTACCGAGCATTCAGATTTAGTTGAGAAAATAGATACTACAATCCTCGTTGGTCAGATCTCAACTTGAAAGGTTTTCCCAGCAAGTAATGCCTCAAAACTTGCAATGCGTGCACTATTGCAGCCAATTTGAGGTCATGCGGGCATAGTTTTGCTCATAGTTTTTTAACTTACATGACTCATAGGCAATGACTCTTCCATCTTGCATGAGTACACCACCCAACCCTTCACTTGAGGTGTCCATGGTGACCAGAAAATTTCATTTTGGGTCTGGTACTTGTTGTACTAGTGTTCTTGTCAACTTCTCTTTCAAAATTTTAAAAGCTTCCTGACACTTATCTATCCAGACAAATCTTTTCCTTTTTCTCTGAAGAGATGTAATGGGACATGCAATTCAGGAGAAATTAACCACACATTTTCTATAATATCTAGCCAACCCCATGAAACTTCAGACCTCCTACACATTCTTTGACTCTGATGATTCTAAAATGGCCTTGATTTTAGCTGTGTCTACCCCAATTCCATCTGCGGATATAATATTCCCTAAGTATTGTACTTCCTTTTCAAAAAATGTGCACTTGGATAATTTTTTCTAAAGCTTATTTTCTCTTAGCTGTTGAAGCAAAAAACACAGATGTTGAAGGTTATCTTCCTCTTTCTTGGAGTATTTCAAAATATCATCCAAAAACACTAGTACAAACTTATCTAAACGGTCCTTGAACAAACTGTTCATTAAGTTCATAAATGTTGTTGGGGCATTCATTAACCCAAAGGGTAATACTATGAATTCACAGTGCTTGTATCTGATTCTAAAGGTTGTTTTATGAATGTCCTCTTCTTTCAACCTCAGTTGATGGTGGCCTGATCAGAGGTTCATCTTAGAAAACACTACTACCCCTCTCATTTGATCAAAATAATCATCTATGCACGACAAGGAATATCTATTCTTGATGGTTACCTTATTGAGCATATGATAATCAATACATAGCCTAAGTGTACCATCCTTTTTAACAAAGATAACTAGCGCCCCCCAAGGCGAGACACTAGGTCGAATTAAACCTTTTTCAAGAAGTTCCTGCAATTGAGCTTTTAACTCCATCAATTCAGTGGTCATCATATGATAAGGGGCTTTAGATATTGGTTCTGCCCTTGGCTGTATATCAATAGTGAAATCAAAATCTCTTCTAGGTGGCAAACCAAGTAACACTTCAAGGAAGACATCAACATAATCCCTAAGGTAGGGATACTTATCCCATTCAGAATCATTTTTCTCTAAATCTTCTCCACAATCCCCTATTGTAGTTTTCTGGGATTCATAATACATTGAATCATCAAAGAAGGTCATTTTCCGAGATTCACTTGGTTCAACTATTTCCTCCATTTTGACTATAAATAACTGATAGCCCTTACGCTTGGCCCTTTTTAGTTGCATTGTAGAAACTTGCCTTATCTTGACTGGCCTTACAGTTCCCTATATGAATGCCTTATGCCCTAAGTCATCTAGACATTCCACCCTCTTAGAAAAATAATCTACTTTTTTCTTTGTGCCTCCAAAGCCAATTGATTCCTAGGATTACATAATAAGCACCTAGGGGAGCCACGTAAAGGATTACTTCAGTAGAGAAACTAGGAAAATCAATCTAGGCCTCATATTAACACTACTCTACCTGAGCCTTGGACTGGTTGGCATGTTCTATTGACCAAGTGTTTTGCATGTAACCAACCCTTCTAGAAATCTTGTTCAAAACCCTAGGTGATATGAAGCATTCAGTAGCTCCTGTGTCAATAAGAATTGAAATGGGGGTTCCAAACAACTTACCTAAAGTTTCAATTGGTGTAATATGATATTTAGCTTGATGTTTATCCATTGCTGCATGTATTCATTGCCAAAACGCAACTTGTTGGGATGGTAATTGATTTCCTCGATGGAAGGGTATGATTGTTTTGTAGGGCACTAGTTTGCATAGTGGTCCCCACCACACGTAAAGAACCCTCCAGGAAGACCTCTTCTCTTTGTGGGTTTCCCAGCATCTTGACTTTTCTTATTCTTATTATTTTGATTGTTCTCGCCTTTCCTATTCTTCCAATCTTGACCTTTCTGCTCTCAGTAGCCTTTATCATTTTTATGTTGGAAATCATGCTTGCCCCCTTTCTTCTTAAAAGATTTAAGATTTTAGACAACTTATCCTTCTTCTTCTTCTCCCTATTAGCGGCCATGGACTACATCTTTTGTTCCTGCTTGATTGCATTTTCGTATGCTTGATCCATAGAAGTTGGACCCAACAAATCCATCTATCCCCTAATCTAGGGTTTCAACCCTAATATAAACTTTTAGACCTGAAATATTCATCTCCATGGTACTGGGGAACATACTTTAGGATTCAGATGAACTTCTCCCAATATAGATTGATTGAAAGATCTCCCTGTGTCAAATTGTGAAATTCAGTCAACTTTTGATCATAGAACAACGAAGGCAGCCATCTTTGCCTAAGTATAGCCATGAATTCAGTCCATGTCAACCCCTTGGCCTTTGCCCCTAATTCCATCTTTCTTTTCCACCAGGTGGACGCTTCCCCCAAGAACTGATAAGCTCCCCACAAAGCATTCCTGTCCTCTGTGTATTCTCTGATCTCAAAATATTTTTTCATTTCCACAAGCCATGCCTCTGTGGCATCTCTAGATTTTTCTCCATCAAATTTTGGGGGAGTCACTTCTCTCATATCACATGACAACTCCAAGGCCATCCAATCTTTTCCATAATCATGAGTTCACCCTTGCCCCACAATCTCATCTTCCTACTCACTTGGAATAGAATCCTCATGGTGAATTTTTGTGTCACCTCCCTTTAAAGGTTCCTTCCTAGCTCTTTCTATTTCTAGATGGGTTACTCAAGCCCTGGTATCTTGTAGGAGTGCCAACAACTGATCTATCTTATTTTCAAGGTTACTAGAAGTCTGACCTACTTCTTGTTTCCCTTTTGGATTACTACGTGTACGAATCATTTAAGGCTATCTTCTTCCTGAAGTTATAGTTAAACGTTATATTAGTTTTAAGGTTCAAGTCCCTTCCATTTGCATCAATGTATCAATTAACAAAACATAATTTTTGCTACTTAAATTGCAAATTTTATATTACTTAGCACAAGATGTGTACTCTACATGCACATAAGCATTCATTTATCAACAACATTTACATAAATGTTTTATTTATTAGCAATATTGGAATACATAAATATATAAATAAGGTTCCACTTATTCAGGGTGTCAGAGGTGTATAATCCTAAGACTCGTCAGAACTTATTACAATTATTTCAAGAGGAGGTCACACATGTAGGTTTTCCTCATCATTCTTTTGTCTCTTAGTTGGGTTATTACAACTATTTTCACTTTGTATATGGCGGGTTGGGGGTAATTTCTTGTCCAAGTCATCTTGGACGCTAGCAACCACTTTCTCCAACCACTTGATTTTCACCTTTACATCACGAATCCTTTCCATAGAGTGGGTGAAGGTCTCATTCTCCTTAAGCCATCTTTTGCCTTCTATGTCCTTTCCTTCTACGGATTTAATCAATGCTTCTCACTCCTTGTACTGCAAGTAGTGAGCGTTTCCTGCTATAGACTTATGTGTAATTTGTTTGGTGCATATCATCTCTGGCACATAATAGTTCACATTATTTTTACAAACGCAAATCTATATCTGCATAATGGACTCATAGGCCCTAGCATGCAACTGCACTCTGATACCACATTACATAGAACATAAAAAATAATAAAGATTTCTCACTCAACTAGAGCATTTTTTTTTTTGAAATACAACATAGCAAGATGCATCTATTGCTGCTATAATAAAAGTAAGTTTGTATTCTACTTAAAGAACATGAAGCAAATTTAATTCATAAATTCAAGTACTATAAATAGAGGTACAAAGGTAAGAGATTAGAAGTCCTCATCTGGATTCAGTGTCTTCCAAGACTCAGCTTGCCATCTGCATGTGACAGAAAGCACCATCTGAGTGCTTTTCCACCATCCACAAACTTGTGCAATCCCCCCACACCTTCCTAACTAGAAGGGGGCATTCCCTTCTTATGAAAGGCAATGTTGGAAACCCTCAAGAATAGCCATCCAAACTCTGGAGGTAAATCCTACCTGAATTTTCCATTCTACTAAGGATTCCTTCGTACTAAGTTGGAAACTCTGGTTAGTTAGGTATCTGAGTTACTATGAGTACTAAGTGCAATCTATGGCACTTGCACCTACTATGGCCATAGTTTTGTACTATTGTACAAACTCACCCACCCTACTTGACTTGGAAAAATCTTCTAAACTAGGGCTTCTGAGAGTCTTTCTCTCTGCCCTTTTACTCTTACCAAGGACACCTATCCTAGGGAAAATTCTCTTAACCTACTTCAGGTTTTTCAAACAAGACACACTCTTCTTGGCTACCTGCCATGTGTGACCATTAAAAAAGAAACTAGGGTTTCAAGAAACCTTTCAAACTTTCGTGGCTGACAATTTCAATTTAGAACTTACACTCCTAAAAGGGCATATAATAATATTTTCAACCAAGAAGGAAAAATAGAAACCCTCTTCATTCCTCCTTAGACAATTTGGAGTATACATTTCAATTAATGCATTCAGACCACCTAGATGGAATGCATAATAAGTTACCAAGAATGCAATCATAACTAGAAATTCATTTTTGTAACAAGCAACAACTAGTTCTTTTTTGTAACTGAAAAATCTCTTACATTCATTGTTAAAAATTTGCATGTTCTTTCAAGTGTTTTGAATCCTTGTCATTCTTCTATGATATCATTTTTCTAGGTTAAGCTTTGTGCTAACCTACTAGTTTTCTTGGCATTTCATGCTAGATAGATATATTGGAAAACAAATATAAACTACAGATTTGGTCCACACAAACTCTTTGCAAATAACCAAAATGATGATCTAGTGCCAAGAATCTTGGTGTATGACAAAATCCTCCAAAGCTTGCTTGCACCAAACCTCAAGAAGACACTTCACTGCCTTCACCAAGAGCCTAGCAATGATCTAAGCTCTGTACTGACTTGGCTCAATAGCTGAACCTTGCTACAACTCTGTCCTAAGAGTTTCCAATTGTGCTTTAACTTTAGAGGATCCAACACCTTGTTTGAAACTACTAATCTCCTCGATACACCTAGAAGAGTCTAGATGCTATTTTCAACTCCATGCTTGAGTTACCTGCAGGGGAGTTAGGGACATTGTTTTAATGCATTTGGTAACCATTTGAAGCCATCTTGAAGGTTCCTTATTAATCCTTCCTACCGATTTCAAAAAAATTGCCTCTTGGAGGGTCTATCCCTTGTAGCCCTTACCAGTCCGTATTTTGAATTTTTCTCTTTTATTTGACAAACAACCTGCCAAACAAAATATACTTTTAGATACCCTTTTCAGGGTTTTAAATCTTCCAACCGGTCTCTGGCTGCCAGCTAGTCCGTACAGGTGGTTCCCACACCCTTGGAGTGGAGGCCTAATTGCCCTCAAGACTAGGGTTTCACTGTCCTTTCACCTATTTCTTGCTCAAAAGGATGGTTCAAGCTTTCAACTCCTTAGTACCTTTATATTAGACCTCATTCCACCTGGAAGTGTACGATATCCGTACAGTTGTACCCTTCCCCTGCCTATGTACTCAATTTCTTTCTTCCAAACTCCTAGCCGGGTGTCTTAGGCTCGCCTAGGGTTTGGAATATCCATTTATTGCTTGGTACTTTCTATTTCCCATCACTGAAACTTTACACACTATTGGCTTACCTCCCATATTCCTCCAAACACAGGAACATTCCATGATAGGGGTCTATGGGGAAGCCATTTCCTTATTTACTGCTCAAAACAATATTCACAACTCACTAATTTCTAATCTAAGAACTTCAAACAAAGATTCTACACAAGACAATCTAATTACTAAATGAACTATATTCTACCCTGTCAAATAAACATAAAAAACTATGTTAACTCAATAGATACAATGCGTAAAAGTTCACTGTTTTTTAAGATGCATGGCAGAAACAGAAAAACACAAGAATCTGCCCTTTACAAGAAGAAAAACTTTTATGAACTATGCTAAATAAGGATGAGAACCGCTCAGATCTATTCTATGGACACAAAAATAGAGTTTCAACTTTATTTACATGTCTTTTATCTCCATTGATAAGAAAAAAAACACGGGTTTCTAAGCAAAACACAGAAAATTATAAAGTTCTGAAAAACGCACTGTGTTTTCAGAAAACATAGAAAATACAGAAAATTTGCTCTCTGTTTTTTCTTCACACCAGAATTACATTCCAAATCAACAACCAAAACCTTTACGAGTCACTCCATGCATATTTTATGCCATTTCCACTGTTTGAGGGCAGTTGATCGGCAATTTTTTTCCTGATTTCAAGGGCAACCCATAGTTATGTTGCATGCAAATGTGCAATATCCTTGCCACTTCGCCACCACCCTGCATTTTAGGATCTTTAACCTCTTGTTACCGAATCAACCACCTCCCTAACTATTCATTAGCATCTTCTACCCATGAGGATGTGTTAAACACACACATAGGCTTCTTATCTATAACATATACTAAATAAGCTAAATCAAGCAATAACAAATAACGTTGATCAAACTAGGATATGCTAAGTCCTAGTGACCAATTTTTCACACAAACAGGACCTTCTAAGGTCTAAAGAAAACACAACAAATCCTGACTTGGTTAGAGTCAGCACAAACCAAAATTTGCAAACAAAAATATATGGTGTTAATCCAAGGTGCTCCTGCACCATCCTCCCCAAAACAGAAAGATTCAATCCATCCTTGGATTGAGGATGTTAGGATCTATTCCCAACTTCTTGAATTCTGCTTCTTTAATCCATACTGCATCAACTTCAGGTTGTCCTTGTCTTTGGATGAGGTGTTCCTTATATTCCTTTGTCCTGGTTTTCTTGTAGACTCTAGTATCTAGTACTTTATCAGCTTGCTTGACTGCAGTAGAGGGCAGCTTAAGGTCTTCAACATCTTGACTAACTTCCTGGAAAGTCTGATCCAAATCCTGGGGTGGTCCTTTGTAATGCATCAGATCTGCAACATTAAAAACAGGGGACAGTCCACTGTCAACAGGCAATTGCACCTTGAAAGCATTGTTTCCATACTTCTCCAAGATAGGACAGGGACCTATCCTCTTCATCTGCAGCTTGTGAGGGACTCCCTTCTGCAATCTAGCCTTGTTCAAATGGACCATCACTAAGTCTCCCACATTGAATTGAACTTCTCTTCGATGCTCATCCACCTTAGCCTTATGCTTCATGGTATTTTCTGCCAAGGTCTTTCTGACTGTCTCATGAATCTCCTGCATTGCACAAGCAAAATCATCTGCATAACCACTTCCTTTCACTCCATCCTTCAGCTCTCTCAGCTCATAAACACCTCTAGGGTGCAGTCCATAAACAATCTCAAAGGGGCTCTTCCCTGTTGACCTGTTTACTGTATCATTATAAGCATACTCAGCCTGCCCAATAATCTGATCCCATTGTTGACCATACTCCTTGGTCAAGCATCTAAGAAGGTTTCCAAGTGTCCTATTCACCACTTCGGTCTGACCATCAGTTTGGGGATGGTATGCAGATCCAAAGGACAGATTGGTGCCCATTCTCTGCCAAAGTGTCTTCCAAAAGTGGCTCATAAATTTAGTATCCCTGTTTGATACAATGCTGATTGGCAAACCATGAATCCTAACTATTTCCTTGAAGAAAAGTGAGGCTATTTGACTGGCATCATTGGTTGTTTTGCAGGGTATAAAGTGAGCCATTTTGCTGAATCTATCAACCACAACATAAACACTATCCATTCCTTGCCTTGTCTTGGGTAAACCAACTACAAAGTCCATGCTTAAGCATTCCCATGGCCTAGAAGGGATTGGTAGTGGCTGGTATAAGCCTGCATTTGAAGAAGTGCCTTTTGCTTTTTGACACACTACACAACTCTCTACATATTTTCTGACATCTAAGTTCATCTTAGGCCAAAAATAAAACCTTTGGACTAGCTCTTGAGTTTTGGTGATCCCAAAATGACCACTCAATGCACCATTATGCTTCTCTTGAATTAAGTTCTCCCTAATAGACCCTCTAGGAACACAAAGCTGATTCCCTTTGAACAAAAAATCACTTTGCAATGTGTATTCAGCATACTTGCTATGAAAATGATTCTTAAACTCAAGGCATACCTTATAAATTTCTGCAAAGTCTTCATCATCTGCATATAGATCCTTGAAGTGATCTATTCCCATGCTCTTCAATTGGATTTCTTGGATGGTAAGAACTCTCCTGCTCAATGCATTAGCAACTTTGTTGAGAGCTCCCTTCTTGTGCTTAATGTTGAAGGTGTAGGCTTGCAAGTACTCCACCCATTTCATGTGCCTATGACTCAACTTCTCTTGTGAATTCAGAAAACTGAGTGCTTGATTGTCTGAGTACACAATGAACTCCTTGGGAAGCAAGTAGTGCCTCCACTTCCTTAGTGTTTGGACCAATGCATACATTTCAAGGTCATAAGAAGAGTACTTCTTCTTGGCTTCACTTAGCTTCTCAGAATGAAAAGCCACCGGTCTGCCCTCTTGGCTAAGAACAGCTCCAATTGCTACATTACTAGCATCACACTCAATTGTAAATAGTTTCTCAAAACTTGGCAACACCAAAACAGGTTGAGTAGCTACCTTTTCCTTCAGCAACTCAAAACTCTTGTTAGCTTGTTCATTCCACACAAACTTGGTTTTCATTCCTCCCTTAATTGTATCCAACATAGGAGCACAAATTGCACTAAATTGTTTGATGAATTTCCTATAGTACTGAGCAAGACCATGGAAGCTTCTCACCTCTGTTGCTGTCTTGGGAGTGGGCCAATTAAGAATGGCTTCTACCTTGCTGCTGTCCATCTTCAAATTGCCATGTGATAACACAAAACCAAGGTACACCAGCTCTGTTTTGATGAACTCACACTTTTCTAGGTTAATCTTCAGCTTCTCCTCCTGTAGCTTCTTGAAAATCAGCTCAATGTGTTGGAGGTGCTCTTCTCTAGTTTTGCTATAAATCAGTATATCATCAAGATACACTACCACAAACTTGCCAATGTAGTCCTGGAGAATTTCATTCATGAGTCTCATGAATGTGGAGGGGGCATTAGAAAAACCAAATGGCATTACTAGCCACTCATAAAGACCCTCATTAGTTTTGAAGGTTGTTTTCCACTCATCACCCTCATGTATTCTAATTTGGTGGTATCCACTTTTTAAATCTATCTTGGTATAGTACCTAGCTTCTCCTAGACAATCCATGAGATCTTCAATTCTAGGAATGGGAAACCTATACCTGATGGTTATCTTATTGATTGCCCTGGAATCAGTACAAAGCCTCCATTCTCCTCCTTTCTTGGGTGCTAAGACGGTGGGTACTGCACAAGGACTAATACTTTTCCTAATGAGACCTTGATCAAGCAATTCTTGAATCTGCCTGGCTATCTCCTCATTCTGTTGAGGTGTCATCTTGTAGGCTGCTTTGTTTGGAAGGGTGGCTCCTGGTATCAAGTCTATCCTATGACTTATGGCTCTTTTAGGAGGTAAAGTTGCTGGTTGACCACTACTTACTATGTTCTCATAGGTCTGCAACAAATCTTGAATCTCCTTTGGTAGTTCTTTCTTTTCAGTTGTATTTTCTTTGCTTGCCTCTCTTGGCTTGATCATTATTGCATAGCCAACGCCTTCTCCTTCTTCTAATGCCTTTAAGAACTCTTTTTCACCAGTTATCAGCAACTTAGAGCCTGCTGTCTGCACCTCATTATCTTCCAACAAAGATTGAATCTTGTATGTGACATTGTCCTTCTTGAAGGTGTATGAGTTCTTGGCTCCATCATGTACAGCTTGGCGGTCAAATTGCCATGGCCTACCTAGGAGCAAGTGGCATGCATCCATAGGTAAAACATCACACAAAACTTTGTCTTTGTACTTGCCAATTGAAAACTCCACCCATGCTTGTTCATTTACCAAGACATGCTGACCCTTGTTGAGCCATGTAACCTTGTAAGGATTATTGTGAGATATCCTTGCTAATTTCAGTTTGCTGACTGCCTCTTCTGACACAATATTGTCAGTAGAACCTGAATCTATAATCACCTTGCACACTTTCCCCATCATCTTGCATTTTATCCTAAACAAAGATCTTCTTTGGCTTGGTTCCTCTTTGACTGGTTCTTTGATCAGTGTCCTTCTCATCATGAGATTCTCACCTTCCTATGAGTTTAAAGGTATTTCTAATTGCTTGTTTGCTGCAACTATTTCATCTTGGATTAGATGGGTTCTCTTATCTCCTCCATGGGAAGTTCTTCCTTTCTCAGGACATCTATAGGCTGGGTGTCCCAACTGATTGCAATGATAGCATTTCATGTTGGTGAAGTAACTACCCCTTCCTTGTCCACCACTTCTTCCTCTAGGGCTGAAACCTCTTCCTCTACCACCTCTACTAGAACTTCCCTCTTGCTGATCAGAAAATCTGACCTCTCCTTGAGCTCTTGATTCTGAGCCACTTCCACTATAGCTTCCTCTTTGTCCTCTGCTGTCTTTGCCTTTACCTCTACCTTTAGGGTTCTATTCTTGTTTCTTTTTTCCTTTCTCCTCTATCTTCAAGGCCATTTGATAGCATTGGCGTACTGATTTGAAGTTTACCAAGCTCATGTCTTCTTGAATAGACCATTTGAGTCCATTTAGGTACCTTGCTAACCTAATGCTTTCATCCTCAACCACCTTTGATCTGAGGCACAGTTTTTGAAACTCTTCTGTATAGGTTTAGACATCCATGTCCTTTTGCCTCAGATTGTGTCTCCTCCTATGCAACTGGACTTCATAATCATCTGGGAGATAAGTTTGCCTTATCTTGGTCACCATCCCTCTCCATGAAACTATGGGACCTTTACCTTCTTTCTCTCTTTCTAATTGTACAAACTTCCACCATGTGAGAGCTGCTCCTCTCAACCTTGACTTGGCTACCTTTACCTTTTGAGCCTCTGTAATGCCATCACACTCAAAGTGATTCTCAATACTCTCAATCCAATCTACTACTGAATCTGGGTACATTTGTCCACTGAAAAGTGGCACACCATCCAATGCTTTACCACTCAAGGCCTACAATGCCTTCAAGAATGGTTCCTCTACAAGAACAGGATCAAGCTTTGGAGTTTCCTCCTCCAATTCCACCTCTTTTTCCTTGGCTTCCTGTTCTTCCTTTTTCTTAATCTTGTCCTTCACAGTGTCTGCTGTTTCTTGGACTTCATCTAGGAGTTTCTCCATCTGAGATATCCTTTCTCTGAGCAATCGGTTATCTTCCTCTTGCTCTTCTACCTTCTTTGCTAACTCTGCATTTGTCACCATGGTTCCTTCCTCTGGTGTATTCTCTCCTATTGACTCAGTGGATTGGCTCATTAATCACAAACCTTGAATCTAACTCTTGCTTTGATACCAATATGGTGTATGACAAAATCCTCCAAAGCTTGCTTGCACCAAACCTCAAGAAGACACTTCACTGCCTTCACCAAGAGCCTAGCAATGATCTAAGCTCTGTACTGACTTGGCTCAATAGCTGAACCTTGCTACAACTCTGTCCTAAGAGTTTCCAATTGTGCTTTAACTTTAGAGGATCCAACACCTTGTTTGAAACTACTAATCTCCTCAATACACCTAGAAGAGTCTAGATGCTATTTTCAACTCCATGCTTGAGTTACCTGCAGGGGAGTTAGGGACATTGTTTTGATGCATTTGGTAACCATTTGAAGCCATCTTGAAGGTTCCTTATTAATCCTTCCTACCGATTTCAAAAAAATTGCCTCTTGGAGGGTCTATCCCTTGTAGCCCTTACCAGTCCGTATTTTGAATTTTTCTCTTTTATTTGACAAACAACCTGCCAAACAAAATATACTTTTAGATACCATTTTTAGGGTTTTAAATCTTCCAACCGGTCTCTGGCTGCCAGCTAGTCCGTACAGGTGGTTCCCACACCCTTGGAGTGGAGGCCTAATTGCCCTCAAGACTAGGGTTTCACTGTCCTTTCACCTATTTCTTGCTCAAAAGGATGGTTCAAGCTTTCAACTCCTTAGTACCTTTATATTAGACCTCATTCCACCTGGAAGTGTACGATATCCGTACAGTTGTACCCTTCCCCTGCCTATGTACTCAATTTCTTTCTTCCAAACTCCTAGCCGGGTGTCTTAGGCTCGCCTAGGGTTTG
>VDFB02252616.1:4664081-4679602 GCA_007258455.2 Sequoia sempervirens | reverse complement strand
TGGATCAAACAGAAAAATACACAAAATCCAAAATTATTGGATGTAATTCAAGGGATGAAAGGGGCAATGATGATAAGGAAAATACAAGATACCACCCCTTTGGAGGCAGCCACAATGACCATGAATTCAACCTTGTTCACTCGAGCAACTGTTAAAGGATTAGAAGATAGATTGAAGGAGTATGAAAAGGAACAAAGGTTCCTAAATGATGAAGTTAATAAACTTTTCATGGAGAATGTCAAATTGAAAGAATAATTAAGAGGACTAGGACCCTCACAAAGCAAGGAGATGGTGTTATACAAGCCTCCTATTTCTCCAATGGATATTGTGAAGAACATTTCTACAAAATAGGTAAAAACTCCAAACAAGGAAGTGGATGATGTAAAGAAGGCCAACAAATCAAACCTAGGATGAAGTGGAAAGACAAATTTGTGAAGTTATGGAAAAGATTCTTGAGCACAGGATAAAATCAATTATGGATAAACTAGAGAATGTGCATGATAGCACTTCAATAGGAAATAGATCAAATAAAGACACATATGCTTGTATTAGATCCTTTGTTCAAAAGGTGGAAGCCTATTCACCACACTTTGGCTAAGTTATGTAAAGTTCTACAAAGAAGTCCTAATACACCCACAACATTAAAGCTATTTGAACAAACTATGAAGATGATTATTGATGAATTTCAGTAAATACAAGGGTTTGATAAAAATATTGTAACACGAGTGGATTTATTCCATACCTGCAAATAGTGCTATATACCTAAAATCGTGAGATATGGTGATCAGTTGAAGGACTTGGATAAGTGGAAGAAAGAATTCAGTCAGGTTGTTCATAAGTGTGTAACTCATATATAGGAGGATGATGATACCAGTCTTCCTAGGCTAAATTAGATAATGGATGGGTTGATTGTTCTTGATGCGAGATACCTAAAGTTTGTCAATGATGCAAAGGAATTACTAGATAGTCAATGGAAAACTCATCTTGAAAACATGCAAAAGATCTAGGAATATAAGTGGCCATCAGATTTTACGGTGTATCAGTGGGAGGAAAAGAATTTGGTTTCAGAAGAATAGTACACTGAGGTGAGAACATTGGGCATTCATCATCGAGAGGAAGACTTTTCCAGATCAATGATCACATGTCTTCTACGTTCAATAATGGAACCATATGTCAAAATGTCTTAATTCTTGTTATTTCCTTAATTATGCTAATTAAATAGTTGTTGGTTTTAGAAGAATATGACACTAAGATGAGAGCATTTGGACGTTAATCATGGAGAGGAATATTTTGCTAGATCAATGATCACGGGTCTTCTACGTTGAATAATGGAACCATATTTCAAAATGTCTTAAGTCTTTTTATTTCCTTAATTATGCTAATTAAATAGTTGTTTGTAAAAGAAGTAGTTATGAAAGGTCATTTCTTTTTGTAAAAGGCATGTAGCTTGTTGTTTCCTATATAAATAGGAAACCAAGGCCTAGTTTTAAATTATCATCATCATATGTCATTTCCATTTTCAAGACTTGTGTTATTAATATATATCAATTGAAGCAATATAATAGAGAACATCTTATTATTAGAGATTCTCCATGACTGTGTTATCATTTTGTATTTTTCTTATGTTTTCCATACTTATTTCTTCGTATATTTGATGAATATCAGTTATTGAGCCTCAATATTGTGCTTATGTGAATGAATATGCTGATATCGTAAAGCATTTATTATGGATGTTGGTAGAGCTCCTAATTTTTTTGAAAATTGGAGCTTATTTTTCCTTGTTACATGTTCAACATAAAAATGGAAACTATTTAAAAATAATAAAGTTAACAAAGTTGTTTATTTAAATAATTATGAGTTATGTGCATTAATATTTTATTAACTTTTGTGTCTTCATAAACATATGTTGATACAAAATGAATGGAAGAAGCATCTAAGTATTCCTAATTTTTTCTACCAACAATTCATACCAAAGATTGAAAAATTTAAGGATATTGCACTAGTAATTAAGGATATGATGATGATGATATATTCTTGTACTTGTTTATTCTATGAAACATTCCTTATTTTCTATGAAACAGTGCATATATTCTTATACTTGTAAATATTCTTTTACTGTATGTCTATTAAATAAAATAAAGTTTGAATAAAAAATGCTTTGAACCCTTTATTGTAAGTGAGTATGTGAATTATTGTTTAAGGAAAAATCTTGTAGTGTTTACCTTTTCAATTTACTAGTTTCAAATCTTCATTTGCTATGTTTATAAAATTGTATGTGCTCTTTATCTCAAATGACATAAAACAGTAATATCATCAGAATCAGGGGGGTTTTCAATTTTAGCACCATCATTGTCCACACTTTTCATATCTTGTTCACTTTTAAGTACAATCATCAAAATTTTATTTTTATTTCTTGTCCTAGTTAATCGTGATTCCTTTCAACACAACATAGTAGGTTGCATGTTAAATTTCAAACATTTTCTTTGCATTTTTTTGTATATATTATTTTTTCAGTGCATCATTATATAACAACAATTTTACTTCTGAGATATACAATAAAAACAAGTGAAAGCACATGTTTTTTTTGTCAAGTGAAATGTATGCTGAATACCCTATGCCTTTCAAATAAGTGTGCAAGCGAAATAAGATATAACTAATTGAATCTGATTTTCTACTGTACAATTGTTTTTTATGTGATTTTTACTTTTTGCATGTGGATTTCCCTCAGAAAGAGACTAGTTATCTTTTCTTAAATGAACCCCTTACATTTCATGTCTATGAAAGGAATTTACTGGTTGACAACAGGTTTGTGAACTTCATACAAATTAAGATTGGTGTAAAAGTCCATCCCTACAAATGTTGTCTGGTCTAGAATTTTAATGGAAAATAAAAAAGCTTGCTAGGAGAATAAAATAGGTTTTCAATTGTCCAAGAACAACATAATATTATTGAATCATTTCAAAGTTTAGGCCATAAGAATCATCCTTTTTTAAACATGGATTGCAAATAATTCTAAAAATTTAGAAGTCTTGGTCATTAACATTATTGTCTACTACAATGTCATCCAGTGTATCATTGTCAATGTTCATATGTTCTTTCAAGTATTTAATATTATCATCATCCTCATCTTGACCTACATCATCTTCATCATGATTGAAATTTTACTGTAGACCATCTATATGTTGGACTTGTCATTGCACCAAAATATCGACCTATCAATGCCCAATACAAACTTCGATTAAGAACCACAGGAGGCAGTTAGACCATGTCACAAACCCAAGCGCTAGTGCTGCAAGGAATACCAAGGGTCACACCTTGCAACAATCCCCCCAGCACAAGCATGGGGTTTGAACCTATGACTAGCTTTGATACCAATTGTTGGAATTTTTTTTGCACCAAAAGATTGACTTGTCAATGCCCGATACAAGCTTTAGTTAAGAACCACAAGAGGTGGTTAGACCATGTCACAAACCCAAGTGCTAGTGTTGAAAGGAAGACCAAGGGTCACACCTTGCAACACTATATTGTTACTAGATGTATTTGGATCATCATTTTCTATACCATCCATATTTTTGTCTTCCATAACATCATCTAACTTTGGATTTTTGTCTTCTTGTGCTTGAACCTAACCATCTTCAACATCATCATGGATGTCAATTTCTTCGATGTTCTCTAATCCCTCTCTCTCATTTTTTTGGCCATCATTGTTTTGCTCAGTATCCACTAATGCATCATCAAATACATTCCTTAATCTTGGATCATAATGTATGAAAAATATCCATTTCAGGTCCAAAATATCTTCATAGAAAAATACCTGCACATGAACGACATACATATATTAGATGTTATATAAATTGTATGAACATATATACATCAATTGAATATGGAACATTATTTTATAAACTACCTTTTTTATACAATAATTGCTATAAAACACAATTTTGACAACATAGTTTATAAAACATCAGTCCACAATCATTTATTATTCTTTGGTTTTCTACCCTTAAGAACATCCTTAGGGAGACCTTGTTCTTCCCTCTTCTTTCATGCAGGAGTGCATTTAAAGAAGGAGTAATCAATCAATAACTCATCCCCATGGGTAAGGTCCATTATAGCCTCAACCATTATCAATCTATCAACCTCTCTTTCCATATCTCCATATTTATAATTTATAACCTCAACAAATTGACAATTCGATCTTGTAGTAGGGTCCCTTCCTTTACTAATATTTATAAATCCTACAATATTTTTTTTTGTGTATATGCACGTCCATCTATATACATAATATGACCTATATTCATTTCTTTTCCACTTTCCAATTGGAAATGATGTGTATACATATTCAAATTTAGACCATATGCTGCCATGCTAGGCTTATATTATGCTAGCCTTCTCCATTCGCCACAATAATATGATGGACCATAATATGGAATTAATCTCCTAGTGGTTTGTTGTGAATTTTTTCTATGTTTGGATCCCACATGTACATTTTGGACAATAAAGAGGCCTAGATTAGCTCCATGAATATTGGAGGGTTGTATCATGTAGCTGTATCCCCAAAATTGAAACACCTTGTACACTCTAGGTATTTGTTGATCACCAAGCCAAGCGCAATATAGTCAACGATCAAATGTCTCTTTGTAAATTGATCTTAAACTCAGAGGCAAGTCATCATCTCCATCACATTCATTATCATAGGGTATGTAGTCCACCTTCCCCTTGTCTTTAAGCAAATTATACATCTTCACACTGGTTCTTGTTCTGTTGCTTGCTTTCATCAATTCCTCATCTTCTAAGCTGGTATATTAGCACATATTTTTGATAGATGTATCATCTAATAAATTATCATTGCCTCTAGGATAGAATTCAATGATCTAGGAAACTTTAAACCAAGAACTTTATCCTGCAAGTATCCATTAAGAAAAAATTAGTTATTTAAATAATATAAAACAATGTTTAAATGAAGTATACATGTTATTTATATCAAATTGGAAAATTCCTCACCACAATTCCTATTGGATTCAAATTGATTGTAGGAGGAATACTACCGACTGAAAGCTCATCATATATGTAATGTATTTGTACAATCACTTGTTTGAATTGTTTCTTTCCATGACATACATAACATCCACAAACAACAATTTTCTCAAAGTATTCATCCCATGTACTATAGTCCTGACCTACATCTTCTTTAGTGCAATCATTTTTTGTGTCTGCAGTATCCATTTCCATATCCTCTTCCACCCATTATTGTCTACATGATTTAATAGTTTTAGGTCCATGTCCACATACATATCTTGTTCTTTTTCTAGTTGAATGCTTAGGCTCTGCATTTTCTCCAATATCCATCTAAAATAATCAACAACATGCATTAATTTCTATCAAGATTGGATAATACATTATAAATTTCAATAATACTGTGAAAAAAGATGGATATATCACAAAATGCCATCAAAACATTTTTTCCTAAGTTAAGTCAAAATTTGAGTACTTGATGTCTCGCTTCATCCATTGTGTCCTCATTCGATATGACACAATCTGTTGCCACGGCCTCATCTCACTCCTATAATACATAACATAGTAAATAATGTTTAGTACACCAATTATATCATTTCAACGAATACGCTATCCAACACAAAACCTCACTTTAGCCATATATTTGACATATTGATATCATGTTTTGGCTATCCTAATTTTCAAACTTTTCCCTTGATCATAGAATTACATTTAATCACTATTCTTGTGCATTTTCAACTAATAAGTTTGACCTTAGAGGCGTCATGGAAAAAAAAATGACTTTATCTCCTCTACGTTGTAGCATTTGTGAATTCATAAACACTTTCCTCCTTTGGTTGAGGAAATTGCTTTCTCTTCTTACCTCTATTGTATCTACAGATTTCGTTGTCTCATCTATTTCCACCCACTTTCCTCTCAGCGATTTAGTATTTCTACATCATCCACATTCTCTCTCCATGGCCTCCTCTATGAATAAAAATTCCTCCATAGAAGCTTTCACTGCACTATCGCCGAGAAGGAAAAAACAACTTACGGGACTACGGTAAAAATCACTCTATCACACTAAGCTGATGAAGGAGCCACATGACAGCAGTGGTCATTGCACTACCGCATGCCAATGGTAGAAAAATTGCAAGACTGCAGGAGTTACTGCAACACCACTAGGAATAGAAGGAAGACTCGCGTGCTGCCACAGAAGCTTTCACCACACTATTGTTGAGAAGGATGAAGCACCTTGCAGGACCACAGTAAAAACCACTCTACTGCACCGAGCTGATGAGGGAGCCATGGGACAACAGTGGTCACAAAAACAAGGTAGGAGTTGGAATTATTTTCAACTCTTTGGATCTTGTGATACACAACAATGAAAATAGTCACTATACATCAATGATAGGCATTAAATTAGGTGCACTTGATGTCACCTTATATGTCCCAAACATATTGCATTAATGGCCAAAAGTCGGCACTAAAGTTAGCATTAACTAACACCGACTAAAGCATCGACTAATGAATCAAAATCAAAAATTTAAAACTTTCCCACATGAAGGAAGAAATCAGACGAGAAAAAAGGGAAAAATGTCACGTCAAGGAAAATAGCGGGGCACTACCAGCAACTGATGAGAAATTTGATTTAGTTTGTGATGCCATAGGTAAGGTTACAATTTTTTTTCTTGGTTGAATTTGTTATTTTTTACTGCTCTTTGTATTGCATTTGAATTCGTGATTTTTTATTGGTTCTTGGCCTAACTATTCCAAGCAACCTCTAAATTGTCCCATCATTATAAATTGTAAAACCTTTGCAGAACCAACAAAAAAATTTACCCTACCCATTTGAGCTTTGGCTCAAAATATTATAGCAGGAAGCGAGGGTGCCTCTGTATTCTTTCCCTAACCTGGGTATCAAGGAAATAGTGAACTACTTGGCAAATCTGGGAATTGGGTCAGTCACTGTTGAGCAACTTCTAAAAATAAATGTAGAAACCGCTTGGTTTTTCCTAGCCACGCCATAGTCACCGATGCCATGATAAATTCATGCAAGATTGCATTATGAAAGATTTTTCATGATAAGTTTATCAACACTAAGAAAATTGAGCGAACATATTTTCCCTAGGTTATCAACCTAGCGAACATATTTTCCCACAAAACAAAACTTTCATACCACAAACTGGACGAAAATTTTCATACCTGACAGTGTGTACTTCATTTTCTTTCATAGACTAGATGAAGATAATTTTCCCTAGGTCTCCTCAAAATGTCAAGAAATGCAAGGAAGTGAGCATTGTCAACAAACTCTGGTCACAATAAGGTAATTCATTGTCAATTTATAGATTTGTAAATGTTTCCATTATTTTTTTGAATTTTACTTTTTACTTTTTTATTTCTAAATTTAAAAGAAGAAATATAATTTAAATATATATATAGGGACATGAGACTAAAAAAGATAAATAGGAATTGGCTTCCATATTGGGGGTAGAGGCAATGAAAAAATTGGTTAATGTGGACTGGACAACACTTGCCAAATACATAGAAAAACAATCTATTAATGCCCCTCAAACATTGCAAACAAATCAATTGTCTCAAAGGGAATCAATTGATTCCCCAACCAATCTTGGATTGAGAAAAATATCTAGGAGGAAATTAGTGACAGTAAACTCTAAGAATGTGGAACAGGGATCAGAGACTTCCACTCCTGGGACACATACTTCTTCCACCACGCCATGTTTTCAATCTTGCATTGGTAGCTACAATACAAAGATAGAATACAAGGTGATTTCAAGGGAAGTTCAAATGACGAATGCTAGGAAAATGTTTGTGAATAGGTTGAAGGAATCATTCCTTCAATGGTTCAAAGACCATCTACATTTTCAATTCTCAAAGATACCCATGCACCTAAAAAAAGAAGTTATCCATGACAGAAAGAAAGAAGGTAGGAAAATTGGTTTTCAAAGCCCTAAAACCACCTATGAAAAAACCGCATCCAAGAATCATACAAAAGGATTACCTCAAAATAAGACTCCAATTACACTCATCTAGGGTTCCTAGATCAATTTGGCCTAACCCTAGCTCATATGGAAATTTTCAGAGCATCCAAACATCACCTCTCTACTCAGATGATACTTTCCCTCCTATGGACATTGCAGTACGTGCTACCCTGCATCAAGCTCAAAACAAGCAGAAATTAGTATGACATCTAGATATCATAAAATCTCTATTGTATATTCTCTATCTATGCATTCACTGCAAAATAAGATTTTCTTTCTCTAGGGCATTGTTGATGGCGATTTTGGCACCACAACAATGCTAAATAGAGTATTGCTACTCTACTTCTCCTGAAAGAGAAAGGCAGCACATGAATGCCTTAGCTCCCAAGGTCTTGGTAGTTGGGTCTCAATTGTGCTGATGTTACTCAGTGGTCAATGCAATAGTAATATTCAAGGGGCCTACTGGTGTTGGGCTTCTGGATTGCTCCAAGATCAAACTTGAAATAAATCCTATACTAACCAAGTGTTTTAAAGAAATATAAAAAAGATGGATCAAGGTGTTGAAATAGAAAATAACAATAGTTCATTCAACCTTAACCAAACTTTGCTAACTAAAACTAAAGAATGAAATTAACTAGTGATTAACACATAGTTGCATTCATTGATAGTGCTAATTTTAATAACTAATTACAAACTAGCATTTAAGAGACACAAAATGAGATTTTATTCTTTGAAAGATTTTAAAATCAAATGATTAATTTCAAATAAATACCATTTTGGAACACAATATGAAGTAGATTCGAATCTAGTTGCTTCTACTATGGGTTAGACAAATAAACAACATTTACAAATCTGGCACAATCACCAGTGTACAGAAAACTTGTGTCTTCAGACTGCTTCCATCTACACTAGAAGAACTTTGAAAATACATTCCAACATGTATTGAAAACTAACTGCTAACCAAGAAGACAAGAGAAGCTCTCATTACTGAGAATCAAGATGCAACTCGATCTCCCTTTGCTAGCTAACTAACTCCTAACAGTTCTAACTCTAAAAATTCTAATCTAGAAGTCCTAATAATGAAATCCGAAACCAGAAATTTTTGAACACTCAAAATTTTATGAACCCTTTACAAAAAGGAAAGCATGCCATATATACATCTTCTCCTAAAGAGAAGGTCGGCACCCATTTTAGGGTTTAAAAAATATCCCATCCCGTCAGGAAGTCGGCGCTCAGATCCTTTTGAAGGGAGTTAGTTCTGCATTCTATGCACCCTCCTCGCCATCTCTGCCCGCAAAGATCATCTTTGGAAAGATCTATAGATCTTTTGCATCTACCACCATAACTTCTACGCCTCCATGTACATTCTTGAGCTCTAGTGGAGCTACTTTGGGTGCCCCAAAATATCCCCATTAATGTTGAGCTACCCCTGTTAGCAAACCTCACAGTTGTCCAGTTGACTCATGGCTTCATCTTCTTCACCGCTCAACGCTCTCTCTGCTCCATATCCGCTTTTTGCAAGTCCGTCGGCGTAGTACAGGCCAGTTGATGAGAGGTTCTGGTGAGCCATAGAGATCACACCGATCTCGCAAAGACCCTCGGCAAGACTACTTTCTACTCGGCCAAACGATATGGCAAAAACACGCTCTCTTGGTGAACTCCACTTCTGTTTGTGGGTCCCTCCTCATGCTAGTTTCTGTTGATTTTTTGGCATGACCTTCTCGGATCGGCAGGACATCCTACCGAACCCACTGCATTTGTTCTGAGTCTTCTCAAACTTTGTTTGTTCTCTTTGGGCTCCTTTTCTTCAGTGTAACCTCTACCCTTCGGCCAGACACTGTGCTGAATCCACCCTTCTTTGGCGAACTCTTTTATGTTGGGGAGACTCCTCTTTAGTTATACCAACATGCATATCTTTCATTCCCCGCGCGTCACCGAGACTTATTGATTCTCCAGATAAAGACCACTGATAGCACCCCTTTGTGGCATGTCGGTGTGACCTTATGAACTCGCCAAGACATCTCGACACTGAGAGAACCTTTTTCCTATGTATGAATCTTCTGATGTTGGTCAGCGAAACCCGCATAAGTTGGTGAAACCTCATAGCGAGAACGCAAACCCTTCCCGAAAACCCTATTCAACGTGACTCTGGATTGTCGACAAGACATCTCACTGCATTCATTTCCTTTCACCAAATTATGGTGTCGCTGTGACTAATCTTTGTCGGTGTGATGTCCCATTGACATCTCTCATCTGGGCAAAGACTTCCACACACTCACTCCTTGGTCGCCGTGACCTACCGGTTGTTTCACTGATGATTACCAATGGAACCCCTTTTGCACTAGTCGATGAGACTTTCTTTCCTCGCTAAGACCTCTTGGTGGGGAGATAACCCTATGGCGAAATAAGAACCCACCCTCACCAGGCTTTGCTCTCGATAAGACTCCACCCATTTGCTGAGACATCTTATCGCACGGAAATAGCTACCCTGAATCCACTTCTGTCGCCGAGACTTCATTTCATTGGCGGGAGATTATGCCAAAGGCCCACACTTTCTCCGAAGACATCCTTGTCGGCGAGAGATAAAGCACTCAGGGAGACCTTCGGTCAAAGACCTAACCCGAGTCAGCAGGACATCCTATCAAAGTTATTGTGTTCATTTTGAATCTCCCCAATATCCTCCTTTCGGCGTGACTTCACTCTAGAAACATCCTTATGTGCACGTCTGGATCCTGCAAAACAAGGTCTCGGTTAGAAGCACACATTAACATTATGCCTCCAATTTTGTCAAAAGAAACACAACCTCGACAGAGGTAGAAGTGGGACCAAAACAGAACCCAAAAAAGTAGCAACCTTTGAAACCGGCGGAGCCGGGGTCAAAACCGAATGGGAACACACTCATTAAAACTGGCGAAACTGGAACCAAAACTAAAATGGGACAAGAGGGTAAAACATGAACAAGTCCTTGCAGAACCGGGACCAGAGCAAAACATGAACCAGAAACGACACCCCTTTCTTTCAAAATAGGCGGGCGCAGGGGAAAAACCGGACTCAGGACCAAAGTTGGGATGGGAACAAACCATGAAAGTAATCACAACTTCCCATCTCATACCCTATCTTGGATCTGGGCCTGCGAGAAAACCCAAAACGCAAAGGGTGGAAACAAAAACACTGGTGGAGCCGGAGCAACGAACAAGGCGGAATCGGGGTTGGAACCAAAATCTGAACCATAAACTTCTCCAAGTTTCAGGTTCAAATTATGTTTTGAACCCGCATCTGATGCCATCCAAAAGAGAAGGAAAAAAGGAAAAGTAAGAGAATGGAAAGGGGGGGACAACCCCACGATAGAGCAAAAGGAAACAAAATGAAAAGAATAGGACAAGTGGAACAACACGAATAGATGCGCAAGGGAAAGAAGACCAAAGAGGTGGGACCGGGGCCAAGGAAGGAACAAAAAATGGAGCTTGGAAGAAGTTCCACGTTTGGAATCCGTTCTAGTTCTGGGTCCACCAAAACAAAACTGCCCAAGGCTGAAAAGAAAACACCTAAGGAAAAGGACATAAAATGACCAAAACTAATGAAGAGGAAGGAAAAGGTGGGGTCAGACCCGGGACAGAACCAAAATGAGGAACTTAAGAAAGTTCAACATTCTAAACTTGGTCCCAGACCCGACTTTGACAAAGAACAAAAAGAGATGAAAACCAAGGTCTGTCGGAACCAGAACTGGGGAACGAACAAGATCCGAACCTCAAAAGGAATTTCCAAGTCCGGTATTGGTCCTGGTTTTGCCTCTGACAGAACTTTGAAAGGAAAATGCCTAAGGTAGAAAACCAACGGCCAAAGGGAAAAGACAAAGGGGGACCTATTTTGATCCAGATCAAAGTGGGGTGGTTATGCAAGGCATAACAAATGGCAACTCAGCTAGGAAAATGGTTTAACCATTTTCAAGAATCTGAGGATTCAACTACCCAGAATTCTTGGTTCATGAATATCACAACTCCAATTGGGTCAGTTATAACAAGCAAGGTAGAGCTAGAATCTCAAATGTAAGTCCATCAATAGCCACCCCTGAATCTATGTGTGTGCTTGATTGTGCATCACTCTTTTATAAATTTTTCCTCATCTTTCAGACAACAATGTGCAAGATTTGAGCTACATGAGTTGATTTCCTTTGTGCAATGATATCTCGGGCATTGCTTCGTTGCTAGTCAGGCATCCATAGCCCCGACAGAGATACCTCTAGTTTTCTCACAGCGTTGCTCTATTTCCAGACAGGCATCCATAGCCCTGGTAGACATACTGGAATCACCCATTCATATTGACTCTTCTTCTTTTGATAATCCTTTTCTTTTCTTTTGCAATTTCAAATATTTCGTTTAATTCTCTCTTTTTTTTTCAATATGTTAGATGTTTATCATCTGATCTGGGTTGAAAACTACCATGGACCTCATAACAACACTTGGGAGATTGGATTTTTCACTCAAATCTTACAACACCATAGTCCTAGGACAAATATACCCTTATAAGAGGAGATGATCTTGATAATTTGTGACAGATTCAGGGGAGCTAATGAGAGTTACTTGGCACCTTGTTTTAAAACCTTCCACAACCTTTATTGAAAACAAGCATGAAACATATAATGTGAGATTTGTAGTCTCAATGCTCTCCTATGAGTGGCACTTATTCCCTCTAGACACCAGTTATTGAGCATGAAGCAAATGAGATCAACATACCATGGGTCGTCTGAGAAGGACTGGTTCGTGTATTGCTGAAAAATAACGTTGTTACCAACATCAGCCATGGACTGAGATAAACCTGTACCCATGACTAATTTCATGGGGCATATCTCTAAATCAAACTCTTGCAAGATGGCCATCCATTTCCCTCTTTTTTCTCCCAGTTCGCTCTGCATAAGTAGAGACTTGATAGCAGCATCAGGGACAACAACAATGATCTAACTTTGGAGGATGTAGTGCCTAAACTTCTTGACAGCTCAGACCAGTGCAAAATCTTTCTTTTCAAGAGGTGGGTATTTAAATTCAGCATTTTTGAAGGGAGAACTCATGAAAGCAATCAGCCTCTCCTCTGACTCTTCTCCTCATTGGGTTAGTACAGCCACACACGATTGTTCAGAGGCAAAAGAGTAGATGTAAAATGGCCTCAAGTAATCAAGGCTAGTGAGGACTGGAGCTTCCAATATGGATTGCTTGACTTGAGCAAATGCCACCTTCGCCTCATCACTCCACTCTATTTTGGCATCCTTCTTCATCATCTCATTCAATGGCTTCACAATTTCTGAAAAGCCTGTGATAAACTTCCTCACGAAGTTGATCTTTCCAAAGAAGGATCTCATCTCCTTCTTACTTCCTGGCATGGCTATCTTGAGAATGGACTCAACTCGATCCGGGCTGATGGATATTCCTCTTTCTAAAATTATGTGTCCCAAGAGCTTCCCTTCAGAAACTCCGAACACACACTTTTTGGGATTTAAGGAGACTCCATACTGGATGCACCTTTCGAGAACTTTGACTAAGTCCACAGCATGATTCAATCTATCCTTGGAGAATACTATCAAATCATCAATGTAAATGATAATGCACTTGCCAATCATATCCTTGAAAGCTATATCCATGGCACGCTAGAAAGTTGCTCCAGCATTTATTAGACCGAAAGGCATCCTCCTATATGCAAATGTCCCCCACTTGGTAGTGAAAGTCGTCTTCATCCTATCTTCAAAGTTGACCATAAGCTGATTATATCCAGAGTAACCATCTAAGAATGACATCATTTGAGATCTGTTGACGGTCTGCAGAACCTCATCCAGAGAAGGAAGTGGGTAATTATCCTTCTCTGAGGCTTTATTCAAATTTTTGAAGTCAATGCATAGTCTGATCTCCCCACTTTTCTTACAAACCAGGACTATGTTAGCCACCCATGTTGAATGGTGCATAGGGAAGATTATCCTTGCTGACAACAATTTCTAAACCTCTTTATAGATCAATGGTTCAATCAAAGCATTAATAGGGTGTTGCTTTTGTCTGAAGGGTTTAGCTTCGGGCTTTAAGGGAATAGTGTGAGTCATAACCGAAGCATCAAATGTCTAGAGGTCCTCATACCCCCAAGCTATCACAGCAATATCCTTTTTTAGTGCCATTAATATGTCGTCCCTGATTGCTTCAGGGTAGGCCTTCCCTATGTAGACATTCCTTGTGGAGCCAAAATTAGCCAGATTAACTATCTCATATTCTCCTCCCTTTTCTTCAGCTGATGCCTTCTCTCGAGCCCTCAAATTTGAGTCAAAGATTCTCTCTAGAGCAACCATTCCCTTGGGAATTTTATTACTTTTCAAATTAAGCACCCCTTCTGTATCACATTCTTCAGGGTTCCAATCCCCTTGATCTCTGTTAGACTCATCAATAATTTTCCCTTCAAAGACATCTGAGTTTGCCAAGAATGTCAGAATGTGTCGATCATCTTCAAAGACCTGGAAAAGGAACATCTAGGGTGGACATCAGTTCAACTAAAAATCTTTTAAACTTGGAGCCTTGCATAGGTTCCAAGGTGCTTGCAGCGACTGCCAATGAATCAACCACCTGATTTTCTTCTCTAGGGATTAAACTAATCCCAAAGGCATCAAAGTCTTCGATCAGATTCCATACCCTATTTCTATATGCTGCCAGCCTTTTATTGTGGTAGGTGTACTAGATGCACACTTGCTTAACAACCACTTCTGAATCTCCCTTAACCATCAGGGCTATGAATTTCTTCTTGTGTGCAAACATTAATCCCTGTGCCAGGGCTTCATATTCGGCTACATTATTAGTGCATCCGAATTGCAACCTGTAAGAAGCAAAGAAAAATTTCCCTTTCGGGCTGGTTAGCACAATTCCAACACCACAACCGGTCTTGGACTTAGATCCATCAAAGGTAAGGGTCCACAATTGATCACAAGTAGGGGTTGATTCTTTTGAATTAAACATAGGGGATGGTTGTTTAGTAGGTTTCTCAGGAATACTTCCCAATCCCTTTTCAGATGCATCATGTGGCCCAAGTTTTTCCTTTTGATATTTATTTATCTATTGGGTTAACCCCTTGGATTTTGGTATATCCGTGAGTGTAGGGGTGTCAAGCAAATATTGGGACTGCTCCTCATCAGTATGCTGATTTGGATGTGTGTCTAGGGTAGGTTCAATTTGAAGAAGGATTTCTTTTGCAAATGTTGTATCCCTAGTTAACATGGTCGCTTCTTTGGCCTCAAATGGGAAGCAGTCTGGAATGGTCTTAGGGCAACTTGTACCAGCTTCCTCAGCTTGGAAAACATGTTTTAAAATGTCAATGCAGGGTTGACAAGTTATTTCAGAGTGGTTTTGATAGTGTATCCTGCACCAATTGGGGAGCAGGAGACTTTGTAAATCTACATTTTCCCCCAAGACCAGCTAATCTTGCTGTAGTTTTTTGTTCAAAGATTGTTGGTTCTCATTAATTACAAGGTCATGGGGCTTTTGTATGGGCAATTCTTTAGGA
>VDFB02252616.1:4632945-4663981 GCA_007258455.2 Sequoia sempervirens | reverse complement strand
GCACACTAATTTAATTTATGTTCCCCCAACACAGCCCTAAGTCTTTTCCCTACCCCCTCTTCCTTTCTCAAATTCTCCTTCAATGCATCCCTAAGTCTTTTCCCTACCCCCTCTTCCTTTCTCAAATTCTCCTTCAACGCATCCTTAAGTCTTTTCCCTACGCTACTTTCAGTCTCTAAATCTGCATTCTTATGCCATTAAATTTATGATGTTATATTACAACATCCTCTTTGTATCTGGCACAACTTTTCCACTCAAAACATATGGTATGTAGCCTCTTTCTACACTTATCAGCCCCTCTCTCAATATTCTCCAACCTCCAGTGATATCAACAATTTATAATTTTATGCCTCTTTATCTCTATTTGCAGTTTTGAATTTTGAAATGTTTGAACATGGTTGCAACAACCCTTCTATCTGGCTTTAAAAAATAAAAAAAATTACTTCCTTTATATGGCACTATGATTTAAATTGTAGAGGAAGAAGCATTCACAATGAACTATGAAACAATAATGTAGTTTGATTACATCTAAATGAGAAAACAGTTATGCAACAAACAATTTAAAAAATAGTTATTTCAAATCCAAAAAATTTGAGCCTCAATTTTAAATCCAGAAAATTCATACCTCACATGCACACCCATAAGTATGAAATAAAATTTAAAATGCAATTTTTTTCTAGTTATATAGAAAATTTAAAATTGAATGATTTATTTAGACATAGATATTAGTTAAAATTTTATTTTATAAAGGAATTTATTTATTAACAAAGTAAATAGATTTAGTAAATTTATTTTTTAAAATACATCAAACTAATTTAACATCTAATTTAGTATTAGCAAAAATTATATAGTTTAATTTTTAAAATAATCAAATTATTTTAAAAGTAATTATATTAAAACTATCTAGAAATTAATTATTTTCATATTTTATTTTATTTTAAAGAAAATTAGTTTAGTTCAATTTATCAAATTTCAAAAGAAATTAGTATTAATTGATTTTATATTACAAAAATAGATTTCAACAAATATATTTTAATTTATCAAAGGAAAATGAAAATTAATATTACCAAAAATTAATCTTGAAAAATATAGTTTGAATGTATAATACATTTATTTAACAAAAAAATAATCTTCAAAAAATTAGCATAGTTGAATTTATTAATATCGAGAATTAGCAAGGTTTGTATTGCAAAAATAAATTGAATAATTAACCTATATAATTTAAATTACATAGAATATATTAATAGTTAGAGTTAGTTAAATTTAGATTGCAAACGTAAATAGAATAGTTAAGTTAAAAGTAATTGTTATTTTCTCTTGCCTTTTCCATCTCCCATCTGCCGTTCCATCTCCCAATTATACCCATAACTCCTGGATAATCACTAAAAGTTTTGTTTTCAACAATTGGAGAAAATAATTTAGAAGAAAATAATAGATTTTGATTAGCCTAAAGGAAACAATTAATTCACTTAGTTAAGTCTTCAAGGGTCACTTCTATATGTCTCCATAGGAAGGAAACTAATTAAAATGGTATACTTTACTTAATAAAATATATCAATCTTGTCTTTTAAACAATGCTAATCATTCTGTATATTGAACAAAATAATATTTTTTGTCAGGGCTCTAGTCTAATAAGAAGTAAGACAACAAAAAATAAAATAAAATATATAATCAATATCTTTTAAATAAATCCCTATTCCTTCCCTTATATTGATATTCTTCCCGCTACCACTCTTGCAATACTCATTAGAAGAAATTACTTTGACAATCTACACGACGTGGCTAATAGAGGAAACGAGGAAGGGTGAGGGATTGGCTACTCTGGTGAGAGCAGGTCACATTTATGACCATCTGGATGCCCATCCATGCTCACGGGTGCAAATTGTCACCTGCATAGCCTTTGCCGTTGCTTAGGAGGGAAAGAGCAACAACCCACCATAAATGCTAGGGAGTGGATGTTATGGGTCCTGGCTATCCAGCCCCCAAAATGCACCCCGCATGATGCATGACATGGATGCCTCGACAATTTCTCGATTTTTCCACTGTCAAACTCCCATACAAAATTTTTCGAATTTTATGCAAATTTGCCCGCGCTGCAGTGATGCCTGAGTTTTTTAATACCATATCAACGTATACTAAATGAAAGTTATTTTAAAAGATAAAGATTGTATTTTAATTTTATTTTTTTATTAAATATTATATTTATTTTATTTTTCATGTAAAATTTGAATATTTAATTATAATATTAAAATTATATAAATACTTAAAATATTAATAAAACTTAATAAAAAAATTATATTAAAATATTAATAGAAATAGTTACATTTTCAAAAAAATTGTTTCTATTAAATTAATTTAAAATTTAAATATTAAGATTTTGATATCTTTAATATAAATTAATATTAGAAATTTTGATAAAAATAAGTTTTTATTTATAATTTTAAAATCTATTATGATTATGATGTTCAATTTTTTGGAACAAAATTTTAAATATTTAATTTAAAGAATTTATAGGTAAATGTTTTAAAAATCAAAACATTTACCTATAAATTCTTTGAATAAAATGTTAGTTATTTTTTTTTTAATTTCATATTTTGATAGTTTAATATATTCAAAATATTTCAAATATATTTCTAATTTCTAAAATATATTATAAATGCAAAACATATTTTTCACTTGATGCTAGTTCCCCTCAGTTTAACCAGAGCAGTATGTGATCCTAATCCAGTTGCCAATGCTCTGAACTTCCTTGTCCAATCAAAATTAATTATTTTCTTTTATACATTATATTTGAAGTTTTTTCTAAAGTTAAATGCATGTTTTTTAACTTTTCTAATTTTCAAAATTATTTTTCTTGAATATTATTGGCTAAAAAATTTTAGGCGATAAGGGCGGATTATGCGGAATTGAGTATAATATTTTTATTTTGCAATTTCATTGGCTTTTTTAGAGGCATTTTTTTCGCCACTTCTCAACTAATATTTGCACATTCGAGATGCAAAAATTATGGCAAAGTTAAAGTTAGAAATGTTAATTTATAATAATTACAATATCATTCATAAATATATTTCTATAACTCATTTTTATTTTGCAATTTTATTAGCTTTTTTTTTTTTGTCACTTCTCAACTAATATTTATACATTCGAGATGCAAAAATTATGATAAAGTTAAAGTTAAAAATGTTAATTTATAATAATTACAATATCATTCATATAACTCATTTTTATTTTGCAATTTTATTGACTTTTTTTTGCCACTTCTCAAGATGCAAAAATTATGAAAAAATTAAAGATAGAAACTATTAATTTATAATAAAAATAATAACTATTTTTTAAATAACTTGATATTTGAAATCAACTATTTAAGATAAATATTTATTAATTCATTATTCTAGTTAATATTGATTCATTTTATTTGTTCAGATAAATGTTTAGGAGGAAGATATATTGATTGTTTAATTATTATAGTTAAAATTTATTTTATAAGATAAATATATAGAAGGAAGGTAAATTTATTTATTTTTTCTAAATTTTTATATTTTTCATTTTTTAGAAAATTTCATTTTAAATTATTTATGCAAAATTATTTAAGATAAATATTTTGAAAGAAGATAAATTTCAATACATTTTTAATATTTTTATTGTTAAAGTTCTTATTATTATTATTTCATGTATAATTTTATATGGGTTAAGTTTTTATATTTGAATATTTTTTAAATTATTTATGCAAAACTATTTAAGATAAAGTGACAAATTTAAATATATTTTTTATATTTTCCATTTTCTCAAAAAAGTAAAATTCATTAAATATTTTAAATGATTTTGCATAAATAATTAAAAAATTATGAAAAAATTAATAAAATTATTTACTTATTATGAAAGCATACATATTTATTAGAAAAAATTATATAAAATAAAATATAATCAATATTTATATAAAATAATATCATATAAATCCTAAACATATAGAATAAATTTATTAACATATAACAAATATATTATAAAATAAACAACAATACCTAAATAAATTAAAATTGATTATTAACAAATTTAATATTTACTTTTTTAAAACTTACGTTAGTAGTTTTGAATGGGATTTGAATGGGATAACCTATGGGAGTTGTTCAATTTTTATAACAGATTCTTGCTTTAATTTGGTGTGCAACCATTTTCTATTTACAAATTATATAGTGATAAAATACTTTTTCATTTTGTAACATAGGGCACATAATTGTGCTTTCCTCAGTACATCACTAATGGAGATTAGGAATTGTAGCCTTAAACCTAACCTTGATTGAATAATCTCATTTAATACTGAATAATCTCTCTAGTATATTATATAAATTAATATTGAGATATATAAACTAGTATATTTAATAATTACATATTTAAAAATAAATCTTTATTAAATCATCATGCTTACAAAATCTATTTCCATCAAAATCATCTAGAAATTGAACTATACTTACATTTTACACATAAAATAAAATTTATCATAAATTAACTACATGAAAATTTTATAGAAGAGTACAAACCTTTGTGTAAAATCTATAGTGAAGAGAATTATAATAATTTAAAATTTATTAATTTACCAAATTTTGAGAGTGAAAATTGTAAAGCAATTTGGTCAAATTAGGTTTAATTGAATGCGTACTAATATAATATGAAAAGGCCTCCATATTTTCTATGTATTTTTCAAACCATGTGTCAAACATGGGAATCAACTATATGGAATTCTTCATTTTATTTTATTTTGTAATTATATCAATTTTTTTAACCGTTTTAAATTTTGCAAAAACATCTCTTTTGTTTTATTATATATTGTATATCTTCATATATCTTAATTCTTAATATTTGAATTTTTATTATACATATCTTTTATTATATCTCTTTCTTGTTTTATTATTAGTTCCTACCAAGGGAACTATAGGCACCACACGTTTCTTAACTCATTATTAATAATTCTATTTTTGACAAATGAGAGTTCTTTTTTTTTATTTAACAAATATTTATGTATTGTTAAAGTAACATGCAAAATATATAACAAAATGTATTTCATAAATTAATTTTCTCAAATGTAATTGGCAGGAAAGTTTTGCCCGATAAGAAGGATTTATGTGGATCCATTATCATAGTGGGGATTCTAATGACAGATGGAAAGGGAAAATTGGGCAAAAAAATTGGAACAGTTATCAACTACGATATTATTTCAGCTTGGACATTTTGAAAATCACAGCAAAGAAGGCAACAACTATAATATTGCATGCACTAGTGAGAGGAAATTGGGAATTTTGATAAACATACTTAATTCAATTTTTATTGTGAATGCATATTTCATAGGTATTGAAGGGCATTGTTCAAATTCCATGTTATATTTTGCAGACTGTTGAGATAGTAAACTAGTTTATCTCGAAGACATCTCCATGTCTAACGTTTAAGATACCTCTTTTTCAGGTCTAACAAAAAGATTATCGTTTATTCTTTGATGCAGCTCTACCGGTATATGAGTAACCGTTTCTTGGAATAGGCATTCCCATTGTGTTATAGTTCTCTAATGTTGGTAACTATGGTGTAATAAACCTTTTAGAGACCACAAAGAAACTATATGAATATTAGATAGGGCAACATATATACATCAAATGCAATTCTAACTATATGAACTATGTATTTGTGTGTGGATAATTCCATGTACAACACCCTTAGATGGCTAGATACTTCTTCTCCATGATACTCAAATAACAACAAATTTGTAGTTAGTCATTTCCCAAAACTTGAAATATAATCACATTATTAACAACATTAATATCTACTATAAAATTAACATTCAAACTTAGCTTATATCTTTGCATAATATTAAATGTAACTCATGATTAACATAATTAACCACCTTATTCATAGATCAACATAGTGATTAAAGTATTCCCATCAAAATTTAAACACAAACATAAGTGATTATATCATGGTGCAAAATTAAGGCTATGACATCACTTTGATAAAAAAATATCTCAAGTTTGTTCAATGAGGTCTTCTCTATGTTCATCGTTCTTCAAACAAGATGTGGGCCTATGAGTGGACTTGAAACGTTTGGATTAGATTCCAAAACTTGGGTCCCTCTAGGGCCTCAATTCTTGCTCCCTCTTTGCCTCTATGGCTTTGTGTAACGCCCGTCGTGCAAGCCCCAAAGAACAAACAACAAAAGAACGCAAATAATTTTTTTTTTTTAAAGAGAAAGATAAATAATCATCATATCAATATTAAACGATCATATACCACAACATCAACCATGTCCTTTGGGGCCCCCACGAGATTACATCGAAATAAGACATTACTAAACATCATCTCATAAGATATCAAAAGGGGCTATAATGACAACATTAGATAAGTACATACATAAATTCTATCACAAGATAAACCCATGAGACATTTCATAGCCAATTAAAAATTACAAAGTAGATAATTACATTACATCATCTTTCAAATGTTACATCATCCATAAGGTTACATCATGAATCCCCAAACATGTGGGATGAATAGAATATACAAGGTTATCAAAATACAATGAGATCAACTGAAATAAATCTTCAACTGGATGAGATTGAAGCCACGAACACTGATGGGGAACCCAACGGTGTGCGGAGCACGTTCCACCCGACCACCCCCGTGCTAAGAGGTGACAGAGAAGTAACTCCGACCAAGAATGACAACAAAAGGTACAACCAAACAAAAAGTACCAACATAGATCCATCACACGATACACCAATTAAAAGAGCAAGCAATAACATCAAATCACAATGTCCTAAAGATGCAAGATGATAAATCCAATATAAATGAGATCATACAATACATGCTAAAGATGTATCAAAACAATAATTATAAATCAATTTAAATCAATTCAAACAACAATCTAAATCAATTCCCATACCCCACTTCCAGAGGAACACAATAAAACAACACATGGGCAACTAGGGGAGAGTGTCATCGCATAGTCCTACATGGGCTGTCCTGTGCTCTTCCTCCCAACTGGAGGCATCGGTCCATAGGGTGACTCATGTGGAGCCGTAGACCTCTCGTGAGGATGAGGTCACGACCTTGCCAACCACAGCCTTCTCAGCCTTCCATTAGTCTGCGGAAGCACTAATGAAGATGAGGCATCCATTTTTAAAATCTTGCAATGATGTTACTACCCAACCCAACCCTCCTAAGTTAATTATTAGGTTTTCACTTATTTACTAACTCACTCGTGGGTTATCCTGAGCTCTTCCCCTTAAACGGGGCGCCGACCCCCACGAGGAGCCACTCTCCCTAGAGACCCATCAAAACAAGGGGGTTGTACCATGCCAATCATAATCATCAAAGTATGACAAGAAAAGCAACACACGAGGCATAAACCATCTCGCAAGTAAAAATACCATAACGAAATCTCATAATTTGGTACACCCCATTAATAAAACATAACTCATCAGAAATCAAGGTGAAAAGTTTAAAGCTCAGAACAAAACATCATTCTCTAGAAGACTAAAGTGTTGACACAAACGAGTTCCCACATCAAGGAAATAACAATGTCCCAAAACCCAACAACCCAACAAGATTAAATTTCAAAAATAAATAATTAAAAGTGATAACCTATTTAATTCCAAAGTAGATTACAAAATAATTTTCTTTCCTAAAATACAATCATATTACAAATAGAATTAATAAATAATGCTGTTTTATTAGCAATATCCTTTCAAATTTGAAAATTCTATAAAACAGATTTATTTCTATTTCACTAATATTTTCATTGAAAACTTTATTATTATTTTTTTAAAAAGAAACGAAATAGAATCTAACTATAAAGATTTATTTTCTAGATAATAGCTAAGTTACAAAAAATAAAATATTAATCAAAACAGAATGCACTGATGCATTTGCTGCTAACAGTTAAATCAACAGAATATCTATTAAACAGATTTAAAATAGTATAGATATATTTTCTTCTTGAATAACAGAAAAATTGATTAAATAATACTACAACCAGAATTAATGAATTAATCTTTATATATATATAAATATATATATATATATCTACAACATATATATATATATATAGATATATATATACAAATATTCATATATATATATACATATATATACATATACATATACATATATATAAATATATATATATATCAAATAAAAATCTGCACAGAAATCATATATTAAAAATCGCATATTATACATTATGTTTAAACATATTAAAATTCAAGTGGGATTTAATCCCAACACAGCCGCATAGAAGACCGGACCCCGCCGGCCGTGGGCAGTCTACGGACTGCACACGGCAGTCCAAAGGACTGCCGTGGACAGTCTGTAGACTGTCCACGGTACCGACGGTACCGTCTGCGCCCAAAAGGCGGTGTGGTGGGTACGGCCGAGGCCGTCCCCCACACAAGCCTATATACATATACATATGAATAAAAAAATGAAATCAAATGGTATGAACAGTGCGACGGGTTTTCACAATTTCAAATTTCCAAACAAATTTCCATTCGATTATAAAAATATATATATATATTTATATATATATGTATATATATATATATATCTATATATATATATATATAAATATATGTATATATATATTTTCAGAGGTTCGAATATTACAGTAACAGAGAATTACTGTTCACATGAAATTCACTGTGCATGATTGAAGTAAAAGATTTCTAAGGAATATATATATATATATAAACCAGAAATTCGAGGAGAGGTAATTGTTTTCAAAACAATAATCAAAAATTTTTAAAAACAAAATGAAATAACAGAAAATTGTTTAATTCCCAGATTTCAATTAAAACCCCTCTTTTTAAATAACCAGCCACAACCCGGAAACCCCAGAAATTTCATCAATCTAATAACAATCCCCAATTTCCTTTGATTAAACTGTAACCCCAGTGAATTTTCTTACTAATTTTCAATCTTAAATACAAATTTAATTCACAAGCACAAATCCCTATTTTAACAGAGGTAAATAAATTAAAGAAGGAACCTGGCGTCCTTCGCTTGCAGAAGATTGAAGAAGCTTCGATCCTTTTTCTGTATCAATTTCCCTTGCTACAAATCTTCCAGCAACTGATCTGAATCCTCCTTCCTCTTCACCAATTTCTCCACAAATAGAAAAGAACTAGGGACAGAAAATTGATTGGAAAAGAAATTTCTCAGCATTCCAAAAGCCCTCCCCTCAAACAAAGAAACCCCCTCTTAAAATCCATTCCCATGAATCCCTTCAATTTCCTCTTCCCGTGAATACCAGAGGTCACATTTCAATAAAAACAAATAATATTCATTGATGCTTTTTCCATAATGCATTTAAACAAAACTAAATAAATTCTAAATTCACAACATAAACTTTTATTTAAACAAATATATAAATATTCCTCATTTCCACAATTCTTCATTAAATATTTACTTATTAAAATCAACCATTGAGAGACTTAAAAATAAATGCAATGCTTTTATTATTTTTAATATTTATTCATTGCCATATTTGCTTATTATTTTATGTTTTTATTTTACCAATTACCTAATTATTTAAATTACCACATAAGACCATTCACTACTTTAGACAAATCATATAATCATACAAAGACCAATGTAACCACACAAATGAATGAGACTAATATGCACAAACCATAAAGATGCAAGATTGTTGACAACTTGGTACGGAGTTACTTTTCATGTCACCTCAAATATTCAACTTCTTGCTATTGGGTTGGTTCAGTGCTCGCCCAGACCTACCAAAATAGGTGGACTCGAGTCTTTTTCCTGCAAAGCCTGCATCCACAAGGTGATATACAATATACATAAAATCAAAGCATTGTGAGGAGGATTCACAGCGTAGCAGGGCGCTCGCGAACGAGTGATGCTACCTGTCCCCTCACCAAAACATATCATCATAAAATTTTACACCACATCATAAATTACTATTCTATAGTCTATTGCATTCCAAATAACTCCATCAAATGATCATAATAAAATGTCGTCACAATATCCATGGCATCATAAGAGTATAGTAATAGTCTAAGCTACCACACATAATAGCCACAGTATCAATCACAAATCACAATGTGCCAAACAGAAACCACAATGAATGTCAAAAATCAAATAGTAGCATGAGGGGTATTACACTTTGTCTCTTTGGTTTGTGAGTTCCTCAGGTAGACCTTGGACCAAGGAACTTGAAGTCTTGATTTCTAAGTTCCTCTCAATCTCCTAGCCACTTTTAATTTTTCCCTTTTTTCATTGTCTAGTTTCCTTGTCAAGCCTTGGGCCTATCAAAGAACCTTGAATGATGAATCCTAAGGTTCTTGATGACAAATTTCCCTAAACTCTTGATCCTTGATCCATATCACAAATCAATCTTCGCGATCTTTCCCTATTCCTTTGTTTCCAATTAGGCATAGACCTAAAACCTTGGAACTCTAGGTTCCAAATTTCAAGTTCCATTCACACCTCAATCCATTAGATTTTTTATTTTTTAGTAATAATAAAATTTCCTTGGAAAAATAATCAACCTTATATTTTTATATTGATAGCCTACTTTTAGTAAAAAGTATACGCTAATTAAAATAATTAATTTTTTGTAAAGTATACTCTTTTAGATCTACAAAAAAAGTACTTTTTAGTTTTTAAAATGTATTATTTATTTAGTCAAAGTTCGATGTGATTGTACAAAAACCATACAGTATGTATTATATGGATGGTGTCATAAAACTACTTGGGTCTATTTGCAACACAATCAAGTTAAAGCTTTGACAATAGTATATGCGCTCAAGAGTCTCTAAGTGAACACCACTTGGCCAACCCTAGTACACTTGGCATGTACAACCTAAAAAACTTTGGAATCCACTTCCAAGATAGTTTTGAGCAAAAATTTAAATATTTTTTACAAATACTTTGAAATCCACTGCATTCCATGCTTATTACACTAGAATCTATAGGTTTTTTGAATTTGCAGTAGGGGAAATTTTTAAGTCTATATACAAATATCATGTAGATGCCTAAAATATTCCCTTGTCAATCATCACCAATCCCTAATTGGTAAATTTCATCACCTAGGCCTAACTTCCTTCACCTAGTCCTAATCAACTAAACCTATCATCTAGTATAGTCCCTTTATCCAAATTCCATCACTTAATTAAATAATCATATTAATTAATCAATCACATTTTTCCATCTCCTCACAATAAATAAATAAATATCATTTCCACCTATTATTCATCTCACACATATGGCTAAATAATTAAATAATATTATTTAATTAATTAGGTCCATGCTCCCTCGAACACATTCCAATAATATTGGGAACCTAGGAACACTTGTCGTTATGGTCCCCTTATTCTCTAAACACAATCCAAACTTTATAACCTTCTTAGGTACACAATCTAACCTTCATCTCCACCCCCCATCTTCTCTTTGATCCTAGGGAATTCTTTTCAACCATTCTCCACCCTTGATCTCATAATCAATTTTTGATCATCCATTCCCCTTTCCAAAAGACTATAAATGTGAACTTTATCCTTTTTTCAAAATTAGTTATCACGTATGTTACGTATATATCAAATTGGTAATCTTTAAGCAAGAAGAATCCAAATCCCAAAGTCATTAGAACAAATCAAATCATAATGTAGTTTATGGTAACATTTCAAGTTGGTTTTAATTTATTTCTTTGTTTTGATCTCTTTTTTGAGCTCTATCGAGAGGTTTTGCTTGTTTTAAAATGGGAGCTTGCATACTAGTTTGATTTAATTTAAGTTTCAAATCTTAGCATTACATTTTGATGACTCTATCAAGGAACTTAACCCCTTATCTCACTCTAATTCCATGTTTGTGTGTCTTCTTGTTGATTCCCACTAACTATGTTTGAAGGTTTTTTTAGTGGTCCCAGAAATAGAGTTTTTGCAAGTGTCATTAAGGTAAAAAAGGACTGCATCATTGTGTTGAGAAACAAATTTTGATATATAACAATTAGCATTTTTCTAAAAAAAATTTATTGAGGCACTTGTAGGGCTATTTGAGGATACATTTGTACAAAGTTCGGTGTGATTGTACAAAAACCATACAATATGTATTGTATGGATGGTGTCATAAAACTACTTGGGTTTATTTGCAACACGAGCAAGTTAAAGCTTCGATAATAGTATATGTGCTCGAGAGTCTCTATGTGACTACCACATGGCCAACCCTAGTACACTTGGCATGTACAACCTAAAAATCTTTGGAATCCACTTCCAAGATAGTTTTGAGCAAAAATTTAAATATTTTTTTACAAATACTTTGAAATCCATTTCATTCCATGCTTATTACACTAGAATCTATAGGTTTTTTGAATAAATGTGGTAGGGGAAATTTTGAAGTGAGCAAAACTCTTTTGTTATAAGGGTCATTTTCTAGTGGAAGACAAAGTTGACTCTATCAATGATCAAATTCCTAAATTTAGGTGACAACAGCTTTATCCTAACTTCAACTTATTAGGATCACATTATAAATGGTAGATTGAATAAGTTGAGTACCTCACCCTCCATTTTTTCTTCTATAATAATTATATATACACACCAAAGAAACCAAACATACACATAAATTATGCACCAAAGCAATGTGATAGCAATGTGATGATCATTGTCATAAATTTCGTTAAATAATAATAACGTGGATATATATTTGGAGGCAATACATATAAAGCTTTTACTATGTGATTTATAGTTTTTAACTTTCTTTTTACATAAATTTTTGATGCATAGTAAATAATGTGTTCTTGAATTTTAATAGTAAATAATTTGTTCTTGGATATATATAAACTAAATATATTAATTTATGTTTTCATCTTAATTTATCAAAATGAAAAAGATCAATCTAGTGGTGGGAATTTAATTAATTAAAACAGTTGAGAATAAAACTAAATTATTTGACGAGGTCCATTCTATTATATATAGATTACAATATAGATTACAACATGTAAAATTTGATTTGATTTTCCACCCATTATACCTCATTTATGTTTCATATGTCATTTAAAATATTTTTTAATCCTAAAATCTATTTTTGATGCTTCAATATTTTAGTGACCAATAACTTACATTTTTTTTAGTGTAAAACCATATTTTCATAATATATTTATAAAAATCCTTCCTAAAATAATCTCTTTATACCCCTTCTCAATAATTGTTCTAATATTTTATCAATGGATTGTTTTATAATATTTTAGTGTAAAGCTATATTTTTATTATACATTTCTAAAAGCTTTTCGTAAAAGAATCTTTTAGACCCCTTTTCAAAAATAGATTTATTTATTTATGAACTATTTCATTTGCTAAATACATGAAAATATGTATAAATAGGTAAAATGAAAAACCTTTTTTATACCTAGGTTGTTGTCCTGAGGCAACTCCCTTTTAGTACATATAAAAAAATTAAATAAAAAATACCTTACAGGGTTTGAGTATTGGAGTCAAAACTTCCAAGTGAATTGATTTTTTAAGGCCTAAAAATATTCATGATCTCAAAATATCCAAAGCTAAAAAATTTTAATCTCCTTTCTCAATTTCATTGTAGTTGTAACTACCTCTTGTGATACTATGGATGATATATGAAATTCCTTCAATTAGTTCTATTATCTTTCTTTTCTAGTCTTATGTTAGTAGTGGTGTGTTCATTGTTAGTGTAGAATATTCTATGACATATTCTCTTATGATTTTTTTTCTTCTTGAAGATAAGATTGCTTAGGTGTACTTTTTAGCCTTACTCTTTTATTGAGTTGCATGCCACTTTTCAAGGAGTGATTGCACTCATTTGCACTATATATATGTACATCTTCTCATGAGTTTATTTATTTTAGACTGTTATGGATTATTCATCATTTTATGCTATATTCTTTCTTGCAACATTTTTTGCTTTCTAAATAACTTATAGGACATGCAATTTCTTGTCTCCATTCTCCAAATTTTATTGACAATCATAGGACATTCAATTTCTTGTCTCCGTTCTCCAAATTTGATTGACAATCAATCTAGTGTATCATGGTGAAATTTGAATTCATTTCCAAGTGTTTCCAAACCTTATTAAATAAACTTGTTTAAATAGGCTCATTTATTTTTGAAAAGGGGTCTAAAAAATTCTTTTAGGAAAGGTTTTTAGAAATGTATAATAAAATATATCTTCACACTAAATATTATAAAACAATTGGTTGATAAAAAAAAATAGAACAATTATCGAGAAGGGCTATAAAAAGATTCTTTTAGGAAGGAGTTTAAGAGATATATTATGAAAATATGGTTTTACACTCAAAAAATATAAGTTATTGGTCACTAAAATATTGAAGCATCAAAAATAGATTTTAGGATTAAAAAATATTTTAAACAACATATGCTTATTTATTTATAGAACAAGGGGAAACATAAATTAGGTTAATATAATGGGTGGAAAGAGGATTACTTTTTGAGCATCAAATCAAATTTTACATGTAATCTATATATAATAGAATGGACCCAGTCAAATAATTTAGTTTTGGTCTCAACCGTTTTAATTAATCAAATTCCCACCACTAGATTGATCTTTTTCATTTTGACAAATAATGATGAAAACATAAATTAATTTATTTAGTTTATATATATCCAAGAACAAATTATTTACTATTAAAATTCAAGAACAAATTATTTACTATACATAAAAAAATTATGCAAAAAGAAAGTTAAAAACCATAAATGACATAGTAAAAGCTCTATATGTATTGCCTCTGAATATAGATCTATATTATTATGTAATGGAATTGATTATATTGATCATATCACGTTGCTTTGGTGCATAATTTATGTGTATGTTTGGTTTCTTTGGTGTGTATATAAATATTATAGAAGAAAAAATGGAGGGTGAGGGTACTCAACTTATTCAATCTACCATTTATAATGTGATCTTAATATTATTTTTTACACAATTAAATAAATTTTAGGAATTAATTTAGGAATTACAAGTGACAGATTATTTTTGAAATGAAATTAATAGCATTGAGAAGATCCACATGTTAATTAATGAGATTTTTTTTTTTAAATATAAGTTAGTTATATACCCACATACTAAAATATACATAATTAAATATCCAATTCTAACATATAAAATAAAACTAGAATATATTACAGTTGAAAAATACTAACATAAAGCACTTATGTGACACCCTAAAACTACCACAATGGTGTCAAGAAATTACCATATAAGCACACAAGCTAATCAATAAATTGAATCCTCAAATCTACCAATAAATGAAAACATATATGAAGTTATACTTACCAACACACATCACTTAGTAATTAATAATTACATAAATTATAAACGTAATCATAACCAAACAAAAATAGATTATCACATATAAATTAAACATAAAAATTAACCTAACTTAAAATAATCAACTATCAACACAAAAATCTATTAATCATAAAAATCACCTATAAAATAATTTATTAAAATTTATTAATAATGAACATTACAACTAAAATAAGAACAAAGAATTTATCTACAATATATAAAGCTAAAGAATAATCAATTTTCTATCAAAACAATAAAATATCATTTAAAAATAATTATTATAACAATAAATAAACATTAAATATCACAAAATTTATAATACTACTTCATATTATAAAAAAATAAAATTTGAATGTATATTTTAATTGATTTGAAAAAAATTTAACATTGATACCAAAAATTCTAAAAATTGATATGAGTGAATCAATTTTATCATCACATATACCTATAAGTCTTAAGAATAATAAACCAGTATCATTTAAAAATAATAATTAATAATACAACTAATAATTCCACTCTAGCTGAAATTTAAAATTTATTGAATGAACTTAGCATGTGACACTTAAGCCCAACCCATTTCTCTGTGCCACCCTTGCTAATGCCAGGCATAAAACTTAGAAGCTTATTTATATCCAAACCAAGTTTAATTGTTCATCTTATATATTGTTAATTTCATATAGGGTTTATTAATGTTTCTAATTGCTTGCAAAAGGGGATAAGGATGATTTATTTACTCAATTCATATGATACTCAATGATTATATTATTAATATTAATGCTTCAATTTTAGTACGTCTTTCCAAGAACTAGAGTTTCTAGATAATTTTGGTAAGTTGAAAATACATGATTTTATATCATTGAGCCATTAAAGTTTTAAGCATTGGTTTGTTTATTGAAGTTGTTTATTTATGGATCACTAGCTATAGCTCTTTAAATTATTCTAGTAGTTTCTTGATGTGGGTGTAAAGGAATCGTTAATGATGACTTAATTGTTTGATATAAATTATCACTTGAATGTTTTGATTAAAATTGGGACTTATTGCTCTTGGTGTCTTAGTAAAACTTATGAGATGATTTAAATGGTTCTAGGGTATTAATTGGAATATTTGGGAAATATGCTTAAATAACTTCTTTAGTTATTTTAAATTACTTTCTTAGTGAACTTTACTTTTGTATAACCTCTATAGCATTATTGTAAAGTGAAAACTTTAGTACTAGGGTTTTGGAATGATTGCTTGTTTGATTTCCTATCATGTTTCTCTTGGATGTACTGTCAATTGACCTTGTTATTGGTTATTGTGTTCAATCTTGGATGAAGATGATAATCCTTTTTTTAAAGTGTTGACTTCTATTTTCGTTGTGTTTGTAGAATTAGTTAAAGTTGGTTTGAGCCAAATTGTTAGTTGTTAGGGTATCGTGTGTGGAGAAAATTGAGGTCTCCCCTGGATGCCCTATTGGCTGAATTTACTGTTGGTAATGGTGGTTGGTGTTGCAATAACTTGATTATGTTATCTTGATTTAGTTTGAAGGTCTTGTTATGATGTTGCCTCTTTTATCCTTCACTTGTTGTTTTGTGAATTATGTAGATTTTATATAGTCATTTTGTGGTTCCATGATAAGAGTCTTCCTTTTGTGTAAATTTTGATTGAGGAGACTTTTTGCAATGAGTTTCTTATAGCCATATTTTGAGATGGTTGGGAACCTGATATGTTTGAATTACCCTCAGTGAGTGTTTGTGGATTTTTGGTATTTTAGGCTTCCAGAGGCAATGGAGAAACTTGAATTATATTGATTTTCCATGGTTGGACCTTTGTGATTTATTGATCCTATTTCTGATTTTGAATTCTTGTGGGTGGTACCTCTTTTGTTCTTGTTTAAGTGATATGGAATGGGTTTGCGAGATGGTTCTTGCCTTGCATGTTGTGTGATATGTACTCCTTGATTTTTATGAGAGATGAGGTACACCCCTTGCATGTTTTGGTTTGGTACCCATAGGGAGTGGCTCTTCATGGGGGTTTAGCATGCAAAGGGGCTATTAGGGTAACCCATGGAAGAGTTTCCTAAACAAGTGATAATATAATTAATGAACTAGTAGGTTTGGGTAGATAAACACTAAATAAGAGTAATTATGAGCCTCGCCCATACCATTAGTGCTTTCACAGGCTAAGGATGGGATGAGAAGACCTGGTTGGTAAGATCACTTCCTCATCCTCATGAAGGCTAAGTAGTCCCACATGAGTCACCCTATGGAGTAGTCGCCTTGAGATAGGCAGCCTGGATAACCATAGATGGAGGCGGTACCTTGTGATAGGTTTCCTGGCTAATCCATGTAAGGCCATGCGATGAAACTCTCCTACAGTACCCATTTATTTTCCCTTGTTTGGTTGCCTCTGGGAGTGTTGTTTGAATTTATTATGTTGTTGAGGCAATTGGTTCTTGGTGATTGTTGTTGAAGCCTCCAAGTTCTATCTTTTAATGTTGCACACATGCCTCATGGAAATTTGATTGATGTTAATGAAAGGTGCCCTTGATAGTTATTGTTGGTTGATGTTGCAATTTCATTTGAAGGCTTTGGATCCTATTATTTTTGGCATCTCTTATGGTTATTTAGTGTTGATCTATAATATTGGCTTTTGGTTTGTTATACTTTTCGTTATTTTGTTGTGGCTATGTGATAGCAATGCTATGGGTTGTTATCTTGTATGGTGGTTATCCTTGTTGTGGAGTCTATCTTGCTATTAGTTCATTTGACTATTTTGGTTGTGGAATGGGGATCTTTCTTGTCAACTCCTAGCATGGGGGGTGGTCTTTCAGGTCCACATAGTCGGGTGGAATATGCTATGCACCCCATTGGGTCCCCAGTTTGAGTTTGTGTTGATGTGGTTGATCTAAGACTCTACCTCAGTTTTTTTGTAGCATGTTCAATTTATGTAACATTCTTGTATTGATGTATCTTTTCCTCTGCACGAAAAGATGCTTATGTACTCCTAAAATAATGTAATGTACTAATGAAGTGATGTAATGTACTCTTGAAATGACTGTAATGTATTATTTTACCTTTGAAAACCTTATTTGGTAGCCATTATTTGATGTGTTGTATCTGTGGAAATATACTCCACAATTGTCTTATTGAACTATTAATAAAAATTTATATGTATCTTTTTCACCTCTTTTGATCACGGATGGTTATATGTTATCTTTATGTAACCTTGATTCGTTTGTCATTGTTATGGTTTTAGTTTTAGGATTTCGTGATGTCGTCTCGTGTACCCCAAAGGATGTAATGGCCATTGTAATTTGTATAATTATTTTATATGTAATATATGTTCATGTTCATCTTATGTAATATTCTTCTCTAAAAAAAAAAATGTGCGGTGTTTTGTGTCCTTTGGGGTTTACATGGTGGGGCGTCACAATTACAGTATGCACTTGATCAAGGCTATCTTATTAACATGCTAGCCCAAACAACAATACATGAGTAAGGAAAGCACATTGGTACAAATGAGTATTTACAAACATCAAGAAAAGCATAAAATAACCACCATATTTATCATTTCTTCACAAAAGAGCTTAAAGATAAATTTTTATCCACAAAAATGAAGGAAATAAAGCATGGAATACATTTTTTTTCTATGCAACGGGAAAGTTTGTTTCCAAAGATGTAGAGAATATAAAATCAAAGAGTTCACCTATGTAAATCAGTTGAGGAAAAGCCACTGTGTGGTTATAATCCACCATGAATGAACCTATGAAAGCTCATAAACCCTCCTCTATCGGCGGTGTGAAGTATGAATGAAGATGCTTTGGCACATTCTTCTTGTTTTTAGGGTTTTGATTACCCTAAAAGAGGTTGATTAAGTGAAGACATCTTGCTTCTGTTTTCTTTAAAACTTTATTCATATGGGTTATGCATGACATTTCTATATGCCTTGTTTTTCTTTTTAACAATTCATATGACTTAGTCAATTAAGCCTTGTATTTGGCTTTATCATAATATCTTTATTTTTGCATTCTAAATCAATATTGTAAGACTTTATTTAAAGTGATGAAGATAAATCACTTTAATAAATATTACTCATTGATGCAAAATAAAGATGCTACGTTGGTTCTCAAGGAAAAGATAAGTGAAGCAATAATGCTTTGCAAAGATATAGGGGAGTTTCAATTGGTTAGCCAACATTTGGAGTGAATTTAGGCACATTGACTCAACTTAAAGCATTTTTGAAGTGCTTTTATGGTTGGACATGGTAAAATTGACATTTTCACCATTTTGAAGCTCTTTTAGAGGGAATTTGGTTGCTTGATTTTAGGCTTTATGGAGGCATACAAATTTGAAGTTTCTAGATCCTATTTTGATAGATTTTGGTTAGGATTTGGATATAATCACTTGAGTGATTTCTTTGTAATTAGTTCTTGATTGGCACTTCTGCACTTAGTGACTTTTTTGTCCTTTGGTAGAATTTTACAGAGTTTTGTAACTCATTTGGACATGGAATACAGTGCAGACCTTGGGTATCATTGAATGGAGTATTTGTGCCTTCTTGTTATTGCAATATTGTGTATTTTCACATGATTGATTAAGTTATTGTGAGATTGTATTCATTTTTGTTAACTCTGTCTCATCGCTTTATTACCTTTTTGTAGAGAAGTGTGATATTGCAGGTTATAATCTGTGTCAAGATTGTAAATTACTTTTAGTTGTGAAGTCTTTTCCTCCTAAGAACTCAAGCAATAAGGAATTTTTATAAAACACTTATGCAAAGCACAAAAACAGGTTGTGCAAGTTGTTTTTCCAGACATTGTATGCAAGTGTATGAAATCTAAGTTTTCAAGTCTAAGTAATATTTTGGTGTATCACCTTAGGAGGTAGTTTTCATTTTATGCAATCTTTCTCCCTTTTCCCCTAAGAATCAGCAATTCTAGGTGATACCATAGGAAGCCGACCTTCTCCAGAGGTTGACCTCTGTTTATAAGTGATCCACAACTTTACAGGGCTTCCCATGTTACACTGGAATGCTGAATTTCATATTCAACAGGGTGCAATTCTAGGAGTTAATAGTGATCATGTGTATGCATGCATATGCGCATATGTGTATTGATGCATACAAGCCCAAACATGTGCATGGATGATTATTCAATTTAGTTATTCCCTTCTTGATGGGAAACCTAAACTTTGGCACCTTAAATTGTTGGTATGGTATTATCACCTATTGAGTTTGAAATTATGCCAAATCCAATATATATATATATATATATATATATATATATATATATATATATATATATATATATATATATATATATATATATATATATATATATATATATATATATATATATATATATATATATATATATAATAACATTATTTATTCTTCTTCAGGCAAGTATAATGATGATACATGATAATGCCTGGAGGCATTTTAATAAAAATACTTTCTCAAGGTTGAAAGTTCAATGCTTAAAATACATAAGTATTTAATTGATTCATTTGATTGAAAATTGAGTATTTTATTAAATTTAAATGAGGAGGTTCTAATGCCTTATCGCAAAATTTTGTTGTGGTAGAGATTCAAATATTGATATATAATTTTAACCCTCTCATTTGAATGGAGGAGGTGGGTCATCATGAGCTGGCGGGATAAGTTGCATCCATATTATACTTTAAATTAAACCATAATGCCACAAATGGGACACAGACTAAAATATTTCTTTGGTGGTTCCTTGTTTTCAACCACAAAAGTGTCGTAACATCTATGAAGATCTTGTTGGCTATATTTTCCACCTTGGAAACTCATTCTTTTGATTTTCTTTGATACTATACCATGCTCGACCTTATGGAGGAAGAAGTTAGAGAAAATTGTGGAGGTGGTTATCTTAACCACCCAATATCCTACTGACCTCCTTTAGTTTTGATAATCTTTTCTCACAAAAAAAAACACACACATTTGGTTGGAGCTAGGGGAAAGAAAAATGCAGAAGATTCATTGGTTTGAACTATAAGAGGAGGATGAGAGACATAGCTGAAAATAGGAGAGATTTCATGAGTTCGAATCTATTATAAAGGAACAAGACAATATGCATCAACAACAAGGGTTGAATTGAGCTAGTAGATACTTGAAGTTGTGCTCACATAACAACCATCTTCAAAAATTTATGTTCTAGAACTCTTAATTAGGCACATATTGTTCTTGAATAAATTATGAATGGGAAATATGTGCTTTCCAGTAGAAGAAAAGTCTAGGAAAACATAATAGCAAGTGCTTGCATTCTCTTGAATTGAATTAATTCTTTTGAACAAACAAAAGTTCATGGAAGCATTACAGCTAGTGTAACATTCTCTTGGAATGAAAGAATGTTACTTGCTCCAAGAAAGTCCATAGAAATAATGCAACATGTGTTTTGTTGGTTAGTAGCCATAACTGTTTCTTTTTGAATCTGTTGTATAGACATAACTGTTTCTTGTTTAATCTATTTTGCACAATATACTTGATTACAAGTTGTCTACTGGGTTTTTTAGATGTAATATGTATCTACAAATTCTTGGCACTAGATCATCATTTTGGTTATTTGCAAAGACTTTGTGTGGACCGAATCTATAGTTTATATTTGTTTTCCAATATATCTATCTAGCATGAAATGCCAAGAAAACTAGTAGTTTAGCACAAAGCTTAACCTAGAAAAATGATATCATAGAAGAATGACAAGGATTCAAAACACTTGAAAGAACATGCAAATTTTTAACAATGAATGTAAGAGATTTTTCAGTTACAAAAAAGAACTAGTTGTTGCTTGTTACATAAATGAATTTTTGGTTATGACTGCATTCTTGGTAACTTATTATGCATTCCATCTAGATGGTCTGAATGTGTTAATTGAAATGTATACTCCAAATTGCCTAAGGGGGAATGAAGAGGGTTTCTATTTTTCCTTCTTGGTTGAAAATATTATTATATGCCCTTTTCGGAGTGTAAGTTCTAAACTAAAATTGTCAACCATGAAATTTTGAAAGGTTTCTTGAAACCCTAGAGTTTCTTTTCTAATGGTCACACATGTCAGGTAGCCAAGAAGAGTGTGTCTTGTTTGAAAAACCTGAAGTAGGTTAAGAGCATTTTCCCTAGGATAGGTGTCCTTGGTAAGAGTAAAAGGGCAGAGAGAAAGACTCTCAGAAGCCCTAGTTTAGAAGATTTTTCCAAGTCGAGCAAGGTGGGTGAGTTTGTACAGTAGTACAAAACTATGGCCATAGTAGGTGCAGGTGCCATAAACTGTACTTAGTACTTATAGTAACCAAGATTCCTAACTAACCAGAGTTTCCAACTTAGTAGGAAGGAATCCTTAGTAGTATGGAAAACTTAGGTAGGATTTACCTCCAGAGTCTGGATGGCTATTCTTGAGGGTTTCCAACATTGCCTTCTGTAAGAAGGGAAGGGCCCCTTCTAGTTAGGAAGGTGTGGGGGGATTGCACAAGTTCATGGATGGTGGAAAAGCATTCAGATGATGCTTTCCGTCACATGCAAATGGCGAGTTAAGTCTTGGAAGACACTGAATCTAGATGAGGACTTCTAATCTCTTACCTTTGTACCTCTATTTGTAGTACTTGAATTTATGAATTAAATTTGCTTCATGTTCTTTACGTAGAATAAAAAATTACTTTTATTATAGTAGCAATAGATGCATCTTGCTATGTTGTATTTCAAAAAAAAAATTCTCTAGTTGAGTGAGAAATCTTTATTATTTTTTATGTTCTATGTAATGTGCTATTAGAGTGCAATTGCATGCTAGGGCCTATGAGTCCATTATGCAGATATAGATTTACGTTTGTAAAACTAATGTGAACCATTCTGTGCCAGACATGGTATGCACCAAAGAAATTACACATAAGTCTATAGCAAGAAACACTTGCTACTTGTAGTACAAGGAGTGAGAAGCGTTGATTATATCCATAGAAGGAAAGAACGTGGAAGGAAAAGGTTGGCTTAAGGAGAACGAGACCTTCACCCACGCTATGGAAAGGATTCATGATGTAAATGCAAAAATCAAGTGGTTGGAGAAAGTGGTTGCTAGCATCCAAGCTGACTTGGACAAGAAATTACCCCCAACCCGCCATATACCAAGTGAATAGTTGTAATAACCCAACTAAGAGACAAAAGAATGATGAGGAAAACCTACATGTGCGACCTCCTCTTGAAATAATTGTAATAAGTTCTGACAAGTCTTAGGATTATACACCTTTGACACCCTAAATAAGTGGAACCTTATTTATATATTTATGTATGCCAATATTGCTAATAAATAAAACATTTATGCAAATGTTGTTGATAAATGAATGCTTATGTGCATGTAGAGTACACATCTTGTGCTAAGTAATATAAAATTTGCAATCTAAGTAGCAAAAATTATGTTTTGTTAATTGATGCATTGATGCAAATGGAAGGGACTTGAACCTTAAAACTAATATAACGTTTAACTATAACTTTAGGAAGAATACAACCTTAAATGATCCATACGCGTAGTAATCCAAAAGGGAAACGAGAAGTAGGTCAGACTTCTAGTAACCTTGAAAATAAGATAGATCAGTTGTTGGCACTCCTACAAGATACCAGGGCTTGAGTAACCCATCTGGAAACAGAAAGAGCCATGAAGGAACCTTCAAAGGGAGGTGATACAAAAAACTTCCATGAGGATTCTATTCCAAGTGAGTAGGAAGATGAGACTGTGGGGCGGGGGTGAACTCATGAATCTAGAAAAGATTAGATGACCTTGGAGTTGTCATGTGATATGAGAGAAGTGACTCCCCCAAAATTTGATGGAGCAGAATCTAGAGATGCCACAAAGGCATGGCTTATGGAAATGAACAAATATTTTGAGATCAGAGAATACACAGAGGACAAGAATGCTTTGTGGGGAGCTTATCAGTTCTCGGGGGAAGCGTCCACCTTATGGAAAAGCAAGAAGATGGAATTAGGGGAAAAGGCCAAAGGGTTGACATGGACTAAATTCGTGGCTATATTTAGGGAAAGATGGCTGCCTTAGTTGTTCTATGATTAGAAGTTGACTGAATTTCACAATTTGACACAAGAAGATCTTTCAATCAATTAATATTGGGAGAAGTTCATCTGAATCCTAAAGTATGTTCCCTAGTACCATGGAGATGAATATTTTAGGGTCTGAAAGTTTATATTAGGGATGAAACCCCAAATTAGGGGACATATGGATTTGTTGGGTCCAACTTCTATGGATCAAGCATACGAAAATGCAATCAAGCAGAAAGAAAGGATGTAGTCCATGGCCGCTAACAGGGAGAAGAAGAAGAAGGATAAGTTGTCTACAATCTTAAATCTTTTAAGAAGAAAGGTGACAAGCATGATTTCTAGCATAAAAATGATAAAGGCCACCGAGAGAAGAAAGGTCAAGATTGGAAGGATAGGAAAGGCGAGAACAATCAAAATAATAAGAATAAGAAAAGTCAGGATGCTAGGAAACCCACCGAGAGAAGAGGTCTTCCTGGAGGGTGCTTTACGTGTGGTGGGGACCACTATGCAAACTAGTGCCCTACAAAAACAATCGTACCCTCCCATTGGGGAAATCAATTACCATCCTAGCAAGTTGCATTCCAGCAACACATACATGCAACAATGGATAACCATCAAGCTAAATATCATATTACACCAATTGAAACTTTAGGTAAGTTGTTTGGAACCCCCGTTTCAATTCTTATTGACACAGGAGCTACGAAATGCTTCATATCACCTAGGGTTTTGAACAAGATTTCTAGAAGGGTTGGTTACATGCAAAACACTTGGTCAATAGAATATGCCAACTAGTCCAAGGCTCAGTAGAGCAGTGTTAATATGAGGCCTAGATTGATTTTCCTAGTTTATCTACTAAAGTAATTCTTTACGTGGCTCCCCTAGGGGCTTATGATGTAATCATAGGAATCAATTGGCTTTGGAGGCATAGAGCCCAAGTAGATTATTTTTCTAAGAGGGTGGAATGTCTAGACGACTTAGGGCATAAGGTGTTCATACAGGGAACTGTAAGGCCAGTCAAGATAAGGAAAATTTCTACAATGCAACTAAAAAGGGCCAAGCATAAGGGCTATTAGTTATTTACAATCAAAATGGAGGAAATAGTTGAACTAAGTGAATCTCAGAAAAATGACCTTCTTTGATGATTCAATGTATTATGAATCTCAGAAAACTGCAATAGGGGATTATGGAGAAGATTCAGAGAAAAATGATTCTGAATGGAATAAGTATCCCTACCTTAGGGATTATGCTGATGTCTTCCCTGAGGAGATACCTAGTTTGCCACCTAGAAGAGCTTTGCCACCTAGAAGAGCTTTTGATTTCACTATTGATATACAGCCAAGGGCGGAACCAATATCTAAAGCCCCTTATCGTATGACGACCATTGAATTGATGGAGTTAAAAGCTCAGTTGCAGGAACTTCTTGAAAAAGGTTTAATCTGACCTAGTGTCTCACCTTGGGGGGCGCTAGTTATCTTTGTTATAAAGGATGGAACACTTAGGCTATGTATTGATTATCAGATGCTGAATAAGGTAACCATCAAGAATAGATATCCCTTGCCGTGCATAGATGATCTTTTTTATAAAATGCGAGGGGCAGTAGTGTTTTCTAAGTTGAACCTCTGATCAGGCTACCATCAACTGAGGTTGAAAGAAGAGGACAAGCACTATGAATTCATAGTATTACCCTTTGGGTTAACGAATGCCCCAACAACATTTATGAACTTAATGAACAGTTTATTCAAGGACTATTTAGATAAGTTTGTACTAGTGTTTTTGGATGATATTTTCATTTACTCCAAGAACAAGGAAGAGAACCTTCAACATCTGTGTCTTTTGCTTCAACAAATAAGAGAAAATAAGCTTTACGAAAAATTATCCAAGTGCACGTTTTTCGAAAAGGAAGTACAATACTTAGGGAATATTATATCTGTGGATGGAATTGTGGTAGACACAACTAAAATCAAGGCCATTTTAGAATCGCCAAAGTCAAAGAATGTGTAGGAGGTCTGAAGTATCATGGGGTTGGCTAGATATTATAGAAAATGCGTGGTTAATTTCTCCTAAATTGCATGTCCCATTACATCTCTTCATAGAAAAACAAAAAGATTTGTCTGGACAAATAAGTGTCGGGAAGCTTTTAAAATTTTGAAAGAGAAGTTGACAAGAACACTAGTACTACAAGTACCAAACCCAAAACAACATTTTGTGGTCACCACGGATGTCTCAGGTGAAGGGTTGGGTGGTGTACTCATGCAAGATGTAAGAGTCATTGCCTATGAGTCATGTAAGTTAAAAAACTACGAGCAAAACTATGGCCCCCATGACCTCGAATTGGCTGCAATAGTGCATGCATTGCAAGTTTTGAGGCATTACTTGTTGGGAAAACCTTTCAAGTTGAGATCTGACCAACGAGGATTGTAGTATCTATTTGCTCAACCAAATCTGAATGCTCGGTAAAGAAGGTGGCTCGAGCTAATATTGAACGATGATTTTGAAATCAACTACATCAAGGGGAAAGAGAATTGAGTAGTGAATTCTCTGAGTAGGATGCATATATCCCATATACTAACAGTTCATACAAACCTTTGAAATCATGCACTTCAGTCCTCAAGAGGTGATGAATACTACCAATAGGTTAAACAAGCCTTATTAAAATATCCTCAAGATCATAAATATGATGGTTTCTAGTTTGATACAAACGGTGTGCTTAGGTACAAGGGAAGAATGTGTATTCTAGACTTAGGGGAGTTAAGAAAGTTGGTTCTCCATGAAGCTCATAATGCACCCTATTCCAGACATCCAAGAGTAACTAAACTTGTGGCAAAAATTTGACCATTGTACTTCTGGAAAGGGATGAAAAGGGATGCTGCAAAATATGTGGCAGAAAGTTTAGAATGCCAAAGAGTTAAAGTGAAACATCAACACCTGACAGGATTATTATATCAACACGAGATTCCTAAGTGGAAGTGGCAAGTAATTAGCATGGACTTTGTGCAAGGGCTTCCAATGTCCATGCATAGGCACAACACAATTTTGGTGGTATTAGATAAGCCTACCAAGGTAGCACATTTTATCCTAGGGAACCTAATAGATGGGGCACCCATTATAGCAAGAAAAATTGTGCAAGAAATATTTAGGTTGCACACGGTTCTATAAAATATTATTTCTAACAGGGATGCTAGAATGACCTTTAGATTCTGGCAAACACTATTTACATCCCTTGGAATCCAGCTAAACATAATCTCAACATATCACCCAAAGATAGATGGTTAGATGGAAAGGGTGAATCAAGTACTAGAAGACCTTCTAATAGTTTACTACATGGATCAATAGTATAATTAGGAATATTATCTTCTGCTTGTCAAATTTGCTTACAAAAACACATATCATTCTACCATTAAGATGGCACCATTTAAGGCATTATATAGGTGCAAGTGCCACACTCCTATAAGTTGGGTCAAGCTAGAAGATTGGATTAGCCTTGGCCCCGAAATGCTTTCAGAGATGGAAGAACATATCAAGAAGATCAAGAAAAGGTTGACAGAAGCAAATGGTAGGAAGAAGCATTATGCAAATGCTAAAAGACCTCCTAGACGGTTTTCAGTTGGAGATAAGTTTTTGTTAAGAGTCAAACCCTAGAAGAGTGCCATTAGATTTGGGAAGTCTACAAAGTTAGCACCATGATATGTTGGACCATTTGAGGTTCGAGAAGAAATTAATCTAGTGGCCTATCGGTTTGCTCTACCACCAGTCTTTTCTAGAATGGAAAATGTCTTTCATGTTTCATACTTAAAGAAATATATACCTGGCAGTAATCATATAATTGATTGGAATGCCTTGCAAGTGTAGGATCCAAGAGTCGTATCGATAGAGCCCATCAGGGTGCTCAAGATGCATAAGATTCATCTTTGCAACTATGAAGTAACTCAATGCAAGGTCTAATGGAACCAATACACCAAGCATGGTGCCACCTCGAAAGATTTCCAGGACATTAATCAAAGATTTCCTCATCTCTTGGAGGACTATGAGATTCCTTTTTAATCTTTATATGTTGATTTTATAAATTTTTATTAAGAAATCAAATATCATCAGGGACAATGACTCTTACGAGGGGAGAGGTGTTACATCCCACCATAGATGCTTTAAAACATTTTTTATTTTTTTAATATGACTTGTGAATGGTGCAAATTTTGATTGATTAGTGCATGACATGAAGAGATCTTTTGTGATTAAGTTCTGTTAGTGCAATGAGAATTATGATATGTGCTATGGTCTATTAAAAAAGAATAAATTGTGTTTTCATGCCTGTTATTCCTTGCATAACCACCCCACTTTGATTTGGATCAAAATAGGTCCCCCTTTGTCTTTTCCCTTTGGCCTTTGGTTTTCTACCTTAGGCGTTTTCCTTTCAAAGTTCTGTCGGAGGCAGAACCGGGACCAATATCGGACTTGAAAATTCCTTCTAAGGTTTGGATCTTGTTCTTTCCTCAGTTCCAGTTTCGATAGACCTTGGTTTTCATCTCTTTTTGTTCTTTGTCGGAGTCGGGTCCGGGACCAAGTTCAGAATGTTGAACTTTCTTAAGTTCCTCATTTTGGTTCTGTCCTGGGTCTGACCCCACCTTTTCTTTCCTCTCGTTGGTTTCCATTTTGTGTCCTTTTCCTTAGTTGTTTTCTTTTCAGCCTTGGGAATTTTTGTTTCCTTTTGTTTTGGTTTTTTTGTTTTGGCGAACCCGGAACCGGAACGGATTCCGAACGTGGAACTTATTCCAAGCTCTATTTTTTGTTCCTTCCCCAGCCCCGGTCCCACCTCTTTGGTCTTCCTTCCCTTGCGCATCTGTTCATGTTGTTCCACTTGTCCTATTCTTTTCGTTTTGTCTCCTTTTGCTCTATCATGGGGTTGTCCCCCCCTTCCGTTCTCTTACTCTTCCTTTCTACCTTCTCTTTTGGATGGCGTCAGAGGAGGGTTCAGAACGAAATCTGAACTCAAAACTTAGAGAAGTTTCTAGTTCAAATTTTGGTTCCAACCCCAGTTTTTCCTTGTTCGTTGCTCTAGCTCCATCGCTGTTTTTGTTTCCACCCTTTACATTTTGGGTTTTCTCACGGGCACGGATCTAGGACGAGGTATGAGCTAGGAAGTTGTGATTACTTTCATGGTTTGTTCCCATCTCGACTTCGGTCCTGAGTCCAGTTTTTCCCCCGCCCCTGCCTGTTTTGAAAGAAAGGGGTGTCATTTCTGGTTCATGTTTTTCTCTGGTCCTAGTTCCGCTGGGACTTGTTCGTGTTTTACCCTCTTGTCCCATTTTAGTTTTGGTCCTAGTTTTGTTGGTTTTAATGAGTGTGTTCCCATTCGATTTTGACCTTGGCTCTGCCAGTTTCCAAGGTTACTGCTCTTTTGGGTTCTATTTTGGTCCCGCTTCCGCCTCCGTTGAGGTTGTGTTTCTTTTAACAAAATTGGAGGCATAATGTTTATGTGTGCTTCTAACCGAGACCTTATTTTGTAGGATCCATATGTGCACATAAGGATGTTTCCTGAGTGAATTCATGTCGAAAGGAGGATATTGGGGAGATTCAGAATGAACGCAACAAGTTTAGTAGGATGTCTTGCCGACTCGGGTTAGGTCTTCAACAGAAGGTCTCCCCGAGTGCTTTGTCTCTCGTCGACAAGGATGTCTTCGGAGAAAGTGTGGGCCTTTGGCATAATCTCCTGCTGATGAAATGAAGTCTCGGTGACAGAAGTGGATTTGGGGTACCTATTTCCGTGCGATAAGATGTCCCAGTGAATGGGTGGAGTCTTACCGATAGCAAAGCCTGGTGAGGGCAGGTTCTTATTTCGCCGTAGGGTTATCTCCCTGCCAAGAGGCCTCAACAAGGAAAGAAAGTCTCACCAACTAGTGCAAAAGGGGTTCCATTGGTAATCATTGGCGAAACAACTGGTAGGTCACAGCGACCAAAGAGTGAGCGTGAGGAAGTCTTCACCCAGATGAGAGATGTCAATGGGACGTCACACTAACAAAGATTAGTCACAGTGACACTAGAATTCGGTGAAAGGAAATGAATGCGGTGAGATGTCTCACCGAAAATCTAGAGTCATGCCGAAGAGGGTTTTCAGGAAGGGTTCACGTTCTCGCTATGCGGGTTTCGCCGACCAACGTCAGAAGATTCATACACCGAAAAAAGGTTCTCTCAGCACTGGGATGTCTTGGCGAGTTCATAAGGTCACACCGACATGCCACAAAGGGGTGCTATTAGTGGTCTTCAGGGGGAGAATCAGTAAGTCTCAACGACGTGTAGGGAATGAAAGATATGCATGTCGGTATAACTAAAGAGGAGTCTCCCCGACATAAAAGAGGTCACCAAGGAAGGGTGGATTCAACATAGTGTCTAGCCGAAGGGAAGAGGTTACACTGAAGAAAAGGAGCCTGAAGAGAGCAAACAAAGTTCGGGAAGACTCAGAATGAATGCAATGGGTTCGGTAGGATGTCCTGCCGATCCGAGAAGGTCACGCCGAAACATCAACAGAAACTGGCATGAGGAGGGACCCACAAACAGAAGTGGAGTTCATTGAGAGAGCGTGATTTTTCCATATCGTCTAGCTGAGGAGAAAGCAGTCTTGCTGAGGGTCTTTGCGAGATCGATATGATTTTTGTGGCTCGCCAGAACCTCTTGTCAATTGGC
>VDFB02252616.1:4605484-4632845 GCA_007258455.2 Sequoia sempervirens | reverse complement strand
ATTGCATTAACAAATGGACAGCAGGAGGAATAAGGTTGAAGGTTTTGTTGAAATAAATTAGTCAGAAATAAATATGGTTATAAACAACCTATAAGTTTAATTTTGATGGGGAATTTTAATTTTCCAGCTTGATTTAATTATAAACGAAGCTAAACCATATGGTACATTTCTTGTTTACTAAACAATGCTTATACAAAACCATTCTCATGCATGCAAGTATGCAATGCATGGATGGTAAAACGATGCATTACAAATTGAAATAATAAAAAAAGGATGGTTGGTTGATAGTTTATGTAATATATTCATCACATGTTCTCAAATTGAATAAATGACCAACTTTACTAATGCTATAATAATTTATAGTTCAAATTGTTTTACTAAGTATGGTGAATTTGCTGCTCACTGCAGGTTCATTCAAGCTTGACAAAAATGGCCCATACCTTGAAAATGATGCAAAAGACGTTGAGCCGAATGGGAGAGAAATGTGATCCTCACATATATTATCATCGGATTAGGAAGTTCATGTCAGGCTGGCGAGGTAATCCAGCACTTCCAAATGGAATGTTTTATGAGGGTGTGTGGAGTGACTCCAAATTTTTCTATGGAGAAACAGGTGCTCAATCATCTATAGTTCCAGCTTTTGATGCTGCTTTAGGAGTAACTTATGCTAGTGGTCCTCTTTCCGACTATTTGCAGGTATCTTGATCTTGATCTTAAAGGTAATTAATAAATTATTGTCTTACTGATCAAGTCTCAGCATTGGGCAATTTATCTTGACCAAAATCAATACCAATTGATTTGTGTCTAAATTGTGTATAATTCAGTCGTTCCATCTTTTGTTGCATGGATTGCTTCAACCATTATGTTCTAAGTCTGGTCATTTCTTCAGGTCATGCGTTTGCACATGCCCCTGTCCCATCGTTCTTACATTCAACAGATTGAGAATGGCCCTTCAATACGATTGTTTGTCACTGCTCATATGTCAGAGCTGGGTGAGTGCTATGATACATGTTTGACTGAGCTTTTCAGGTTTAGGGCTCTTCACATGAAGTATGCCTCAGCATATATCACCCAACCAGGTAAAAAATCTCAAAAAGACGAAAAAGGAACTGGTGGAACAGATTTTATTCCTTACTTGCTTCAAAATGCAACAACTACAAAAGAACATCTTATCAATGCTAATGAAGTTTGAAGGATGGTTCCTCATCTGGTTAATTCAACATCTTTGTTTTGTTGATGAATTTTGCAAAGCAAAATAGTGGGTTACAAACCAAAGTTTCCAGTAAGTATATGCATATTGATTGATCCTTTGTAACTATAATCTGTTACTCTCAAATAATCTACTTAGTATCCTGAACACCCAGACACTAATGCCTTTTCAACGCTGTCTTGCACTTTACTTGGATCTTCCAAGGAGAACGAGTAGAAACTAAATTTGAAACTGATGGTATCAGTATCTTGCTCTGCACGGTTTAAGAGACAAGTGCCTATGAATGCAAAAGTTTAAATTATATTAAGATAAAATAAAATTTCACACAAAAGGATGAACTATTCATATCAGTACCTTGTGGAGATCATTGATTCAGAAATCACGGCACAGCCCAATTGTTAAATATTTTGTGTGTACTTTAAGCTCCATTATTTTGTTATACATAATGACAGAACTCATCTTATAGAATATTATTGTGCGGGAATAATCTTCACATAATCCAAGGCAAGGCAGGCCTTATCATCCTCTGGATTGGGTGTAGGCTCACAACTCAAGCTATTATCATGAGGACTCTGAAATAAAATATAACAATATCTAGACTTTGCTCCTGGCACTTGGATAAGGAGTTAGATTCATCATAGGGTCACTTATAATCAGATATTTTGTGGATCAAGTATTGGAAACATTGGCTACTCTAGTTCCTTTATGCTCTCAAATTGATGTGTGCAAATGAAAACTCCACCGATCGGTCCCAAGTAGAACCACAATTCAGTCCTTGTTTATGTTTCGCTTAGCAAAAGATCTCCGTTCAGGGGACAGTTATATCTTGTTCTTTGCACAACTTTTTCACTTCCAGCTCTGTGCTTGTGTCTAGTGAGACGTATTGTTGATTCTTGTATTTAAACAAACTATTCTACATTCCTGTTACATCCCATCCTAGATGCTTTAAAACATTTTGACTTTTTGCAATGACTTGTGAATGATGCAAATTTTGATTGATTAGTGCATGACATGAAGAGATTTTTTGTGATTAAGTTCTATTAGTGCAATGAGAATTATGCCACTATGATATGTGCTATGATCTATTCAGAAAGAATAAATTGTGTTTTGATGCCCTAGAGAAAGAAAAGTGTATTTTTAGTGAATGCATAGATAGAGAATATACAATGGAGATTTTATGATATTTAGATGTCATATTAATTTCTGCTTGTTTGGAGTTTGATGCAGCGTAGCACGTACCGCAATCTCCAAAGGAGGGAAAGTATCATCTGAGTAGAGAGGTGATGTTGGGATGCTCTGGAAATTGCCATCTGAGCTAGGGTTACGTCAAATGGATCTAGGAACCCTAGATGAGTGTAATTGGAGTCATATTTTCAAGTAAGCCTTTTGTATGATTCTTGGATGTGGTTTTGTCGTAGGTGGTTTTAGGGTTTCGGGAAACAATTTGCCTACCTTCTTTATGTCATTGAAATTAAACCAAATAGGCATGTAGGAGAAACCTACATACACCATTACGGGTGTATGCATATGGACGCAACCGCATGAAGGCAGACGCATTTATGAGCATGTGATTGTGCATATGCATGAATATGTGCATACGCGTATTAATGCATGGAGGCCTGAATGTGTGCATGGATGACTGTTTAGTTTAATTATTCCCTTCTTGATGGGAAACCTAAACTTTGACACCTGAACTCGTTGGTATGGTATTATTACCTATTGAGTTTGAAATTATGCCACATGGCCTATATATATATATATATATATATATATATATATATATATATATATATATATATATATATAATAACATTATTTATTCTTCTTCAGGAAAGTATAATGATGATACATGATAACACCTAGAGGCATTTTAATATAAATACTTTCTCAAGGTTGAAAGGTCAATGCTTAAAATACATAAGTATTTAATTGCTTCATTTTATTCAAAATTGAATATTTTATTAAATTTAAATGAGGAAGTTATAATGCCTTACCGCCAAATTCTGTTGTGGTAGAGATTCAAATATATATATATATATAATAACATTATTATTCAACTTCAAGCAAGTATAATGGAGGCATTTCAATATAAATGCTTTCTCAAGGTTGAAAGGTCAATGCTTAAAATACATAAGTATTTAATTGCTTCATTTTATTAAAAAATGAATATTTTATTAAATTTAAATGAGGAAGTTATAATGCCTTACCAATAATTTTTTGTTGTGGTAGAGATTCAAATATTAATATATAATTTTAACCTTCTCATTTGAATGGAGGAGGCGGGCCATTTAAATTAAACCATAACGCCACAAATGGGACGTGGGCTAAAATCTTGCTTTGGTGGTTCCTTGTTTTTAACCACAAAAGTGGCATAACATCTATGGAGATCTTGTTGGCTATATCCGCCACCTTGAAAACTCATTCTTTTGATTTTCTTTGATACTATACCATGCTCGACCTTATGGAGGAAGGAGTTTGAGAAAATTGTGGAGGTGGTTATCTTAACCACCCAATATACTACTGACCTCCTTTAATTTTGATAATCTTTTCTCACAAAAAAAAAACACATTCGTGGCTTGAGCTAGGGGAAAGAAAAATGGAGAAGATTCGTTGGTTTGAACTGAGAGGAGGAGGAGAGACGTAGCTGAAAATAGGAGAGCTTTCATGAATTTGAATCTCTTATAAAGGAACAAGACAATAGGCATCAACAAGGGCTGAGTTGAGCTGGGAGATACTTGAAGTTGTGCTCTCATAATAACCATCTTTAGAAATTTCTGTTCTAGAACTCTTAATTAGTAGGTACTATTCTTGAATAAATTATGAATGGGAAATATGTGCTTTTTGGCAGAAGAAAAGTCTAGGAGAACATAATAGCAAGTGTTTGCATTCTCTTGAATCGAATTAATGTTTTTGAACCAAGAAAAGTTCATCGAAACATTGCAGCCAGTGTAGCATTCTCTTGGAATGAAAGAATGTTTCTTGCTCCAAGAAAGTCCATAGAAATAATTTGCAACATGTGTTTCGTTGGTTAGCAGCCATAACTGTTTCTTTTTTAATCTATTGTATAGATATAATTGTTTCTTGTTTAATCTATTTTGTGCAATATGCTTGATTGCAAGTTGCCTATTGGGTCTTTTTCGACGTAATCTATATCTATAGATTCTTGGCGCTAGACCATCATTTCAAAATGGTTATTTGCAAAGAGTTTGTGTGGACCGAATCTGTAGTTTATATTTGTTTGCCAATATATCTATCTAGCATGAAATGTCAAGGAAACCAGTAGGTTAGCACGAAGCTTAACCTAGAAAAATGATATCATAGAAGAATGACAAGTATTCAAAATACTTGAAAGAACATGCAAATGTTTAACAATGAATGTAAGAGATTTTTCAGTTATAGAAAATAACTAGTTGTTGCTTGTTACAAAAATAAATTTCTGGTTATGATTGCATTCTTGGTAACTTATTATGCATGACATCTAGATGGTTTGGATGTGTTAATTGCAATGTATACTCCAAATTGTCTAAGGGGGAATGAAGAGGGTTTTTGTTTTTCCTTCTTGGTTGAAAACCTTATTATATCCCTTTTTAGGAGTGTAAGTTCTAAACTGAGATTGCCAGCCATGAAAGTTTGCAAGGTTTCATGAAACCCTAGTTTCTTGTTTAATGGTCACATGTGGCAAGTAGCCAAGAAGACTGTGTCTTGTTTGAAAAACCTTAACTAGGTTAAAAGTGATTTCCCTAAGATAGGTGTCCATGGTAAGAGTAAAGGGCAGAAAGAAAGTCTCTTGGAAGCCCTAGTTTAGAAGATTTTTCCAAGTCAAGCAGGGTGGGTGAGTCTGTACAGTAGTACAAAACTATGGCCACAGTAGGTGTAGGTGCCACTGACTGCACTTAGTACTCACAGTAACTCATATATCTAACTAACCAAAGTTGCCAACTTAGTAGGAAGGAATCCTTAGTAGCATGGCAGAGTCAGTTAAGTAGGGCTTACCACCAGAGCTCAGATGGTTGTTCTTGAGGGTTTCCAACATTGCCTTTTGTAAGAAGGGAAGGGCCCCTTCCAGTTAGGAAGGTGTGCGGGGGACTGCATAAGTTTGTGGATGGTGGAAAAGCACTTAGATGAAGCTTTCCCTCACATGCAAATGGCGAGCTAAGTCTTGGAAGACGCTGAATCCAGATGAAGACTTCTAATCTCTTACTTGTGTACCTCTATTTGTAGTACTTGAATTTATGAATTAAATTTGCTTCATGTTCTTTAAGTAGAATACAAACTTACTTTTATTATAGCAGCCATAGATGCATCTTGCTATGGTGTATTTCAAAAAAAAGAAGCTCTAGTTGAGTGAGAAATCTGTATTGGTTTTTATGTTCTATGTAATATGGTTGTACATGTAGTATCAGAGCGCGATTGCATGCTAGGGCCTATGAGTTCATTATGCAGATATAGATTTGTGTTTGTAAAACTAATGTGAACCATTATGTGCCAGACATGGTATGCACCAAACAAACCGCATGTAAGTCTATAGCAGGAAACACTCACTACTTGCAATGCAAGGAGTGAGAAGCATTGACTAAATCCGTAGAAGGAAAGAACATGGAAGGAAAAGGTTGGGTTAAGGAGAACGAGACATTCACCCACGCTATGGAAAGGATTCGTGATGTAAAGGCAAAAATTGAGTGGTCAAAGAAAGCGGTTGCTAGCATCCAAGCTGACTTAGACAAGAAATTACCCCCAACCTGCCATATACCAAGTGAAAACAGTTGTAATAACCCGACTAAGAGACAAAATAATGATGAGGAACACCTGCGTGTGTGACCTCCTCTTGAAATAATTGTAATAAGTTCCGACAAGTATGAGGATTATACACCTCTAACACCTTGAATAAGTGGAACCTTATTTATATATTTATGTATGCCAATGTTGCCAATAAATAAAACATTTATGCAAATGTTGTTGATAAATGAATGCTTATGTGCATGTGGAATACATCTTGTGCTAAGTAATATAAAATTTGCAATTTAAGTAGCAAAAATTATGTTGTGTTAATTGATTCATTGATGCAAATGGAAGAGACTTGAACCTTAAAACTAATATAACATTTCACTATAACTTCATGAAGAAGATAACCTTAAATGATGTGTATGCGTAGTAGTCTAGAAGGGAGACATGAAGTAGGTCAGACTTCTAGAAACCTTGAAAATAAGATAGATTAGTTGTTGGCACTCCTACAAGATACCAGGGCTTGAGTAACCCATCTGGAAACAGAAAGAGCCAGGAAGGAACCTTCAAGGGGAGGTGACACGGAAAGTCGCTGTGAGGATTCTATTCCAAGTGAGCAGGAAGATGAGACTATGGGGGGGGGGGGAACTCATGACTCTGGAAAAGATCGGATGGCCTTGGAGTTGTCATGTGATATGAGAAAAGTGACTCCCCCAAAATTTGATGGGGCGGAATTTGGAGATGTCACAAAGGCATGGCTTGTGGAAATGGAAAAATATTTTGAGATTAGAGAATACATGGAGGACAAGAAGACTTTGTGGGGAGCTTACCAGTTATCGGGGGAAGCATCCACTTGGTGGACAAGCAAGAAGATGGAATTAGGGGTAAAGGCCAAGGGGTTGACATGGACTGAATTCAAGGCTATATTTAGGCAAAGATGGCTGCCTCAATTGTTCTACGATCAGAAGTTGAGTGAATTTCACAATTTGACACAAGAAATCTTCAGTCAATCAATATTGGGAGAAGTTCATCTGACTCCTAAAGTATCTTCCCCAATACCATGGAGATGAATATTTTCAGGCCTGAAAGTTTATATTAGGGTTGAAACCCCAAATTGGGGGACATGTGGATTTGTTGGGTCCAATTTCTCTAGATCAAGCATACGAAAAGGAAATCAAGCAAGAAAAAAGGCTATAGTCCATAGCCGCTAACAGGCAGAAGAAGAAGAAGGATAAGTTGTCCACGAATCCTAAATCCTTTAAGAAGAAAGGGGACAACATGATTTCCAGCATAAAAATGATAAAGGCCATTGAGAGCAGAAAGGTCGAGATCAAAAGGATAGTAAAGGCAAGAACAATCAAAATAACAACAATAAGAAAAGTCAGGATGGTAGGAAACCCACCAAGAGAAGAGGTCTACCTAGAGCGTGCTTTATGTGTGGTGCATGGACCACTAAGCAAACCAATGTCCAACAAAAACAATCGGACCTCCCTCCAAGGAAATCAATTACCATCTCAGCAAGCTACATTCTAGCAACACATACATGCAGCAGTGGATAACTGTCAAGCTGAATATCAAATTACACCAATTGAAACTTCAGGTAAGTTGTTCGGAACCTCCGTTTTAATTCTTATTGACACATGAGCTACTGAATGCTTCATATCACCTAGGGTTTTGAACAAGATTTCTAGAAGTGTTGGTTACATGCAAAACACTCGGTCAGTAGAATATGCCAACCAATCCAAGGCTAGGGTAGAGCAGTGTTTATTTGATGCCTAGATTGATTTGCCCAGTTTCTCTACTAAAGTAAACCTTTACGTGGCTCCCCTAGGTGCTTATGATGTAATCCTAGGAATCAATTGGCTTTGGAGGCACAGAGCCCAAGTAGATTGTTTTTCTAAGAGGGTGGAATGTCTAGATGACCTAGGGCATAAGGTGTTCATACAAGAAACTATAAGGCCAGTCAAGATAAGGAAGATTTTCTCAATGCAACTAAAAAGGGCCAAGCATAAGGGCTATCAGTTATTTGCTGTCAAAATGGAGGAAATAGTTGAACCAAGTGAATCTTGGGAAATGACCTTCTTTGATGATTTGATGTATTATGAATCCCATAAAATTGCAATAGAGGATTGTGGAGAAGATTCAGAGAAAAATGATTATGAATGGGATAAGTATCCCTACCTTAGGGATTATGCTAATGTCTTCCCTGGAGAGTTACTTGGCTTTCCACCTAGAAGAGATTTTGATTTCACTATTGATATACAGACAAGGGCGGAACCAATATCTAAAGCCCCTTATTGTATGACGACCACTTAATCGATGGGGTTAAAAGCTCAGCTGCAGGAACTTCTTGAAAATGGTTTAATTTGATCTAGTGTCTCGCCTTGGGGGGCACCAGTTATCTTTGTTAAAAAGGATGGTACACTTAGGCTATGTATTGATTATCGAATGCTCAATAAGGTAACCATCAAGAATAGATATCCCTTGCCACGCATAGATGATCTTTTTGATCAAATGCGAGGGGCAGTAGTGTTTTCTAAGATCAACCTCCGATCAGACTACCATTAACTGAGGTTGAAAGAAGAGGACATTCATAAAAAAACCTTTAGAATCAGATACAAGCACTATGAATTCATGGTATTACCCTTTGGGTTAATGAATGCCCCAGTAGCATTTATGAACTTAATGAACAGTTTGTTCAGGGATTGTTTAGATAAGTTTGTGCTAGTGTTTTTGGATGATATTCTGATATACTCCAAGAATGAGGAAGAGAGCCTTCAACATCTACGTTTTTGCTTCAACGGCTAAGAGAAAATAAGCTTTACAGAAAATTGTCCAAGTGCACATTTTTTTCCAAAAGGAAGTACAATACTTAGGGAATATTATATCTGTGGATGGAATTGTGGTAGACATAGCTAAAATCAAGGCCATTTTAGAATCACCAAAGCTGAAGAATGTGCAGGAGGTCCGAAGTTTAATGGGGTTGGCTGGATATTATAGAAAATTCATGGCTAATTTCTCCCGAAATGCATGTCCCATTACATCTCTTGAAAGAAAAGGGAAAAGATTTGTCTAGACAAATAAGTGTCGAGAAGCTTTTAAAATTTTGAAAGAGAAGCTGACAACACCGATACTACAAGTACTAGACCCAGAATGACATTTTGTGTCACCACAAATGCCTCAGGTGAAGGGTTGGGTGGTGTACTCATGCAAGACGGAAGAGTCATTTCCTATGAGTCACGTAAGTTAAATAACTACAAGCAAAACTATGCCCCCCATGACCTCAAATTGGTTGCAATAGTGCACACATTGCAAGTTTTGAGGCATTACTTGTTGGGAAAACCTTTCGAGTTGAGATCTGACCAATGAGGGTTACAGTACCTGTTTACTCAACCAAATTTGAATGCTCGGTAAAGAAGGTGGCTTGAGCTAATATCAGACTATGATTTTGAAATCAGCTACATCAAGGGGAAAGAGAATCGAGTAGCGGATGCTCTGAGTAGGAGGCATATATCCTCTATACTAACGGCTCATACAAACCTTCAAAATTAGGGACTTCATTCCTCAGGAGGTGATGAATATTACCAACAAGTTAAACAAGCCTTATTAAAAGATCCTCAAGATCATAGATATGATGGTTTCTAGTTCGATACTGATGGGGTGCTTAGGTACAAGGGAAGAATGTATATTCCAAACTCAAGAGAGTTAAGAAAGCTTGTTCTCAATGAATCTCATAATGCGCCCTATTCCAGACATCTAGGAGTAACTAAACTTGTGGCAGACATTTGACCATTGTACTTCTAGAAAGGGATGAAAAGAGATGTTGCAAAATATGTGGCAGAATGTTTAGAATTCCAAAGAATTAAAGCAAAACATCAACACTCGGCAAGATTATTATATCCACATGAGATTCTTGAGTGGAAGTGGCAAGTACAATTAGCGTGGACTTTGTGTAAGGGATTCCAATGTCCAAGAATAGGCACAACACAATTTTGCACATTTTATCCCAAGGAGCCCAACAGAGGGGGAACCCATTATAGCAAGAAAATTCATGTTGCATGGGGTTCCAAAAAAGATTATTTCTGATAGGGATGCCAGAATAACCTCCAGATTCTGGAAAACACTATTTACATCCCTTGGAACCCAGCTAAACATAAGCTCAACATATCACCCAGAGATAGATGGTCAAACGGAAAGGGTGAATCAGGTACTGGAAGACCTTCTAAGAGTTTACTGCATGGATCAGCATGATAAGTGAGAAGATTATCTTCCGCTTTTCGAATTTGCTTACAACAACAGATCATTTTTCCATTAAGATGACACCATTTGGGGTATTATACGGGCTCAAGTGCCGCACTCCTATAAGATGGGACATGCTAGAAGATAGGATTAGCCTTGGCCATGAAATGCTCTTATAGATGGAAAAACATATTAGGATGATCAGGAAAAGGTTGGCAAAAGCAAATGATAGGAAGAAGAGTTATGCAAATGCTAAAAGAACTCCTAGATGGTTTTCAATTGGAGATAAGGTTTTGTTAAGAGTCAAACCCCATAATAGTGCCATTAGATTTGGGAAGTCTACGAAGTTAGCACCATGATATGTTGGACCATTTGAGGTTCTGGAGGAAATTAATCCAGTGGCCTATTGGATTGCTTTACCACCAGTCTTGTCTAGTATGCACAATGTCTTTCATGTTTCATACTTAAAGAAATATATGTACCTGTCAGTAATCAGATAATTGATTGGAATGCCTTGTAGGTGCAGGATCCAGGAGTGGTATCAATAGAGCCCATCATGGTGCTCAAGATGCTTAAGATTCATCTTCGCAATTATAAAGTAACTCAATGCAAGGTCTAATGGGACCAATACACCGAGGATGGTGCCACTTGGGAAGCTTTCTAGGTGGGAAGCTTTCTAGGACATTAAACATAGATTTCCTCATCTCTTGGAGGACTATGAGATTCCTTTTTAATCTTTATATGTTGCTTTTATATGCTTTTGTATTAAGAACTCAAATATCATCAGGGACGATGATTCTTAAAGGGGGAGAGATGTTACATCCCACCATAGATGCTTTAAAACATTTTTACTTTTTGTAATATGACTTGTGAATGATGCAAACTTTGATTGATTAGTGCATGACACGAACATATCTTTTGTGATTAAGTTTTGTTAGTGCAATGAGAATTATGCCATTATGATATGTGCTATGGTCTATTCAGAAAGAATAAATTGTGTTTTGATGCCCTAGAGAAAGAAAAGTTTATTTTTCAGTGAATGCATAGATAGAGAATATACAATGGAGATTTTATGATATCTGGATGTCATACTAATTTCTGCTTGTTTGGAGTTTGATATAGGGTAGCACGTATTGCAATCTTTAGAGGAAAAGCATCATTTGGGTAGAGAGGTGATGCTGGGATGATCTGGAGATTTCCATCTAAGCTAGGGTTAGGTCAAATGGATCTAGGAACCCTAGATGGGTGTAATTGGAGTCCTGTTTTGAGGTAAGCCTTTTGTATGATTCTTGGATGTGGTTTTTTCGTAGGTGGTTTTAGGGTTTCAGAAACCAATTTTCCTACCTTCTTTCTATCATTGAAATTAAACCAAACATGCATATATGCACATGTAGGAGAAACCAACATACACCATTCCATGTGTATGCATATGGATGCAACCGCATGACAACAGGCGAATATACGAACCTGTGATTGTTACCAGATTTTCACCCATTGGCTCAATCGGGGAGAGCCCATTGATATTTAAAATAAAATGGTACATTTTTATCTCCCTTACATTGCATTCATGTGTACAAATGAAATAACTTAAAAGATTACATAAATTTAAATCATTGTATTTATATAGATGCATGAAACATAAGAAAGATTTTTACAAATGTTTTCTAAAGAAATAATCTTTATTGAATGTGAATGTAGAAATGTTCATTTGAGTCACACAAGCTGTGAGTTTAACTTTTGTTTATTCAATGCAAATCAAGATAGATGTATATACATGAATAAGTAAATGAAGAGAAAGAATGTGCATGTAGGGAGGGTAACCAATCATTGTCTGAGAATGACTAGTTTTGTTGTGTCTTCTTGTCCAATTGTTGCCCGAGTTGACTTGTCCTTCCTAGCTCATGCACTCTTGTTTCCTGCATTAAGTCAAAGCAATGTGTTAGAGCAGTGCTCTAAGCAATGAAAGGTTACATACCATACATGATCACTTACCTATGCACATATAAACCAATCTCAATATGTATTAAATAAACATTCATATCATGAATGTCTCAGAAAACCATTGGAGTCATCAAACATGCACCTAAAATATACATGTTTTTTCTAACTTGTTTGCTTCATGTAGCTACAAGTGTAATCATGTCTTTGTTTTATTCAAATTTCAGCACATGGGGTAAAATATGGCTCCCACAAGGGTTGAGCTCGGCATGCTGCTTTGTTGTGCTTTCAAGAGGCATAGAAAGGTATTTCATCTCCTTACGGTTCACTCAAGCAAGAATAGATCATTTATGATGGTGAGTTCCCAGTCACTGTCATAGGTGACTTGTACTTGCTTAAGAAATTATAAAGGTTGTATTCAATGTCTAGCATAAAACATATTTAAGAAATGTAATGATGTATTTCTTTATCAAAGCACAAGTTACATGATCAATGTTACTGTAGCATCCCTTCGTTCGACCATCTTTGGACTTCGAGTAAGTTTGTTTGTTGATTGGGTTATCTGATTTAAAAATTGTTTGATTAATGTTGTTGTTCTTGGTTAATTAACATATTAAATAAATTATTGAATAAAATGTTTTGATAAATAAAAGGTTTACCTCTGATAAATAACTAATTAAATAAAATAATAAGCGAATAAATTTCAACTACTCTATTCACTCTCATGGAATTGCAAGACAAACGTTAAATGTGGTTTTTAGCGATACCATCAAAGTGGGTTTTAAAAGAAAATTAGGGTTATTAAGTTAAATAAGGATCTTCAATCAATCTTAAAGTCTTTTATTAATTAAGTTAGTACGTTTGTAATTTAACTATCTTCCTAGCTAGTTCGTGTGGATACGAGGTCATTATTATTGGATTTAAAAAAAGAAAAAGAAATGGGTAAATTATAAGAAAATTGAAATACAAATGGTCATCCATCTTGGATCCATCCATAGATATTTAAAAATTCCTTTTTAGCATTCATCATATAAGAATAACACTCTAAACCCTTATTATGACCAAAAACGCTATACCCTAGAAATGACCATAAGCTTAATTTTTATTACCTAAAGAAAAGTTTCTTTGTAATCATCTTTTATAAGTGGTATTATAATTATATGATTTTTCACTCTTGATCATATCTAGCAAATGTTAAAATGAAGTGGGTATTTTTATAAAACAATAAGGAGACATTCTTTTCATAATTTGGAAACCTAAGTATGAAATCATAATACCATAATAATATCCTACAAACTTTAAAAGATACATAAGTTCCAATGTAAAATTAGCATTTAAGATAGAGTTATCTTGAAACATTAATATAAAAAATTTAATTTGATCGAGTCAATAATCTATTTTAACGTCAAACACATTTGCAATGTTTAGTTGAGATCATGGAATAAAATTAAATACAATCCATATTTTAAGATTTTGAAAATTACTATTATAAGTCAATAGAATGAAAAATTAATGCACGACAATAGAGTGCATAGCGGTTACTTCTTCATATACCTCCACGGCTGGCAAATTGGTTAGACACATAGGGGAAACGTCTAGTAGCTGCCAAGGCTAACTTCGTGCATTCGTGCAGAGTGTAAAATAAGTCTGATTTCAAATTATTATTTGTGGGCTTCTTCGTAAGCGAGTTAGGACCTTAAAGAGAAAAAAATGGCTTTTGGGTATTTAAAACACGCCTTGTGGAACCCGTAAAGCGAAAGGTGCTCAAAAAGGGTGTTTTTAAACCTCTGTCCCCTACATCTTTACCACTTCACCAGTACCCGTTCATTAGACAACCAATAAAAACCCACAAAAATTTAAGGCGTTTTCAATAGTTAAAAACGTGTTTACAATAGTTTTCAATGTGTTTTATTTTTTTTGGTAACTACACATTCAATAGTGAACATATATTGGTGTAATTTGTAAATTTTTATTGGCATAATTAAAACAATGTAATGATTAAAATGTAAATGGTTATTGGGGGGTAGGTGAACAAGGAGTAAACAACAATTGAATTATGGGCGACAATTGAGAGTTTTCCCCTAGTGCTCCGACGCACTAACACAGGACTGATGATGTATTTTTTTGGACTACGAACTGCCTCGAGGAGGGCACCTTAGAACGGAGTCGTTTTCTTTGATTGATGTTTACGCCATGTTGAGGTCCGCGCCATGCACTCGATAATGGTGGTCGGCATACTTGTGTGGGATACGTGTTGTGTTGCATGAGCGCTCGAGTTGTGTGGAACAATAAAACTCTCTGGAGAGTGTCTTTGGCGGGGGCATGCACTCCTAACGAAGGCGACTGTTTCTCTCTGTGAGTCGGGGGATGGGGAAATATAGCATTTTCAGGAGATCACATTTCGGAGAGGCATCTGTCAGACAGAATACGCGCCTTCTCATTGCTTTCTTCCCTCTGCGTACATGTGCACCAGTGCATTTGCAACATCTACCAATTTAAACTTCTAGCATGGCTGTCGCTCCCCCAAACTCCGTCTCGCTGGTTTTGAACAGAAATCTGGTCGGAAAGAAGGGCTGGTGAAATTATTATGTGGATTGACGTTTTGGGAAAGGAAAGAGAATTGCTATTGAATTGTTGGAAGAAGCCGAGGAGTTGGATCTCAGTAAATTTGATTAAAAATAGGTTATTCTTTCTGTTGCGTTTTATGTTCTTCTTATCATGTGCCTTATCTTGATGAGTATTGCTTACTTTGCTAAGAATACCCTGTTGAATCCAGTATTTGTGATAACAGCTGCTCTAGACTTACCCATCTTTCGCGGTGGTAAACCCTCTCCCTACCTGGCACGACTGGCAGATTACTTACCTCAGATTATTTTATTTTGCATCTCCAATATTTTCCTCAAGTCTGTCGAATCCTGCTTTAATACTAAGTATTCTTGATTCTTTATCTAGCGTATCTTTATACGAACAAGTTGTCCTTCTATACTCTTTAAGTTAACCATGAACCTGATTCGGTGGGAAATCTATGTTTTTATAAGTTTCAAGTCCTTTATTAATCTGTACCATTCGAGTCTTCCCTCCTTGCCTTTACTCACTCTCGTGATCCATGTTGGTATCCAATTTGTTTAAGTCTCAAGGCATTCTATGCATTCGACCCTCCTGTATTAGTAATTTGATGCTGAGTATAGTCTTACATTCGATGTTGCTTTGTTGAGATAGGTGCCTTCAGAGTGTGGTCTGCCTCCTCCTTGTTATTCTGGACTGCACCCCTACTGATCAACTATATATGTAATGCAATAAGGATGTGAATGTGTGAAGTATGTGCAGCCCTCATCCGCTAAAGCTGCATGACTGTGTACACCCAGAACACAAGCAAAGCTTCCAATGTTAGGATGGGTTTCAGAGTGCTTCATTAATTCAAAGATTTTGAGACCTTCCTTGCAAAATCTATTTTGTGCACATTCTGCAACCCGTCACATCTGCCGTACTTGAAAATAGAATGTTGTAGAGGTTTAAATAATCTCTCTGATTCCATCGTCAACCTGTCTCAGCCGCAGCGCTTGAGCATAATAGGAAGTTCAAAAAAAATTTCAAATAACTTCCTTGACTCTGCTGACAATCTATCGTAGTTGCAGCACTCGAACGTAGAAGGGTGTAAAATTTTAAATAACCTCCCTGAATTGTTTTGGGCGTCACCTGCCAATTGCATTTGCTTGAAAGTTTCTTTAGCCTTTCATTAAATCCTTTCTGTGCATATCCTGCAGTCATTGCATTCCATGAGAATCACATTCTCTGAGGCATTCTGTCAACCAATTCACGTGCCTTCGTTGTTGTGTCGCACATGCTTATACACCCGGGGCATTCACAACTTCATCATCTAACAGAAAAATTTCCTTTTTGTTATGCTTTGTAGGATGTCCCTTCATTACTACCAGATTTCTGGTATGGTGCCAATTATTAGAGTGCAAGCCTATATTTTCAGATTTGTTTCATTTAGCACCACTAACATTGTCCACTGAAATGTTGTACCTGTTAAATTGACGAAAATGGTAGCCTCCCTTTTTTTCTGTTCTATGCAAACCCTCATTTCTTTGGCTGGGTTTAAGTGTCACGCACTAAGCTCTAACCGTCAATGTCCTTTTACCTTTTCCGTTTTACGTTGAGGTCGGGCACTAGCTATGCTATGGTCATCCGATCGCTGATGGATAGTTTTACGAATTTTGTAAGGAAGTACTGTAACTTGGCAGCCAATTCCCGTACTGTCCCTAACTTACTTTGCAACAAGTTCATTTTGATAGCTCCTTCGCTTGTTTCATTCAATAAATTTTAAATTTCGATTACAGTGGAATTATTAAACATTGTAATATTTGATTTTTTTAATTATATTATTAATTATTATTTTTAATTGACACTGGTTTATTATTCTTTAAATACTTCTTATATTATGTATTTATATATATTTAAATTTAAAATAAAATTTTATTAATATTTTAAATATTTTTTATAATTTTAAAATTATAGTTAAATATTGAAAATTTTGAATGAAAAACATAAAATAAATATAAAAATATTAAATATAAAAATATTTAATAAAAAATATTTAATAAAAAATAAGATAGAAAGTAAAAATATTTAAATTTAACATAAAATATTAAAATCTTGTATATACTATTTCTATTAATTTAATTTAAATATCTAGATGTTAATGTGTTTAATATAATTTGATATTTTAAATTTTGATTTAAAAATAATAATTTCTAAATTTTTAATTTGAAAGACAGTAAATCAACAAAGAATGTATTTAACAATGTCATAATTAATTAACTCATTGCAATAATATTAATAATGTAAACACTTGAATAAATATAATAGTTTAATATTGTCATCTCTTTAGATGGATGTGTTTAAGATAGCCATAATATTAAATTTTGAGATGTTGATGTATTTAAAATAACTATAATATATTATTAAGAACTTGTGAAACAAACTAGCATACATATATTAATTAATAATATATATAAAATACACAGAGAGTTATCACAAATTATTTCTTTTTATTTTTTTATGTTAGAATGTTATTTAAATTAGTATATGTATAGATATATGTTATAAAATAATTCCTTATTTCAATTATTTTCAAATTTATAACCCAAAACCTAACTGAACCCTAAAACTTCAGCTTAATTCTAATCGCAAGTTCTATCTTAGAATCCTAACTCTAACCCTTATCCTGGTTGAGTTGTAACCCTAACCTTAATTTAATTCTAACCCCAAGCTTTATCTAAGCACCGTAACCCTTTGGGATTTTAGGACTTAGAGTTGCTAGATGAAATTATTATTTCATCTAAATAATAATAACTTATAAATTTATTAACTCCAAAATTTGTAAATAATAACATGTTAATTTTATTTTCAATAAATAAATTTAAATAAATTTGATTAATATATAAATTAAAAATGTTATCTTAATTTTACGAATACAAGAAGATTTCATCATGTTAATTTTATTTGTATTAGATATATGTTTCATTTAATTAAATTAAACAAAATTTTATTTATGTAAAATATGATGTGTGTGGCATGTTTACGTATGTGTAATTTATTGTTTATCTATGCGTAATTTAATATTTGTGCATAGTAGTGACCATTTAGGAAGTAGGTGTTGGGAGTGGCTAAGTCAAAGTGGTATTTTTTTATTGGTAATATTGATAGAACAAGAAGATATTCTAATGATCTTTCTTGAGGCTACTTGTCAATTAGAATTATCTTCTACTATTGTTAAAAAAATCAGAGTGACTAAGTCAAAGTGATTTTTGGGTGACTAAGTTTTATGTCCAATTAGGGTTAGGGTTTAATTAGGGACAACTATAGTTAGGGTTAGGCTTATGGTGTTCAAATATAGGGTTAAGGTTATAATTATGATTAGAGTTTGAAATAGTGTTACAGTTAGGGTTAGATTTCAATTAGGATTGGGATTAGGGTGTTCAACTAAGGTTAGGATTATAATTATGATTAGTGTTAAAATTAGTATTATAGTTAGGATTAAACTTTTAATTAGGATTAGGGTTAGAGTTTACTTAGGTTTAGGGCTAGAGTTAGAGTTAGAATTCTAGACAAAGTTTCGGGTTAGAATTAAATTAAGGTTAGGGTTATCTTAAATAAAGCTTGGGGTTAGAATAACGGTTCCAATTAGGGTTAGAGTTCAATTAGGGTTTGGTGTTAATTAGTTTACGATTCAATTAGAGTTGCAATGAGTTAATTAATTATGACATTCTTAAATACATTCTTTGTTGATTTATAGTCTTTCAAATTAAAAATTTAGAAATTATTTTTTTTTAATCAAAATTTAAAATATCAAATTATAGTAAACACATTAACATCTAATATTTAAAATAAATTAATAGAAACAATATATACAAGATTATAATATTTAATATTAAATTTAAATATTTTTACTTTCTATCTTATTTTATCTTAAATATTTCATAATAATATTTAAAAATTAAAAATTAAAAATTATTTTTTATTAAAATTTATAGTATTAGTTTATATTAAAAATATCAAAATTTAATATTTAAATTAATTTAATAATTTTTTTTAAAAAAATTTAAATACTTTTTATACTATATATTTATATATATTTTACTTTAAAATAAAATTTTATTAATATTTTAAATATTTTTTATAATTTTAAAATTATAGTTAAATATTGAAAGTTTTGAATGAAAACAATAAAATAAATATAAAAAATATTTAATAAAAAAATTAAAGATAAAGTATTATGTTATGGCTATCTTATACACATCCATCTAAAGAGATGACAATATTAAACTATTATATTTATTCAAGTGTTTACATTATTAATATTATTGCAACAAATTTCGATTACAGTGGAATTATTAAACATTGTAATATTTGATTTTTTTAATTATATTATTAATTATTATTTTTAATTGACACTGGTTTATTATTAGTTCCTGCCAAAGAACTATAGGCATGACGAGATCCTAACTAGTTATTAATGTTTTGAACTTCAACCAATCAAAATTAATTATTTTGTTTTATACATTATGTTTGAAGTTTTTTCTAAAGTTAAATGCATGTTTTTTAACTTTTCTAATTTTCAAAATTATTTTTCTTGAATATTATTGGCTAAAAAATTTTAGGTGATAAGGGCGGATTATGCGGAATTGAGTATAATATTTTTATTTTGCAATTTCATTGGCTTTTTTTGAGGCATTTTTTTCCCCACTTCTCAACTAATATTTGCACATTCGAGATGCAAAAATTATGGCAACGTTAAAGTTAGAAATGTTAATTTATAATAATTACAATATCATTCATATAACTCATTTTTATATGATAAAGTTAAAGTTAAAAATGTTAATTTATAATAATTACAATATCATTCATATAACTCATTTTTATTTTGCAATTTTATTGACTTTTTTTTGCCACTTCTCAAGATGCAAAAATTATGAAAAAAATAAAGATAGAAACTATTAATTTATAATAAAATAATAACTATTTTTTAAATAACATGATATTTGAAATCAACTATTTAAGATAAATATTTATTAATTCATTATTCTAGTTAATATTGATTCATTTTATTTGTTAGATAAATGTTTAGGAGGAAGATATATTGATTGTTTAATTATTATAGTTAAAATTTATTTTATAAGATAAATATATAGAAGGAAGGTAAATTTATTTATTTTTTCTAAATTTTTATATTTTTCATTTTTTAGAAAATTTCATTTTAATTATTTATGCAAAATTATTTAAGATAAATATTTTGAAAGAAGATAAATTTCAATACATTTTTAATATTTTTATTGTTAAAGTTCTTATTATTATTATTTCATGTATAATTTTATATGGGTTAAGTTTTTATATTTGAATATTTTTTAAATTATTTATGCAAAACTATTTAAGATAAAGTGACAAATTTAAATATATTTTTTATATTTTCCATTTTCTCAAAAAAGTAAAATTCATTAAATATTTTAAATGATTTTGCATAAATAATTAAAAAATTATGAAAAAATTAATAAAATTATTTACTTATTATGAAAGCATACATATTTATTAGAAAAAATTATATAAAATAAATAAAATAAAATATAATCAATATTTATATAAAATAATATCATATAAATCCTAAACATATAGAATAAATTTATTAACATATAACAAATATATTATAAAATAAACAACAATACCTAAATAAATTAAAATTAATTATTAACAAATTTAATATTTACTTTTCTAAAACTTGCGTTAGTAGTTTTGAATGGGACTTGAATGGGATAACCTATGGGAGTTGTTCAATTTTTATAACGAATTCTTGCTTTAATTTGTTCTGCAACTGTTTTCTATTTACAAATTATATAGTGATAAAATACTTTTTCATTTTGTAACATAGGGCACACAATTGTGCTTTCGTGAGTACATCACTAATGGAGATTAGGAATTGTAACCTTAAACCTAACCTTGATTGAATAATCTCATTTAATACTAAATAATCTCTCAAGTATATTATATAAATTAATATTGAGATATATAAACTAGTAGATTTAATAATTACATATTTAAAAATAAATCTTTATTAAATCATCATGCTTACAAAATCTATTTCCATCAAAATCATCTAGAAATTGAAATATACTTACATTTTACACATAAAATAAAATTTATCATAAATTAACTACATGAAAATTTTATAGAAGAGTACAAACTTTTGTGTAAAATCTATAGTGAAGAGAACTATAATAATTTAAAATTTATTAATTTACCAAATTTTGAAAGAGAAAATTGTAAAGCAATTTGGTCAAATTAGGTTTAATTGAACGCGTACTCAATATAATATGAAAAGGCCTCCATATTTTCTATGAATTTTTCAAACCATGTGTCAAACATGGGAATCAACTATATGGAATTCTTCATTTTATTTTATTTTGTAATTATATCAATTTTTTTAACCTTTTCAACTTTTGCAAAAACATCTCTTTTGTTTTATTATATATTTTATATCTTCATATATCTTAATTCTTAATATTTGAATTTTTATTATACATATATTTTATTATATCTCTTTCTTGTTTTATTATTAGTTCCTACCAAGGGAACTATAAGCACCACATGTTTCTTAACTCGTTATTAATAATTCTATTTTTGACAAATGAGAGTTCTTTTTTTTTATTTAACAAATATTTATGTATTGTTAAAGTAACATGCAAAATATATAACAAAACATATTTCATAAATTAATTTTCTCAAATGTAATTGGCAGGAAAGTTTTGCCCGATAAGAAGGATTTATGTGGATCCATTATCATAGTGGGGATTCTAATGACAGATGGAAAGGGAAAATTGGGCAAAAAAATTGGAACAGTTATCAACTACGATATTATTTCAGCTTGGACATTTTGAAAATCACAGCAAAGAAGGCAACAACTATAATATTGCATGCACTAGTGAGAGGAAATTGGGAATTTTGATAAACATACTTAATTCAATTTTTATTGTGAATGCATATTTCATAGGTATTGAAGGGCATTGTTCAAATTCCATGTTATATTTTGCAGACTGTTGAGATAGTAAACTAGTTTATCTCGAAGACATCTCCATGTCTAACGTTTAAGATACCTCTTTTTCAGGTCTAACAAAAAGATTATCGTTTATTCTTTGATGCAGCTCTACCGGTATATGAGTAACCGTTTCTTGGAATAGGCATTCCCATTGTGTTATAGTTCTCTAATGTTGGTAACTATGGTGTAATAAACCTTTTAGAGACCACAAAGAAACTATATGAATATTAGATAGGGCAACATATATACATCAAATGCAATTCTAACTATATGAACTATGTATTTGTGTGTGGATAATTCCATGTACAACACCCTTAGATGGCTAGATACTTCTTCTCCATGATACTCAAATAACAACAAATTTGTAGTTAGTCATTTCCCAAAACTTGAAATATAATCACATTATTAACAACATTAATATCTACTATAAAATTAACATTCAAACTTAGCTTATATCTTTGCATAATATTAAATGTAACTCATGATTAACATAATTAACCACCTTATTCATAGATCAACATAGTGATTAAAGTATTCCCATCAAAATTTAAACACAAACATAAGTGATTATATCATGGTGCAAAATTAAGGCTATGACATCACTTTGATAAAAAAATATCTCAAGTTTGTTCAATGAGGTCTTCTCTATGTTCATCGTTCTTCAAACAAGATGTGGGCCTATGAGTGGACTTGAAACGTTTGGATTAGATTCCAAAACTTGGGTCCCTCTAGGGCCTCAATTCTTGCTCCCTCTTTGCCTCTATGGCTTTGTGTAACGCCCGTCGTGCAAGCCCCAAAGAACAAACAACAAAAGAACGCAAATAATTTTTTTTTTTTAAAGAGAAAGATAAATAATCATCATATCAATATTAAACGATCATATACCACAACATCAACCATGTCCTTTGGGGCCCCCACGAGATTACATCGAAATAAGACATTACTAAACATCATCTCATAAGATATCAAAAGGGGCTATAATGACAACATTAGATAAGTACATACATAAATTCTATCACAAGATAAACCCATGAGACATTTCATAGCCAATTAAAAATTACAAAGTAGATAATTACATTACATCATCTTTCAAATGTTACATCATCCATAAGGTTACATCATGAATCCCCAAACATGTGGGATGAATAGAATATACAAGGTTATCAAAATACAATGAGATCAACTGAAATAAATCTTCAACTGGATGAGATTGAAGCCACGAACACTGATGGGGAACCCAACGGTGTGCGGAGCACGTTCCACCCGACCACCCCCGTGCTAAGAGGTGACAGAGAAGTAACTCCGACCAAGAATGACAACAAAAGGTACAACCAAACAAAAAGTACCAACATAGATCCATCACACGATACACCAATTAAAAGAGCAAGCAATAACATCAAATCACAATGTCCTAAAGATGCAAGATGATAAATCCAATATAAATGAGATCATACAATACATGCTAAAGATGTATCAAAACAATAATTATAAATCAATTTAAATCAATTCAAACAACAATCTAAATCAATTCCCATACCCCACTTCCAGAGGAACACAATAAAACAACACATGGGCAACTAGGGGAGAGTGTCATCGCATAGTCCTACAGGTGTCCCATCTATGGCTGTCCTGTGCTCTTCCTCCCAACTGGAGGCGCCGGTCCATAGGGTGACTCATGCGGAGCCGTAGACCTCTCGTGAGGACGAGGTCACGACCTTGCCAACCACGGCCTTCTCAGCCTTCCATTAGTCTGCGGAAGCACTAATGAAGATGAGGCATCCATTTTTAAAATCTTGCAATGATGTTACTACCCAACCCAACCCTCCTAAGTTAATTATTAGGTTTTCACTTATTTACTAACTCACTCGTGGGTTATCCTGAGCTCTTCCCCTTAAACGGGGCGCCGACCCCCACGAGGAGCCACTCTCCCTAGAGACCCATCAAAACAAGGGGGTTGTACCATGCCAATCATAATCATCAAAGTATGACAAGAAAAGCAACACACGAGGCATAAACCATCTCGCAAGTAAAAATACCATAACGAAATCTCATAATTTGGTACACCCCATTAATAAAACATAACTCATCAGAAATCAAGGTGAAAAGTTTAAAGCTCAGAACAAAACATCATTCTCTAGAAGACTAAAGTGTTGACACAAACGAGTTCCCACATCAAGGAAATAACAATGTCCCAAAACCCAACAACCCAACAAGATTAAATTTCAAAAATAAATAATTAAAAGTGATAACCTATTTAATTCCAAAGTAGATTACAAAATAATTTTCTTTCCTAAAATACAATCATATTACAAATAGAATTAATAAATAATGCTGTTTTATTAGCAATATCCTTTCAAATTTGAAAATTCTATAAAACAGATTTATTTCTATTTCACTAATATTTTCATTGAAAACTTTATTATTATTTTTTTAAAAAGAAACGAAATAGAATCTAACTATAAAGATTTATTTTCTAGATAATAGCTAAGTTACAAAAAATAAAATATTAATCAAAACAGAATGCACTGATGCATTTGCTGCTAACAGTTAAATCAACAGAATATCTATTAAACAGATTTAAAATAGTATAGATATATTTTCTTCTTGAATAACAGAAAAATTGATTAAATAATACTACAACCAGAATTAATGAATTAATCTTTATATATATATAAATATATATATATATATCTACAACATATATATATATATATAGATATATATATACAAATATTCATATATATATATACATATATATACATATACATATACATATATATAAATATATATATATATCAAATAAAAATCTGCACAGAAATCATATATTAAAAATCGCATATTATACATTATGTTTAAACATATTAAAATTCAAGTGGGATTTAATCCCAACACAGCCGCATAGAAGACCGGACCCCGCCGGCCGTGGGCAGTCTACAGACTGCACACGGCAGTCCAAAGGACTGCCGTGGACAGTCTGTAGACTGTCCACGGTACCGACGGTACCGTCTGCGCCCAAAAGGCGGTGTGGTGGGTACGGCCGAGGCCGTCCCCCACACAGCCTATATACATATACATATGAATAAAAAAATGAAATCAAATGGTATGAACAGTGCGACGGGTTTTCACAATTTCAAATTTCCAAACAAATTTCCATTCGATTATAAATATAAATTATATATATATATATATATATATATTTATATATATATGTATATATATATATCTAATATATATATATATATAAATATATGTATATATATATTTTCAGAGGTTCGAATATTACAGTAACAGAGAATTACTGTTCACATGAAATTCACTGTGCATGATTGAAGTAAAAAGATTTCTAAGGAAATATATATATATATATATAAACCAGAAATTCGAGGAGAGGTAATTGTTTTCAAAACAATAATCAAAAATTTTTAAAAACAAAATGAAATAACAGAAAATTGTTTAATTCCCAGATTTCAATTAAAACCCCTCTTTTTAAATAACCAGCCACAACCCGGAAACCCCAGAAATTTCATCAATCTAATAACAATCCCCAATTTCCTTTGATTAAACTGTAACCCCAGTGAATTTTCTTACTAATTTTCAATCTTAAATACAAATTTAATTCACAAGCACAAATCCCTATTTTAACAGAGGTAAATAAATTAAAGAAGGAACCTGGCGTCCTTCGCTTGCAGAAGATTGAAGAAGCTTCGATCCTTTTTCTGTATCAATTTCCCTTGCTACAAATCTTCCAACAACTGATCTGAATCCTCCTTCCTCTTCACCAATTTCTCCACAAACAGAAAAGAACTAGGGACAGAAAATTGATTGGAAAAGAAATTTCTCCAGCATTCCAAAAGCCATCCCCTCAAACAAAGAAACCCCCTCTTAAAATCCATTCCCATGAATCCCTTCAATTTCCTCTTCCCGTGAATACCAGAGGTCACATTTCAATAAAAACAAATAATATTCATTGATGCTTTTTCCATAATGTATTTAAATAAATTCTAAATTCACAACATAAACTTTTATTTAAACAAATATATAAATATTCCTCATTTCCACAATTCTTCATTAAATATTTACTTATTAAAATCAACCATTGAGAGACTTAAAAATAAATGCAATGCTTTTATTATTTTTAATATTTATTCATTGCCATATTTGCTTATTATTTTATGTTTTTATTTTACCAATTACCTAATTATTTAAATTACCACATAAGACCATTCACTACTTTAGACAAATCATATAATCATACAAAGACCAATGTAACCACACAAATGAATGAGACTAATATGCACAAACCATAAAGATGCAAGATTGTTGACAACTTGGTACGGAGTTACTTTTCATGTCACCTCAAATATTCAACTTCTTGCCATTGGGTTGGTTCAATGCTCGCCCAGACCTACCGAAATAGGTGGACTCGAGTCTTTTTCCTGCAAAGCCTGCATCCACAAGGTGATATACAATATACATAAAATCAAAGCATTGTGAGGAGGATTCACAGCGTAGCAGGGCGCTCGCGAACGAGTGATGCTACCTGTCCCCTCACCAAAACATATCATCATAAAATTTTACACCACATCATAAATTACTATTCTATAGTCTATTGCATTCCAAATAACTCCATCAAATGATCATAATAAAATGTCGTCACAATATCCATGGCATCATAAGAGTATAGTAATAGTCTAAGCTACCACACATAATAGCCACAGTATCAATCACAAATCACAATGTGCCAAACAGAAACCACAATGAATGTCAAAAATCAAATAGTAGCATGAGGGGTATTACACTTTGTCTCTTTGGTTTGTGAGTTCCTCAGGTAGACCTTGGACCAAGGAACTTGAAGTCTTGATTTCTAAGTTCCTCTCAATCTCCTAGCCACTTTTAATTTTTCCCTTTTTTCATTGTCTAGTTTCCTTGTCAAGCCTTGGGCCTATCAAAGAACCTTGAATGATGAATCCTAAGGTTCTTGATGACAAATTTCCCTAAACTCTTGATCCTTGATCCATATCACAAATCAATCTTCGCGATCTTTCCCTATTCCTTTGTTTCCAATTAGGCATAGACCTAAAACCTTGGAACTCTAGGTTCCAAATTTCAAGTTCCATTCACACCTCAATCCATTAGATTTTTTATTTTTTAGTAATAATAAAATTTCCTTGGAAAAATAATCAACCTTATATTTTTATATTGATAGCCTACTTTTAGTAAAAAGTATACGCTAATTAAAATAATTAGTATACTCTTTTAGATCTACAAAAAAAGTACTTTTTAGTTTTTAAAATGTATTATTTATTTAGTCAAAGTTCGATGTGATTGTACAAAAACCATACAGTATGTATTATATGGATGGTGTCATAAAACTACTTGGGTCTATTTGCAACACAATCAAGTTAAAGCTTTGACAATAGTATATGCGCTCAAGAGTCTCTAAGTGAACACCACTTGGCCAACCCTAGTACACTTGGCATGTACAACCTAAAAAACTTTGGAATCCACTTCCAAGATAGTTTTGAGCAAAAATTTAAATATTTTTTACAAATACTTTGAAATCCACTGCATTCCATGCTTATTACACTAGAATCTATAGGTTTTTTGAATTTGCAGTAGGGGAAATTTTTAAGTCTATATACACATATCATGTAGATGCC